>LVTN01000003.1:1033308-1147238 GCA_001649415.1 Musa itinerans
ATATATATATAACAATTACCACAATTTTAAAGCACATAGTGAAGTAATATAGGCAAACAAATTGAATTCCAGAAAATGGTTCACTATAGTTCATCTGTTCTGGGCATTTGTGTGATAAGGTAAAATCAAATCAGGTAGGATGATTCAAAATGACAAGCAAATTACCAGTCTTATGTGAGTTCACTACAATGTAACATCAGATGACACTGTTATCTCCGTAGAGGAAACGTGTCATACCCTGAAACCATTGTTGATCAATAAGTATTAGCAAAAGCAAGCAAAACATCAACATAAATCAGCAGCAACAATAACAACTCACAAACTATAAGAAGGAAGCCAGGATCGCAGCAACACGAGGTAGCAAAAGGGCACAATACCTGAACATAATTTGCAACGGAGACGACAATGGTTCAGATCGAATGGTTTTGACTCCAAATTCGCGGGTGGAAGGAGAGCAGAGAGCTGCATCAGGCGAGAGAGAGAGAGAGACTCGATTTGGGGATGAACTCGACGAACCCTACGACGGAGGTCTCCGACCGGAATCAACAAACGCGGGCGCTCGCAGGGTTTTTATAACCCATCATAACGCTATATCGGAAACCAGAAACCGTTACGACGCGATGTAACGGTTGTTGAGGCCAGCTATAAACTCGAGTTCTCCACAACGTGGCTAATGACAATTATAATTACATTGCTAATTATCGTGTTTATATTTCCAATCTGACTGGTGTATTAAGTTGTAACGTAAAGTGTCTGCCGGGACGGTATTAAGATGAAAAGGAGGCCGGCGGTGGAGGAAGAGGCGCTTCCATATGCCCTTCGATCATCATGATCACGTTCTTCATCGAAGGCCGGACGATGGGCTGTTCCTGAACGCACCAAAGCCCAGCTCTGACCATCCTCTCCAGCTCCGCCCCATCCATGGCTTCGTCCTTCTTCAACCTTCGGAACTCATCAGCCACCAAGCATTCATACGCCAGTTCAAGGAGGGTTTCGCCATGGCCGGCCTCCTCCAGTTCCATGTTCCTCCTGCAGCATATGATCTCCAAGAGCACAACTCCGTAGCTGTAGACGTCGGCCTTCACTGTTATCGGCGCGTTCTTGTGCCATTCCGGCGCGAGGTACCCCCTGGTTCCTCTGATGCCCGTGTAGGTTCTTGTTTGGTCGGGCATCAGCAGCTTGGCCAGCCCGAAGTCGGCGATCTTTGCGGTCCCGGTGGCGTCCATGAGGATGTTCTGAGGCTTGATGTCGCAGTGGATGATGTGGTTCTCCAGCTCCTCGTGCAGATAGTGCAGTCCCCTGGCCACGTCCAACGCGATCCTGCATCTTTCTCGCCATGTCGGCCAGGTTTCAGCTTTGAAGAGGAGATCCGCAAGCGAGCCGTTGCTCATGTACTCGTACACCAGCAGTCGACTCGAGCCTTGGTTGCAGAAGCCGAGCAATCGCACCAGGTTCTTGTGATATGTTCTGCCAATGGCTCTGACCTCTCTCTGGAACTCCCTCTCTCCTTCCTCGACCATCTTCTCCAGTCTCTTCACAGCAATCACCCTTGCTCCATCGGAAACCGTTCCCTTGAACACCGTTCCAAAGGCTCCCCTGCCCAGCTCTTCCCTGAAGTTCTCTGTGGCTCTCTCCAGCTCTCCATAACAATACGATTTCAGCGTGCTGTAATCATCAGAAGCAGAGTTATCAGACTCTAGAGCCCTCATGTCTCTTGCAACCCTCTTACGTTCAAGGAAGCAAAATCCAGATATGGCGAAGACGATGATTGAGAGGCCAGCAAGAACTACACTCACGACCAAGACGTCAACGCGCAGTTTACTCTCGCTTTCGTGAACCACTGCTTGCCTCCTTGCAGCTGCGACCTTGACGAGCAGCGTGTCGTTGCTGCCGGTCCTCCCATATCTCAACGGAAGCATCTGTTTATAGCATGTATCCTCTTTGAACAACGCCGCCTGGCAGAAGCAGTCGTTCAAGCATGCGGCCCTGCACGCATCCATGCTCGTCGTGGGCGGCAGAATGGAATAAGCCTTGTTGACCCACGTCATGTTCTTCGCTGTTACCATGGTCAAGCCTTCGTCCCCAACATCGGAGCTTTTCGTGCTGCAATCTCCTCCTGATGAATTCCGCGCGCAACCGAGAGCGATTTGGTTTGGATCGACGAAGTCGAAACCGGGGGGACAGAGGCAAACAGGCTCTCCATCGGCGTTCCGGCTGCAGAAGCTGTTGAGTGGGCAGAAACCTCTCACCAAACACCGATCCTGCAGTGCTGCCCATTCGACTCTTGTCGTCGAGCTGCCATTGTTGGAGAAGCCGTGAGAGTAAAGCCGGAGAATTCCATCTACGTCGATGATCGCCCGGTAGTAGACCTGAGTTCCACTCTGCGAACCAGAAGAAGCCTTGGGCAGGCTGATGTTCTTGGAATAGCTACCGTTGTCGCCGGATAAGTACAGTAAACCAGTGCTGTCAAGATTGAGCGTGAGCAGGAAGCCAATCTGGAAGGTGCCTGTGTCCCAGTAGGCATCGTCGGCGGTGTCGGATGTGTCGACAGGGTACAACACGAGATTGGCATCGTTTTGGTTGTGCAGCCGGTACTTCCCGGTGGACCTGTCAGCTTCCGATAAGCTGGAGAAGAGCTGACCATCCGGTAACAGGCTCTGCCCAGGTAGAAGCGTGTCCGTGGGGGAACTAAAAGAAGACCAAATGATCGCTCCATTGGAATTGCACAGGACGAAGTTCCCAGTGTCGATCATGGCCGCCAGGGCGGCCGGCTCGGAACCTTGTGACACGGCCTTCTCCACCCCTCCGGGAGCACTCCAGAGAAGCCGACCATCGAAGGTCAATCTGAGGTAGCCGTCGGTGATGGGGGGATCGTCCCGGTTAGCTGTCCACACCACGGTCCTGTTAGGTGTGGTGGTGAGCCAGACTCCGACGGCCAACCCTTGTGCTTTGGGGTAAAACCCGAATGCAAAGCGGCCGGAGGGGGAGGGCCAGGAAGCACCATCGGAGGCGGCGAGGGAGGACCCCAAACTGATGTTGGTCTGTTTTGGCTGAGCACTCACAGTAGGAGGAGGAGAGACCAAGATCATAAATGGTAGCACTGGGAGGAAGAAGGGAACCATGGATGGAAGGAGCCCCCACAAACTGTGGAATATGACGAACAAGATGCATTACAGGCAATGCTAATGGATTGGATATATGCAGGACAATAAAATGTTGCTACCTGGAATAACCTTTGACAATGTTGTTTAGTGTCTCCGCTCTGTGCAGGTTCGATGTATGTGGGAAGTGGAGCAACAATCGACACGTCACTACAAAAATCAATAAGACATTAAAATAATTCAAGTTGACTTCAATGCATGACTTGGTGAGACTGAAGCAATAGTATACACATAAATACAAAGGCAATAACATACTCTTTGGAAATTGTTGATGCTGATGTGTCATCCACATTAGAGGGGCAACGAAGATGTATTCAAGGGAGAAATTCGACAGTCAAAAGTCAGAACATATGTAAGGTGAAAACAGGATGAGATAGACAAACTAATCCTAAAATTGAAGATAAATAAGTTTAACTTATGGTACTTTTATAGTTTCTAGGCCTTATGGTACTTTTTTCTTTTTGTTTTCTTTTTCTAACATAAATGACATGGTAGCACAACACACCATTGTTGTGTGGCTGTCAATTCTACGTATCATAGTTATTAGGATCAAATCAAATCAGTTCGATGGATCATTAATGGATCTGATTTACTTATTGGATTGATTATATTAAAAAAATAAAATAAATCAGTTGACCCGATCGATTTTTGGATAAACCGTATGAATCGATCGGGTCAAATAAAACTGATTCGATTCTATAAATATACTTAAGATTACTTAAATATTCATAAACTTAAACTTTATTATTATTTATTTTAAAAGAATGTTCACCCCCAGTCTGAACCAAAATCTAACCTGATGTCTTCTTCTTCTTTGAAGTTCTCGAATCATCATTGATCTGCCAGAGAGAAGTCAAACTGGTGTTGCATCTTGAAAACTATGGAACGCCGTATCAAGCACGGCAATGACATGGGAGAGTCGCTTGGGACCCACTGCCATCATTGCTGTTAACAAAAATTGATTGCTGAAAATGAACTGCTACCAGTTAGATAACTCGCTTGAGAGACAAGAAATTTTGAACACCTCAAACTTGACACTCATGGAATTTTATGTCTTCTTCCTCCAAGAAATATCTGCGATCACTAGCAATGGAGAATGCAATCGTCAGCAAGTTTTAAGATCTATGACATCATTATTAGCTTTGCTCCTTTTTTCCTAGGTCTTGCAACTGAGAGATGCAAGACTGAGTGACCTTCTTGACTTCCATGAGGTGCAACTGAGAGATGCAAGACTGGTTTCACAGGACCTTGTTGACATCTTTCATCTGCCGATGCCGTGAACCTCACTAATTTTAATGTTGTCAACTTGAGAAAGAAGAAGAAAATTTCAAACATAAGAGAGAACATTAGTAGGCAAGTTGAGAACCTCACAGATCTTCTCAAGCTTCTTTACATCTGCTGTTAATAGAAGTATCATTTGATAAATCTTGATCTGGCCTCATTATTGTGACATACTCAGAATACATTATGCATGCAGTTTTAAGCTTTAGATATATAAAAAAAAAAGGTAACATATTTTATTCAAAAACAAAAAAGAAAACAAAGTAGTTTTTCTGCCGTGATATGTCAAAATAGTTAATCATATAACACAATAAATCCTACACATAAATCATAATGACATAGGGTTGCTTAATGGAATGTTAAAACCTACACTAATGATTGATAAAAGCAGTTACAAATAGAACAGGTCATAAATTCAACTTTCATCATAAAGAGAACAGATTTGATGCCAGCTTGTGGTCTAGAATTTAATTGAAAGAAAGTTAAGTGCAAGTTTGAGTAGATTTAGTCTCAATGTCAATTTCAACTTGAGATAAGATGATCAAGCTGCATAAGAACGAACTCGCTTGTCTTCTACAAGTCCACAAAAAGCTCGACTCTGAATGCAAAACAGCAAGTTTGATTTTAAAATCTTCGGCCCAAAATTTGTCACAACTGTGCAATAAATGATCAAAGATTTAACAAACTAATTCAATTCCATCCTTTGATTGAGTATATCCTACCAATTAGCATGAATTTAACAATCCATCCTTATGCATCATGCCCCTGACTACGATGGATCATAGTATTGAAGAAACATTGTGAAATTACTCTACTAAACATCATTTAATTAGTGCTTGTGAAATCACTCCTAAATGTCAACTCTACTATATGAGGATCATGTCCCTCACTACTGTAAGCTCTACCCAATCATAATAAGGAAATATTGATTGCTAAACCATATATATATATATATATATATAACAATTACCAAAATTTTAAAGCACATCGTGAAGCAATATAGGCAAACAAAATGAATTCCAGAAAATGGTTCACTATAATTCATGTGTTCTGGGCATTTGTGTGATAAGGGAAAATCAAATCAGGTAGGATGATTCAAAATGACTAGCAAATTACCAGTCTTATGTGAGTTCACTACAATGTAACATCAGATGACACTGTTATCTCCGCAGAGGAAACGTGTCATGCCCTGAAACCATTGTTGATCAATAAGTATTAGCAAAAGCAAGCAAAATATCAACATAAATCAGCAGCAACAAAAACAACTCACAAACCATAAGAAAGAAGCACGGATCGCAGCAACACGAGGTAGTAAAGGGCACAATACCTGAACACAATTTGCAACGGAGACGACAATGGTTCAGTTCGACTGGTTTTGACTCCAAATTCGCGGGTGAAAGGAGAGCAGAAAGCTGCATCAGGCGACAGAGAGAGAGAGAGAGAGAGACACGATTTGGGGATGAACTCGACGAACCCTACGACGGAGGTTTCCGACGGGAATCAACAAACGCGGGCGCTCACAGGGGTTTTATAGACCCATCATAACGCTATATCGGAAACCAGAAACTCCGACCGGAATCAACAAACGCGGGCGCTCGCAGGGTTTTTATAACCCATCATAACGCTATATCGGAAACCAGAAACCGTTACGACGCGATGTAACGGTTGTTGAGGCCAGCTATAAACTCGTCGAGTTCTCCGCAACGTGGCTAATGACAAGTATAATTACACTGCTAATTATCGTGTTTATATTTCCAATCTGACTGGTGTATTAAGTTGTAACGTACAGTGTATCCCGGCACGCTATTAAGATGAAAAGGATGCCGGCGGTGGAGGAAGAGGCGCTTTCATATGCCCTTCGATCATCATGATCACGTTCTTCATCGAAGGCCGGAAGACGGGCTGTTCCTGAACGCACCAAAGCCCAGCTCTGACCATCCTCTCCAGCTCCGCCTCATCCATGGCTTCGTCCTTCTTCAACCTTCGGAACTCATCAGCCACCAAGCATTCATACGCCAGTTCAAGGAGGGTTTCGCCATGGCCGGCCTCCTCCAGTTCCATGTTCCTCCTGCAGCATATGATCTCCAAGAGCACAACTCCGTAGCTGTAGACGTCGGCCTTCACTGTTATCGGCGCGTTCTTGTGCCATTCCGGCGCGAGGTACCCCCTGGTTCCTCTGATGCCCGTGTAGGTTCTCGTTTGGTCGGGCATCAGCAGCTTGGCCAACCCGAAGTCGGCGATCTTTGCGGTCCCGGTGGCGTCCATGAGGATGTTCTGAGGCTTGATGTCGCAGTGGATGATGTGGTTCTCCAGTTCCTCGTGCAGATAGTGCAGTCCCCTGGCCACATCCAACGCGATCCTGCATCTTTCTCGCCATGTCGGCCAGGTTTCAGCTTTGAAGAGGAGATCCGCCAGCGAGCCGTTGCTCATGTACTCGTACACCAGCAGTCGACTCGAGCCTTGGTTGCAGAAGCCGAGCAGTCGCACCAGGTTCTTGTGATGTGTTCTGCCAATGGCTCTGACCTCTCTCTGGAACTCCCTCTCTCCTTCCTCGACCATCTTCTCCAGTCTCTTCACAGCAATCACCCTTGCTCCATCGGCAACCGTTCCCTTGAACACCGTTCCAAAGGCTCCCCTGCCCAGCTCTTCCCTGAAGTTCTCTGTGGCTCTCTCCAGCTCTCCGTAAGAATACGATTTCAGCGTGCTGTAATCATCAGAACCAGAGTTATCAGACTCTGGAGTTCTTAAGTATCTTGCATCCCTTTTACGTTCGAGGAAGCAATATCCAGATATGGCGAAGACGATGACTGAGAGGCCCGCAAGAACTACACCCACGACCAAGACGTCAACACGCAGTTTACTCACCCTTTCGTGAACCACTGCTTGCTTCCTTGCAGCTGCGACCTTGAGGAGCAGCGTGTCGTTGCTGCCGGTCCTTCCGTATCTCAAAGGAAGCATCTGTTTATAGCATTTATCCTCTATGAACAACGCCGCCTGGCAGAAGCAGTCGTTCAAGCATGCAGCCCTGCACGCATCCATGCTCGTCGTGGGCGGCAGAATGGAATAAGCCTTGTTGACCCACGTCATGTTCTTCACTGTTACCATGGTCAAGCCTTCGTCCCCAACATCGGAGCTTTTCGTGCTGCAATCTCCTCCGGATGAATTCCGCGCGCAACCGAGTGCGATTTGGGTTGGATCGACGAAGTCGAAACCAGGGGGACAGAGGCAAACAGGCTCTTCATCGGCGTTCCGGCTGCAGAAGCTGTTGAGTGGGCAGAAACCTCTCACCAAACACCGATCCTGCAGTGCTGCCCATTCGACTCTTGTCGTCGAGCTGCCATTGTTGGAGAAGCCGTGAGAGTAAAGCCGGAGAATTCCATCTACGTCGACGATCGCCCGGTAGTAGACCTGAGTTCCACTCTGCGAACCAGAAGAAGCCTTGGGCAGGCTGATGTTCTTGGAATAGCTACCGTTGTCGCCGGATAAGTACAGTAAACCAGTGCTGTCAAGATTGAGCGTGAGCAGGAAGCCAATCTGGAAGGTGCCTGTGTCCCAGTAGGCATCGTCGGCGGTGTCGGATGTGTCGACAGGGTACAACACGAGATTGGCATCGTTTTGGTTGTGCAGCCGGTACTTCCCGGTGGACCTGTCAGCTTCCGATAAGCTGGAGAAGAGCTGGCCATCCGGGAACAGGCTCTGCCCAGGTAGAAGCGTGTCTGTGGGAGAACCAAAAGTAGACCAAATGATCGCTCCATTGGAATTGTACAGGACGAAGTTCCCGGTGTCGATCATGGCTGCCAGGGCGGCCGGCTCGGAACCTTGTGACACGGCCTTCTCCACCCCACCGGGAGCACTCCAGAGAAGCCGACCATCGAAGGTCAATCTGAGGTAGCCGTCGGTGATGGGGGGATCGTCCCGGTTAGCTGTCCACACCACGGTCCTGTTAGGTGTGGTGGTGAGCCAGACTCCGACGGCCAAACCTTGTGCTTTGGGGTAAAACCCGAAGGCAAAGCGGCCGGAGGGGGAGGGCCAGGAAGCACCATCGGAGGCGGCGAGGGAGGACCCCAAACTGATGTTGGTTTGTTTTGGCTGAGCACTCACAGTAGGAGGAGGAGAGACCAAGATCATAAATGGTAGCACTAGGAGGAAGAAGGGAACCATGGATGGAAGCAGCCGCCACCAACCGTGGAATATGACGAACAAGACGCATTACAGGAAATGCTGATGGATTGGATATATGCAGGACAATAAAATGTTGCTTCCTGGAATGACCTTTGGCCATGTTGCTTAGTGTATCGGCACTATGCAGGTTGGATGTACGTGGGATGGGGAGCAAAAAATCGACACGTGTCACTGCACGAATCAATAGGATGTTAAAATAATTCAACTTGACTTGCATGCATGACTTGGTGAAGCTGAAGCAATAGTATACACATACATACGAAGGCTACAACATACACTTTGGAAATTGGTGATACAGATGTGTCATCTACATTTAGAAGGGCAACGAAGATGTTTTCAAGGGAGAAATTAGACAATGAAGTCGAATTTAAAAGAATTTTTTTATTTAAAATATTCGTAAACTTAAACTTTATTATTATTATTTATTTTATAAGAATGTTCACCCCAATTATGAACCCATATCTAACCTGAAGTCTTCTTCTTTGCAGTTCTCGAATCATTGATCTGTCAGAAGAGAAGTTAAACTGGTGTTGCATCATGTAAACTCTCAGACGCCGGATCAAGCACGGCAATGACATGGAGGAGGTGCGTGTCACCCACACTACCACCATTGCTGGTAACAAAAAATGATGGATGAAAATGAACTGCTACCAGTTATTAGATAACTTGCCTGAGAGACCAGCAACTTTCAACAACTCAAACTTGACACTCATGGAATTGCATGTCTTCTTCCTCCAAGAAATATCTGCGATCAATAGCAATGGTGAATGCAATCGTCAGCAAGTTTTAAGATCTATGACTTCCATGAGGTGCAACAGAGGGATACAAGACTGGTTCTCACAAGACCTTGTTGACATCTTTCACCTGCCGTTGCCGTGAACCTCTCTCTCTAATCTTGATGTTGTCAACTTGAGGATGACATAATCCAAGGCAATGTCCTAGAGAAAGAAGAAGAAAATTTCAAACAGAAGAGAGAACATTAATAGGAAAGTTGAGAACCTCAGAGATCTTCTCAAGCTTCTTTACATCTGCTGTTAACAGACGTACCATTCGATAAATCTTGATCTGGCCTCATTACTGCAACATACTCTGAATACACTATGCATGCAGTTTTAAGCTTTAGATATTAAAAAAAAGGGAACATTTTTTATTCAAAACCGAGAAAGAAAACAAAGTAGTTTATCCGTCGTGATATGTCAAAATAGTTAATCATATCACACAATAAATCCTACACATAAATCTTAATGACATAGGGTTGCTTAATGGAATGTTAAAACCTACCACTAATGATTGATAAAAGCATTTACAAATAGAACAGGTCTAATGCTTCCACCCTATTGAGAAGCCTTCTTCAGTGTAAGGTTCCAAGAATCCAATGAACTGAAACAACGGAGAAAAAAGAAATGGCAGCTGGTTAGAATCGATCATTTTGGAGATTCCTACAAGATTAACATGATATAGAGACGAAACTGACAGCAAATTTGATACACACATATTTTATATATGTGTGTGTATTACATGTCCTCTTAGTATTACTGAAAAAGAGGAGGCCAGAATCTGGTCCTTTATATATCATATCAGCAGTGATTACCAGTCTATTCAATGAACATAGTGAAATTTCATTAATTAAGATATGTTTGTTGCTATAGATCAATGAAAAGAGCATAACTGGAATAATCTACCAAAGAAGAATCTAAGAACAATTTATAACTTCAATATCATGATAAAAAGTGAAGTCTAACATTAAGTCTCTTTTCTTAATTTTATTTAAGATTATTCTATTCAAGTTCTTGAACTCTCTCTCCTCGTATTGTTTCTCTCTGTATTACAATATGTCATATTAGTTATTTGGTATAAGAACACAACTCAAGTAACAAACATGAAAAATGATATTGAAGACATGAATAATGATATTGAACACAACTAAAGTGAACTACCTTTAAACCATCTTTAGACCAGCGGGCACCAAAGCCTTCAGGAACTCTAATCTCGAACACAGGCCCATGTGGTTGAATTAAGTGAACATTCATCCAACAGCAATTGTTCAACAAATGGTTGACCGCTTCCAGAGCCAGGCTGTTTTTATTAGATTCTGAAGAAGAAAGGAATCAGCAAATAGTCATGGCAATTGATAAGAAAAATTTTATGGGCCAAAATGGAGCACCAAGGAGGACATACATACCACTTCCAGAGAGAACACCCCACCACCCACTGCTGCTCCTGTTAACATGCTTAGACAATGCCCTTGCAGCATCAGTTAATGAACAACCTTCGACCTCCAGCAAAATAAGATCAAGATAGTCAAATGACTATGCTTCTACAGGTGCATCTTATTGTGGAAATGGAAGCATTTATAAGGATCAGAGAAGAGCGATGCATGCTAATATCTAGTTGCAGAGCAGTCACCAACAAGAATATATCTAACTCATTATATACTTTAATAAACATACTCTTTGTCTTCAAGTTCTAAAGACCATCATCCAATGGTTGTGACTAAAAATTCAGGCAGGATTTTCACAGGAATGGAAATTTTGCAAGACATTTCAAGGCCAGAAATGTGAAGAATTGATTGCTAACAACGTTAATAACAATGCAGCTGAAGGAAGAAATTAGAAAATGATTTCCTCTACTAGGGAAAGTGACAAATAACTCACAGTTGGCCTAGTAGGTTGCATGGATGATGATATCAACAATGATCGTGGAGGAGGTAATGCATCTGGAACTGTTCCTACAGTGTGTGCCATACCAAGAAGGCCAGCAATGCCATCATAACTCAGTCCCTGACTTAGATATGAAAATGCTACATGAGGTAAAATTGAGTGACTCAAGGCTCATAAAGAAGGCTCTAATATAAAAACATTCATGATTATTCTTGTAACTTTATGAAACATGGATACATGAAAAATGTTCATTGTACTCATAATGAGTGAGCGTTGGAATCAAAATTCATCAGCTATTTGTCAAATGTGTCTTCTCAGATGTGACAGTTACTACCATGAAATACCAAACCAATCAATAATTAACTAAAAATTTAGATATTTTCAAAACATTTGGGATAATAAGGACTTTGTTTGTCTCAAATGTAAGTTTTTTAATGATGGACAAGATAAATATATGATTCTAGATTGTTGTATTATGTCATTTCTATTGAACATAAACTTTTGTTAGTAACATTAGAATTAAAATGATGATTTCATCATTCTTCCTACATTATAAGTCATTGTTATCTTTTCTATATATCTGGGGCATCATGTTATTAAAAGAAACACCCTTCACAAATATATAGATTCAGCTCTGGATCAGCTTTACTACAATAAAATACTATCATAATCCCATCAAAATGCACTACCCTGACAAAACTAAGTATAGCAAAGTATAGGTGCATGTTGGTTTTCTAGTTTCTATCCCTATTATCAGAATCAATTACAATAAAATTATATTTGATTAATAAATCAAAATGGAATTGAAAATCATCACTCACAGAAAGAAGCTTGGCTAAGGAATCATATGGTTGGGTAGTTGGTTTTGAAACAGAGATAGCCAAGACACCATTAGACATTTCCTTCTCTCCTGTATAAAACTTGCGATAGATTTGAACTCCTGAAAACAAGACAGTCCATTTTTAGGATAAATTGTTATATTCATCTAGTGTTAAAAACGAAAATAGTTTAAAAGTTAACATTCAGCGCTGTATTTATAGAATCTCTGCAACAACCTACTCAAGCTTGCGTACATCATATTTACTTGAAGATGAAACAAGCTGATTCCAAAAGCCTAACCATTAAAAGGGTTTTAATGGAAAAGTCTAGAAAAGCAGTTCCATGAGCAAGATTAAGAAGAGTTTCCAAAGCAGATGCTGTAACCTGGTATGAGATTTTTACTCCCCAGGTGTCCACAACTTAAATTTGTTATATAATCATATAATTTAATAGTAATTACAAATAAAAACTTTGGCAATGAAAGTGAATCCTTGGTTCATGTAGATTGAAAATATGGGCATGATTTGAAATCACATATAGCTTTAGGTATCTAGAAGATACCAGCAACTTAAGGATCCTATAACAATGAAATCTCAGCAAAGTGTAAGAATACGTCAACCTGGCTTTAACTAGAAGAAAAGATCGGCTATGAGGTGCATTTAGGATATTGAGCACACCTTCATACATGATCACATCAAAAGAGATCATCACTCAATTTAAACTATTAGAAAAGATGAAATTATTACCATCATCAATTGTTGCAACTCCAGGAAGGACTTTAGCAAGTGTCTCTGCTTGCAGCATCTCAGAGAATGAACCATAGCGATTAACATGCTGCCAAATGACCCCATGAGTCTTTAAATCAAAATAAAAGTAATAAATATTCTCTTTTTATGATTTTATCCTTTCCATTTCCGAAGTGGAGTTATTAATAAACTTTCAAAATGTCAACCATGTTTATCTGATTATATAATTCACCATTATACAGCACTAAGAATTGTATGCAGATATGTTAAACCCAAGACTTGATATGTGGAAAGAAATTCACTTAGTAGAGTATCAAGGATAATGTAGCAATTGGATAAAAATAGAATCAAATAGAAAAAAAATAAAAAAGCAACATTGTTCTTGTATAGTTGCAGAATTATCAGTTCAAACCAAGGTCCGCAATACCGTACCATACCGGAGTTTCGACCTGGGCTCGGTACGGTATGATACGGGTGTACCGAGCACTGTAGCGGTGCTACAGTGCACTGTTTACATGCTGCAGTATACAGTTTACATGCTACAGTGTACTGCTACAGTGCTACAGTCGAAAACCGGTATGTACCGTCCGGTAGCGGGCGGTCCGTGTACCGGTAACCTGTCGGACCGGTACATACCGCCCATACCGGGCGGTACACATTGATACGGCAGACCTTGGTTCAAACAACATCCCAGAATAGTTAAAAAACTAACTGATGGACCAGAATTAATGCTACTCGTGCCATGCACTAAGTAAGCATCAGGAAATTGGTTTTTATGCATAAAAGAACAACTAGGGTTACCAAAGGGGAACAATCTTTAATTAAAGCAACACCCAGACTGAAGTTTTTCCTAAGTCTCAAGTCTCAACAATGATCAGCAAAGTGCACTTCATAAAATAAGTACAAGTTACACAGTAGAACAAGTATCTGATGGTTATGCAAAACAGAATTAACAATATTACCTGAACTTCAAGCAAGAGGCATTTGTTGAAGAGAATCAAAGAACCCGGTACCATTCTGGCCAAAACACACCGGAATGATCCAAGTATAAGAAAGAGAATAATTTTGGAAGATTTGATGAGATAGTGTGGTATCTATCTCAGTTATGAGAATAGAAAAGACTTTATGGCTTCTTATAATATTAGGATGAGGTGAATTATTTCACATGCAAGTTTATTAAAAAGATTTATAGTGAGAAGTCACTGAGATAAAATGCAACATATTAAATTCCAACCACGCTGGCTGTTATGCAAAATGATATGCACGAGTATGGAGAAATCCACTCAAGGAATACATTGAACCAATGAGGCTACTCCTAATATGCGATCAAAGTAGATTTGACTAAAGAAGCATTGGAACTTCTACATTTTTTCTCTAATAGAAACTGAAATTTGGTCAGCTCAAAATTTTATCTTTGTTCTTATTGTAGTAGAGTTGCAAGATAATCTCCTTTCTTCTCCCTACTCTTTTGGGAGGCTTATTCTCCAACTCGAATTGCAGAACACCCTAAGAGGGTCATATTCTATTTCAAGGAAAACAGCAAAGGGCTAATTTTAGATAAATTTCTAGTTAATTTCTTAGTTGGAAAAGGTTAAACTAATATTTTTCTTTTCTATGATTATTGAATAAATTTTGGCTTCAATTTTTAGAAACCTTCATTTTTAGGTTTGTTTTGTGCACGGATTCAAATATCCGATGGTATGATGCATACTGACTCGTATTTACTGACCAAGGAGTGATATCGGGCCATATAGTTCAGTACTAGTCGGTATTATATTTTCATTATTTTTTGGATGATATCAGATGGTATAGATCAGTATATTGCCGAATATATTGGCAGGCATACAGGTTTAGTAAACAATTGGAGTCAGTATCAAACCGAAATTAATCCTTACTTTCCTGTTTGAGAGCCTAATATGGTTAAAATGTAAGTTAGGCAAGTTATTTACCTATTATGAATCATATTTTGAGAGTTTGAAAATCCTCTATATGCCTTTGTCCAGTGAATGATTACCTTATAACTCATAGCTCCAACAAGCATAGGTACTTGAAAGACTTTAAGTCATACTGGAGACTTTTGTTATCTTTGTTATTAATTATTACTTAATAGAAGTAATGTAGTTAGTTAATCCTAATACTTCTGTCTCGGGGACTTGTTCTCCTTCTCGAAGTGGCGAATACCCTTATACGAAGGTCTTAGTTTAGTTTCTTTCTAAACTTGATTCATTTCTCTTACTAAAATATTTCAGCATAAATTTTACACTTGATATTGCCATAGTTAACAATTAACATAATTAATGATTTATTTTAAATGCCCTGAATTCAATTAATAATTACTATTTTTAATGAAAAAAAAACAACCATAGTTTGCCTCAATGGGTGTTACAAACCAAAGCAAATTTTTGTTTAAAGCTTCTAGTCATCTCCTTGGGCTAAACCTAAGCATTTGAATTACAGATTAGAGACTCAGGTAACTGTTAACTGAGCTCGTTCAGCTCATTAACGCTCCTATTTCTTGCTATATATTTGTTGGATATATGTCAACAGAACTAAAGATGTAGTATATAATAGAGAAATTTGGTCCCAGTTTGCAATAAAATATAACTACATAAAAAAATTACATATCAATCAAGAATTAAAATCCAAAACTAACAACAACCATCACCACATTGATTTACAGTAATCTTTACTTTTAGATAACACTGACACTTAATAATGATATTCTATGATATTTATTCTACGCAATGTCCATCCCCTTTCTTGTACAAAAGTGACCACCAAGCTTTTTTAAACTTAAGTTTCACCACCCTTTCTTGAACCTAAAATTGCCCCTCCCATATCTTAATAAAATGTTTATAACTATAAATGAAGGTACAGGATCTTATGGATAAAATATATGATGAAAAAAAGAGGAGGACCAGTAGACATTCAGGTCATAGTTAAAAGTATCAAGATTAGGTAAATCAATTCAAAGATGAATGCATTTTATAATCTTACCGATTGTAATTACCAACAGCACATCTGCCTTCAACTGTTTTCAAGCAAGCTGCAGATTTATTCTGGTTAGTCTACATGGTTAGATAAATTAATTTTAGTTGGAAGAAAGTAATCAAACTAGCATAATAACTCCCTGCAATGAAAAGCAAAATGGAAGCTGCTAATACAATAACCTAACAGGAAATTTTGGTAATGCAGAACATAAAAATATGTAAGTCTAAAATGTAGTAGGTGGACAAGAACAGCACAGTGATAAAGAAAAAAAAAGTTGCTAATACAATAACCTAATAGGATATTTCAGCAATTCAGGATGTAAATATGTGCAAGTCTAAAATATAGTCAAAGGACAAGAGTAGTGCAGTAGCAGTTATCATGGTAAATTAAATCCAACAGAGTAGTATCTCCTATGCATAGTTGCACCTGAAGTGTTGTTTTTCTTTTATAAAGTAAAACATGAAGATAAAATATGAAAATAAACTGTGACCAATCAGTGTTATCACAACAACAGCAATAACAAATCAGAAGGCCCCAATTAGTTATGGTATGCTACATGGATCTTTTTCCGCCACTGAGTTCCATTAATGCTAATTTTACTAGTCAAACTCAGTGTCAACACATCTCTTTCTGATGTTTCTAATAAAATTCTTTTACCTCTTATCACCCCACTAACCCTAATTGATTCACCACATTCATTTGGTGCATTTTATTGGTCTCCTTCAGACCTCTCAGTAGGAACTATTCCAAATTGTTCAAAAATGCAAATATTTCTTATTCTATGGTTTTTAATAATCTCAGAGATTTATCTCAACAAATCATCTCTGCACCACTAAGTTTGCCAAAACGGGTCTGATACCCAAAAAGTCAAACCCTGCTTTCACCAAAAATCTTTTTTGCTGTCCAATTCAGCTCTAAAATTATTGATACTTTTTTATCTTCACATCTCTGTTTTTGATTATTACAGTTTAAAACATGTTTTATTTTGACATCAAAGATATATAACTTAGTGAGGAATGTTAAACAATTAATTAAACTTCCAATAGCATTTCGTGTAAAAATTTATGGATGGAAAATGATTTGTGATTGACTGAATCTATTCCATGCTATATTCTGGAAGGTTGGCATAATGAAGCTGATACTCTTCCAGATAGTAATCAGTATCGAAAAAAGGACATTGCAAAAACCACATTGGTTCTGCCATATCATAACTGGTATAGACAAGAATCCATTGCAAAAGCCCCCGTGTCAATTGGTAAGGAAATAATCCCATAGCTTACCAGTAAAATTATGCTCAATAATTTGATTATCATGTCAATAACCCAAGAGAAAAACAAACATCAAAGAACAAATGTGTTAAGATTGCACGCAAGTATAGAAAATCTGCTTAAAGAAGTAGCAATTTGATCGGGCTTATCAATTATCACAATCACTTACAAATGTTAGACTTAATGTGGCCCATACGACACTTAAGTCTCATGTGATATTCAATAATAATTTAATAAATTTGTTTAAATCCTGTTAGTCAATGAGGAAGATAATCCTTCCTTGAATTGTCATATTGGGAAGGTGGGATATGTCTCTATTCAGAATTAGATATACTGATGATTCTATAAATAGAATGTGGTTCTTCGTACGTCAAAGAAAGGGAGAAGGGAGAAAAGACAGGTATCTATTTGAATGGGTAAAAAATCGAAGGCATGTTTTCGATTAAACTATATTTTGTGAAATCATCAAGTTCTAAGGATCATGGGATTTATATTATGCATTATGATGTCTCTTTTTGCATAAATAGAAAGGCTTACAACAAATACATTCAACTTTGATCAAATGCATGTATGTAAAGGGGGAGGGGGAAAAAAAGGAAACAGCTACCTCTCAATTGTGAGAAGAAAGGCTCTTGAACATGGAGTTCAAAATCCACAGCATTAAACATCTGAAAAACACAAAGGTCAAAAGACAAAAGGATACAACAATCAATTGAAGGACAATACAAGCAATGACAGCAAACAGAAATGAAATGAAGATATTGCAATAGCATGGCTTACAGATAGCAATTCTGATCCCTTATCCAAGATTATAGCATCCCAATCACTCTCTTTCATCTTCACTGACTCGTCTAGTGGAATCGAAGCCACGACGCTGCCCGCCGATCTCGAGAAACTTCGAGAGTGGATGCATCGTCGTATCGCTCGTGCCAAGGGCTTGTACAAAGGATATGGCGGCGCTCCTCCACAAGTATTCTCGCTACCATCTTAGAAATGTTGCAACAAAGGGATAGGGATTAATGAAAGGTGACACCACATCAAGTGATGGATCTCAAGAAAGGCGGCAAAGAAACATAGGTACCGAGGGGCAGGGGAATAAGAAGGGAGGGTTCGGGCTGGAGGAGGCGGGAGCAGTAGTCGGGGGAGAGGGAGAGGGCGAGATGGGGGTCGTCCGCGGTGGGCGAAGCGGCGAGGGAGAGGGTGAAGCGGAGCAGCTCCTCCATGTGGTCGTCGGAGAGGCCGACGGGGGGGACACCTGGAGACGGCGGCGAACCAGTGGTCCCCGGCGGAGCCATGACTGTGCCTCCTCCCTCCATGCCCACGCTCCTCCGCCGCGGCCGCCGCCGACTTCGTTCGCGGTGCGTCACCGTCCCAATCGATCGGGTTCTAAGCACGTGCAAAGCGCACGCGATGTTCATGTGGAAGAGGAAAAGGTGTGAGAACACAATAAGCAGTATGTCCCGCAGAGGGCCCCGCTTTTCCACCCATAACATGGCAGGTAAAATAAAGAGTATTTCGAACTCTTACCCAAACTGCACTAATCTATACAATAGACACTGACAGCATCAAGATTCGTGACGAATCCATCAGATCTAAATCGCTGGGTGTTGGTGTTCTAATCAACATAATAGACACTGATAGCATCAACATAATAGCTTCTTGATATGGTATTAGCATTTTAGTGTACATTAACTATTTTCGGAAAAAAAATGAACTCAATATTTGAAGGATATGTTGCAAGTTATAACATCAAACTCTAAGATATAAGACTATCAATTCAGCTCTTAAAATATAAATAATCACATTACATGCAATTTATAAATCAATTATTTGTTAGTAGATATTGTAGCATATCATTGGATATTTAGATGTGCATGCATGATTTAAGATAACATACCATCTACCCTCAACATGTTTGCAATCCTCATTGGCATCAACAAGATTGTTTCTGATATCCAAAACAGTCCATCTTCATTTATTAACTTCATGTGAATCCAATGGAGTATTAATGAAGTTTTATTTTCACTAAATGCAAGAAAATCCTCAAGGAACAATTTCTCTCACAAACACCCAACTGTTGTGGTTAGAATCTAACACTGCATAAGAGTTAATATAGAACATTTATTACAATTGGATGTCCACTGGACAACCAAGAGAAGGTTATACAAAGATGCAACAAAGCTGTAAGCTACCATTTACATAATCCTAGATACTGCACAGGATTTACTTAGAGAACATTTATTAAGATCATTTGCTTAAAGAACAAAAGAACAGGTCACCGGGAAACACTAACAAAGCATCTACTCTAATATTTTACTACAAAGACTTTGAGCATAAACCAGATAAGGGTGGTGTCTTTTTATCTTCTGGCTTCCAACATCGATATGCAGGTTGAAAGAAGATCCACATTTCACGACTGCATAGGCATGGTCGTCCTGGGGAGAATGGAGTCAGCTAATTCTTCGTTCATCTTGACGGGAAGTGGTGGCATCTGCTTCATTATTTCAGGCATATCGTTCAAACTGAAATACAAGTTTTCTGAGGTTTAAAATTTCTGGATCAAGCATATGATGGTATTCGTTGTGCTCAAACACAAGAATGAAGTAGTCGATAAGTTCTTTCTAAAAGCTAAAAGACTTATGGCAAAAGAAATTATGGAAAGTCCATAAAGAAATAACTAATGCATCAGATGATGTCATTATATGAAAAGCTGGAGAAACTTTCTTAAAGAAAATTCCTTAAAATTCCTTTTAGAGTATAATGAAGATGATAATGATGAGTGTAACTTCAAAAAAAAACAGCTAACAAATGAGGCAGCAAGTAGGTAAACAACTAGTTAGTATAAACAGACTGCTATAGATGAACAAATAACTCTCTTGCAATGTAAGAAAATCATGTATGACAATCTTTCCCACTCAAAACATGTAAGATAAAAAAAATGTTCCTCTATGGTTACAATGTAGGAAGAGCTGAGGAAGATCACAAACTTTGTGCCTATGAAAAGACTCCCATCTTGATGCTAGTTAACTTGGAGGGCCAATAGAGGTGCTCTCATATCATTCATTATGGTCCAAATGGCTTATTTTGTGAACAACTATATATAATGGGCCTTATTATGTAGTCAAAAACTCAACCAAAATTGACAATAGTAGAACACACCAAAAAATAATTGCTCAAATTGACCCAATCCAATTCTTTCATCTTCAAACATTAATCTGTGAAACCTATCCAACAATCAATTCTTCAGACTCAAATGCAGATCTTAACAATGTGAAGAAGTGTGCTAGATCTGTTGAAAAAGAAGATGAAAAAACCATCCAACACTCAGTCCTAACATTTAATAGAAATCTTTTAAGCTTCATTTATCATTAACCACAGACCTCACAGACAAATTGCTGTTTCCGTTTCTGCATCAACCCCTATTTTTCATTTATTTATCTCTTGCATGCAATGAAACACTGCATGTCTGCTGCAGCAAATGTGCCAAACTGCAGATTCGTTATGTTTGCACCATCTCTTAATCTTTATCCTACGCCACCAGGATAAGGTGCATGTAGGACAAACTGATACAACTAGGTTTTGCTCTGATCTAGAATATCAAGAATGATTAGACAATTGTACTATGATACTTAGAGCTAGCTGTAGGTTTAGGTACCACATGTAGGATGACAAATTTAATAGGGAATAAATGAATGAATTACAATTATGTGAGTGCTAGAACTACCTTTAGATTCGGAATAGCACATATCATGTTTGATATTAATGAGAATATATAATTGACAGCATATATGATGATAGTATCATGTAAGAAAAAGAGAAAAAATTGCAATATATGACAGCCACATTATACACAGAGAAAGAAGCTATTAACAATTTAGCATCATATATAAGCTCACACAAGAGGGCGAGCCTTGGAACAATGGTTCCTTAGCAATCTGGGAGACTAGGCGTCGAGTCACGAAACGAGCCACTTTAAATATTTACAAGGTTATGTACATTGACTCTCCTCAAACCCCGCATTGACAAGAGTCTCATGCACTGCCCTTTTTAGATAACCTCACACATAATGGGGATGATTAAAAAAGAAGAAATAAGATAAAAACACTTAAACTTACTCTGCCAAGATAGTAAGTATGTTGTCCCGTGTTTGGCAAAGTAGACTAATGTTGTCTTGTACCTGCAAGGGAATAAGACAACTCAATTTTAATATCTGTCGTTGTCATGTCATCTGAATGATAAATCGTAATTTCATAGCACCTATTTGGATTTACATCCATGAATGTGTCGAGAAAATAATCCATTCTGTTAACTCAATATATTCAGAAAAAGCTTATAATTTATACTAGAAAAGGTGATGAATTGCAACTCAATTTTAACATTAATTAATTCATGAGTTAAGTGCTGCAGGCTTCAATAAAATGCAAGAGAAATATGAATATGCTCCTTGTAAGTACCTTTAAGCTAGCAAGATTAGCAGAAATTTTAGTGAAGGCATCTGCGTTACTCTCAAGGAGCTGCCCAGTTCGACCACCAATTACTACAATAACAGAAGAAACAAACATTATCACCTAGCCTGTATGAGATCACAATATGAACAAAGGCCATGCTAATATATCTAGGAAACCCAGCAAAATATTATTTGGAACCATAGCACGAGGTTCGAGTGTAAATTAGCCACAGAAGAGAGAAAAATGCTAGTTTCAGTGCAATACGAAAGCTAACAAAAGAGTTTAACAGTTGAGAGAAAAGCCTGTAGCATCGCAATTAATGCAAATCCAATAACATATAGCAAAGGAAAGAAATTGAACCTTTATATGTAATGCCATCATCATCCATAGGAAGCATGGGCAGTGGGTATAAAGGAGCATTAGGAAGTGATCCTAGATGGGTCGATGGTTTTGCTAAAGCATCTGTGACCCTCTCCTGTGAACAAGAAAGCTCTTGTAAATATTTGATTGAATGAATTAGCTAATATGGTTTCCAGAGGTTGTAAAGAACCATGATAACTTATTTATTCCTGTCAAATCCTCTCAGACAGATTGACATCTTGTCATATTGCTTCACAGATGTATTGCATCTCTTCAACTTTAATTAAAAAAAAGATTAAATTTGTCAAACATAGACATATAAAAAGCTGAAACTTTGTCCTAAAAAGAAATTGCCGATATTTATATTTCATGTAATTGCTGTTCAATTTACCCAAGGATATATTAGAATATCATCTTTCATTTTATCCAGATATTCAACTAATGCACAGTGACAAAAAATTGAAATTCTTCTGCATGTGATGGATCAAGTAATTCTGTCTTGACACAGATCAGAAAATACTCATGGGCATTATTTAACTAGGTCAGTGTGTTACCATTTTAGAAAGTTGATCTTTTCAAGTGAATTATTAAGGAACCATCAGGCAGCAAGAACTTATGCCAGAGAAGGTTGGCACTTCATCCCCAGTGTTCTTTTCTAAGTAAATAATTTGATAGCTGAAATTTTGGTAAAAAAAGAGGCAATTGTTTCCATTATACTTAGATCAATTTATTGGTGTACAAGCAAGTAAAACATGTGGATATTAGATGTGAGTGAACAAGTATGGTGTTTAGTATAACTAAAATGCACACCTGGTTGCCAACAAAAAACACAAACATTATTGCAGAAGTTACAAAGGCATGGGTGGGTTGAAATGTGTGGTAAGATTTAGCTTCTAAATTTAATATGTATTAGAACTTGTATGTCCTGTAGGAATGAATGCAACCAAAAGTGTAAAAACACAAATATAGGTGATTAGTATGGTGATGTTAGATGTGAGTGAACAAGTAAAACAGGTGGATGTTAGATGTGAGTGAACAAGTATGATGATTAGTATAACTAAAATGCACACATGGTTGCCAACAAAAAACACAAACATTATTGCAGAAGTTACAAAGTCACGGGTGGGTTGAAATGTGTAGTAAGATTTAGCTTCTAAATTCAATTTGTATTCGAACTTGCATGTCCTGTAGGAATGAATGCAACCAAAAGTGTAAAAACACAAATATACAGTTATTAAGAAATGGAAAATCAGAATTATCAGCAAATATGCACCTTTTTATCTTTGCTTTTCTTTGACAAGTTATGATCTTCCTTTCTTCTCTTGCCACTCTCCTTTTTCTGTGGCACAAAAAAAAAACTTGTTTAGTTTTATTCAAAATAATATTTCTATACAAGTAGAGCATTTAATAAACAAATAAGCAAATATGTGTTCCATTTTGTGAATCTTGATTTGCTTTCATAGAAAAAATAATGTATCTCAAGTTTTAGAAGCCAACAATGATTAAGAATTTGTTAACTTAACCAAAGCATGAATCCTCCAAAACTGCAAATTGCAAAACTGGTTCTTGACTTCTTCAAGAACAGTGAAAACCATAGGAAAACAACCTAGGGCTAATCTTACTCATCATAAGATTTGCTGTTTAAAAGTTTTTGGAGACTATGCAACTTAATATAAAAAAGTAAACACAACTTCACAACATACAAAATGACACACATGAGATAGACACATAGATCCGCAGATATTCAATAAATAAAAAATTGAAATATATACACAGGTTTCAGATGACTTTCATACTTCACCTCAAGTAATGAACATAAACATTTCCTAAATTCCTACCATGAACCTATCTATCATATGGCATCTTCAAACATAGAATTATTTGAGACCTTAATTAAATGGAAGAGCAATCTTGCAACCAAGAAGCAAGACCTATATTAAGGTGATTCTCGAAAAAAATTAAAGACACATCCTTAGTCCATTTATGTGATCAAACAAATCTCAATCTATGACCCACCGGCCAGCATGTGGAAACTGGTAAACATACCTATATAGCCATACACCATATTTGTAGGTTTCCCTTTCCAAAGCTTTCAAATATTAAAGTAAGTGATATAGGAATAATTCTATGTAACATCTGTACTAATCTTGCTTTTCTCATATATTTAAGCAATTAAATAACTTAACATAGACTATCTAGTGGCAATATCTTAATTTCCTAAAAATCAATATTCTAGTGTATAATCCACTTCCTTTAACTTCAAAAAATGTATTTGTTTCCATCTTACAACAACAATAAAGACATAAGCCCCAACTATTTGGGATCGACTACATAGATCTTTTATCACCATTCACATCCGTAAAATGTCATATGTTTAGTGTACTTTAATATTTATTTATAGTTTCTATTAAAGTTTTCTTAGGTCTTCCTCTATATCTTCTCATACATTTGTTTCCATCTTAAACTTGTTTGTTTTTCTTCTACTTCAGCTTCTGTGTATTTTATCTCTTTGATGCATATTTTATGTCTACGTTTTCCAGTAAGCATCAAACTGTTGGAATTTTCAAACCATGTCTCTTATCACTCAAAGCAATCACAAGCAATCTAAAGAAAAAATGAGTATACAAAAGATTTTAGCATGATTTTTGTGCATCCTCCAATAATATCATCTTCCATCAAATGTACAGTATCCTTACCTGAACTTGCTAATTGGTTTCCTACTGAGCACATAATCAGAATAAATTGATAGCTAATGGATGAATTACTCTATGTAACATCAACATCATGTCTGAAAATCCAGATTCATTACATGCATGTCCATTTTATCTGCTTACTTTTATTTCACCCAGGAATTTTTACAAGCAAATGAAATATAAATCAAGTTATACAGTGTCAGTTAGATGATTCAGAGGCAAATGTTTAACTTCACATTTTAGCAGTGTCTTTGATGTAACACCAATAGGGCATATCATAAAAAATGAAGAAATGTAAACCATATTGACATGATGGATGAACTGCCACTGTCAACATATCCAGTGTGAGGACAACTTGGTTAAAAGGAATGAATGCCCAGATATGAATCATCAAGTATCAACAACCAACAATTAACTTACAGTCATCCATCTGCATCTCAGGGCCACGTCACGAACTGTCTTATTCGGCAATGACATGGCAATTTTTGCATAACGAATTATACTTGATTCAGATGCATGTCTGTAAGAATATCCAATAAAAAACTCATGAGCTTCTTGCTTTATTCTGATAAGATAATCTGATAATAAATAATATATAATAACGATAACTGGATACACCTTGAACATATACAGACCATATTGCAACTCAAACAACAACAGGATTCTTAATAAACTTAATGAATTAACTTTAAATTTTGTGCAACAAGCAGTTATCAGATATCATCTTCTTTAATTTACAAACTCTAGTACTGGAAAGCATTAGTGGGCTTGTATGTATAAGCATACATTGGCTGATTTGATTCAACTGATTTCAGTCTCATTATGTGTTTATTTCAACTAGATTTTCAATTTCATAAGAGCAAAATTTGAAACAAAATAAATTGAAGTGACAGTCAAACTTGAGGTTAATTGTTAGCAATAGCATACTGCAGATTATTATAGTGTAACAATTGATACAGGACAAAAACAACACATGATATCATCAATACTATATTTCTAAGGACCATGGCTTTGACCATGCTAGTAATGTGATGACACAAAACTTATTTTCAAATTTTCTACATATGACATGGCACTATTTAGAAAAGTTCTGTCTTTCCTTCAACTTCTATTTCCATCTGCTTCACATTATTTAAGGTCTTCTAGGACTTAAGTAGGCATCCAAGTCAGAGAGGACTAATGGGTGATGGAAAGAAAGAAATATCACTATTCTAAAAGTCCTTGAGTGGAATACTCTTTAATAGCTTTGATCAGATCTATACATCTCTTCTACACCCTTCTGCACTTCTGCTGCAAAGGAGTGAAGAAGAACATTGCTGTATCCTGCTGCAGCTTCACAACCAATAAGGAGAAGATTAAAAAACAAAAAGTTTCTTCCTTCAATGCAACTTGCTGCATCCTAAATGAGGAAGGAAACACTCAACCTTGCTGCACTGTACAGAATAAGAAGCAGCAGCAACTTATTCCTGCTGCACTCTGGAAGAGAAGGAAGAAAAAGCAGCCGCCTCTCCTTGTTGCACTCTAAATGATGTCCCTTGGGCTTCGGGTTCTCAATGCTGAAGCCAGCACCTGTCAGTAGGCAGATGCCATTCTGATTGGAGAAGGAAAGTGATGGTGGTAGGAATTTGGAGATCTCCATCTTTGTGGAGGTTAGTGGGGACAGGAACCTGGGCTGTACAATGGCAAGAACCACAAGCCTTAGACCCACCCAAATCCTATTCTTAAAGTTAGCAGACAAGTTAATAAAAAGACGGAGAGGTGAATTACGGAATTAAGAAGTCGTTTTATCGTCTAATCTCAAGCATATGGGACTAAGGAAAAGAGTCAGTTTTATGATGCAAATTTTATTGGAGGTGTGCAACAAGACGTCAATGTGTGCTTTTGTGTACCTGATTCAAATAAATTACAAAAAAAATTGTAGATTATGGGGGAAAAAATGGAAGAAGCAGAGAGTTGTTGTGTGTAGATGTAAAAAGGGAGCCAAACTCTACATTTGACAACCCGAAATTCCTCAGATAAACTTCTCCTATCATTTTGTTGCACATTCATAACCCTAATTCCCACTTCAATAAAAAAGTTGGATCCTATGCCTGCCAAAACTTAAAAACAAATTTAGATCTAATATGAATTGAGATAAGGGTAAACCATTCTAGAAATTAGCAAAATATTTCCAACAAGGAGATAGGAGAGTAGCTTTAGTATGTTTGATTTTACTCCACAGTATCAACCAATAGCAACATGGTTCCAATAAAGCAATTTACTCAAAGGTACAGTGGAAAGTGATGCTGGGCATGACTTTCCGAAGTCAAAATCTTCCAATGTGCTCTCATGCAAGGCAACAGTCCAGATAATCCTTCCAATATCTCGAGTGCTCTTCTAATTTATCATAGTGATAATGACATAATTAATGCTACAAGACAATTGGCAACTGCAACGCCTTGAGCCACTCTTAGTTTTGCCATTTCGAGCTCTTCAAGGTAACAGAGGAATCAAACTCCATGCTAATTTTGAAAATCAATGTTCCCGAACAAAATACCAAGAACACTTCACAAATCAAGCAGATAGGTCCTCTAGCTCATTGTCATTGTTTTTGTGTCAACTGCATGGCCTAATTAGAGTAGCACATGAATCTGATAAAACGCCTTACTTCCTGATAGTTTGGCAGATGTTGATGATTCCAAATACGAGTCTTGCAGCTGAGTTGTACATTCATTGGCTTGCATTTTGTATGATCATATGACAAAGTAAATGGTGGTTTATTTACTGCAAAGTGCAAACTAAGAAAAATCATAAGTCTCCTTAAAGATTAGACTTTTGATCCTACACAAACATGACCCAGCTCGACTAGAACTTAAGATGATCTTTGCTCAACTGGACCAAGCCTAGACGTTTTTCATGTTCAGCTTGTAGACACACCTAAGTACCTAACCAAAACCTAATTTTAGTCTTAAAATGGACAAAGCCACATCAATATAGTACAAAAGCAACCAGTTCTGCAGTTTACATCTTCTTTCAAGATCAATATGATAACTAGTGCAATGTGCCAAAGACAAGAATGCCACAAGAACATGAATGTGAGTCTACAAATCCATGCAAGATCTAAGAACAGTTTACGTAAACGAATGAAATGAATGCAAAACCTACCGACATGAAGAAGTCCAATGAGAGTGCTAGTTAAGGCATATTTGTTTGGACAGTCGATGACTAAATTATGAAAACAAACCACAAGCTTTTAACAGAAAATTGCAAGTTGGATCACATATGTGTTAGAATTCACTTCTGTAGAGAGCAAACATATGGTTGATTTTCCTGATAAAGTATGATGAATATGGAAGTTTTGGACATCAGAAATTTAAATTTTCAACAGAATGTTACGGGGTGTAAACATTGACAGCAGAAACTTGAGAAGAAGAGTTACACTCTGTATTATACCAATTTTGTGATCATGTAAGAAGACTCTCATTCTACACATTAATTTTACTTGTGGCCAGAAAAGAGGAGTCTAACTAACTCAGTGTTTAAACTTGTACAAAAGAATGAATCCAGAAGATTATCTGGATCTCTAGTAGGTCAATTATATTGGTATCACCTAACAGAGGCAGTTTTCAATACTTCAGTTTCAAAGGAAAAGTTGAAAGAAGCTGTGCACAAACAGAGATTATTTTATCACAGAGGTCCTAAACATTGTACTAAAAGTTTCTTTAAAAAGCCAACATTGTACTAGTAATCAAATTGATATGCCTCCAGTAAGGTAAACCCTAATCAATCCAATATCTCTAGCATCTTAACACCTTCTTCGCCTCGAAGGCCATGCTTGGCTGAATGATAAAGAAATCCCACTCCAAGGGAAGAAATTAAGAATAGACAATATCGAAATCTCTACTGCAAGTCATAAGATTGAATTAAACGGTTCAAAATCCCACTCCAAGGGGAGAAATTAGCATCTGAAGCTGAATTTTTTAGTCTTTATTCCTTAATTTCCGAAAGTAAAGAAACGTTCAAAATAAGAACCAAAATAATAACTTGTCGAGTTCTTCTTCCAAGATGGCCTGCTCTTCCGGCGACCAATCCACCGACAGCCCGGGATTATGCTTCAGCGCCTGCGCCGGACCTGCAACCCCCGCGGCAGCCGCGGTGCCGTTGCTAGGTTTCCCCGGGCCAGAGAAGCCGCTGCCGCCACCTCCGTCGGCGTCAGCCCCCATAACAAGGGGAGCTCCCGAACCCCTCTCTCTCTCTCTCTCTCTCTCTCTCTCTCTCTCTCTCCCCGTATCTTCTTAGAAACCGGGGCTGGTTTCCGCCAATTCGACCATAAAGGAAAAAGGAGCAAGCGACACCACCAACGAGTTCTACCTTAAACCAGGTGAGAGGAGACGAAAGGGAGCCGATAAAAGAGAGGCTTTGGAACTCGAGAGGAAGATGATTGAAGGGGAAAATTGAGATTTTGGCGGCGAAGTCTACCTCAAATTGGTCGAGAGGAAGCGAAACCGTATGGAGAAGAGGAAGATTTGGGGGCTTGACAGTCTGATTGAGGGGGCCAAAAGATTGGAATCCTCACTTCCTTCCTCCTTATTTAACCCTTCCTCTTCCCCCTCCTTTTGTTATTGTTCTATGGGAACTGTCCAAAAATGGAAAGTGGGGGTTCCCTTTGTTCTTCCCCTTTTTCTCCTGCAGCCATTTGTGACTTTGGGAGCTATTCAATGCTTGAAACAAAAAAACAAAAACAGATTGTTTGACAACAAAAATTAAGCTTCAGCAGTTGATTCATCTGCAAGAATGGGCTCAAAAATCGCTTTCTTCTGGTTTGGAAATAAAAAACAAAAATAGCAACTTGTCAAAATTAATGATTCATGACATATGATTGAGTTAACAGACTTCTTTCTCCAACAAAGGTTATCATGCCTCAAGAACACTTTTAAGGATTGGATGTTCCTTCACCATGATATTATTATCATTCTGATGCTTGAGTCATACTTTATTTATATAATAGTGAGAAGAATATTTCTCTTCTCAAGTTGAATTTGTTGTAGAGTTTTAATTGATAATTATTTATATTATTAAATTCATGGTGTATACTGAACTTACTTATCAAAGGTTAAGGATTTAGAATCTCATGTAAGAAATTTATACCTAAAATATTAATTTGATAATAAAAAATTAGATTATGTATCAAACATTATTAAGCATTCAGAATCTCATTTGATAAATTACTCTCCTGATTGATATATGAGACAGACTTCAGATCATTGTCAAAGCACAAGTAGACAGAGTGGTCAGCAATGGAATTGGTGTGGAATGTCTCTTGACTATGCAACAACATGGAAGAACAGCATGTCCTTGTGGCTCTCTCCAGTCCACAGAGAAACCAGTAGGTAGAACAAAGCAGCTGAAAGCAGAAAACAATTGACAGAGATTGGGGGAATATGTTGTTTGAGTAGCAGTCAAATGATTGGTGGCTGGTCCACTATTTTTGTTTGCCATTGCTGCTAATGGCCTGATGGACCTTCTCTCTCTCTCTCTCTCTCTCTCTCTCTTAATCCTGAGCAAAACATGGACATGTGGAGACACTTATAAATCAGATTTGATTTTAGTCTTACACTTATAATTTTTTGATGCAGTAAGTTAGATAAAAAATTAATCTAAGTTTTAGCTACATCGTATTGTAACTGGGATAAATTTTATTTATCCATGCAAGACGGGATGGGTTGAGTCGATCGTATGGTTTTCGGATTCATTTAAGATACCAATATTATAAGATAAAAAATATTTCAAGTATTTTTTTTTACAATTTATCAGAGAAGGAAATGATTATTTCCTCAATAAGTGTTTTATCCAATCTCATTTTTATACACTATATTGGATCCAAATTAAGATCAATAAACATCTTATACAAATACATATAATGTAATTTTATGATAATAAAAAGTCCTATTTGTATGAAATTTCTTGAATCCAATTTTTTATATAGTTATATTAGTGGCAATTAAACAATATGAGATATACAAATCCTTATGTTGGATTTTTGAAAATTATATTTGAATTATCTTATTTCTTGATTGAAGTTGATTTCTAATAATACGGTATGGGCTGATACACAACTCCCAAGGATGATTATAATCATATGGGAACTTAACATTTTTTCACCTTTATTTCAAATATTTAAATCTATCTCAAATAAAATCAACTTAGATAATTTTAATATTCATACTCATTCTACAATCAAATCAATAAATATCATAATTCATATTTATCTAATATAATTATGAGTACTACTTAAGTAGGTGAATATTTTTGTATTGTCCTTCGTACGTATCATCGAGGAATAGAGGATGATAGGTTGATCGAAAGATGATCATCGATTCAAGAACGCTACGTAACATTATTCTTTCAAGATAAAAATAATAAAAATAATATATCGAGTTATATACTATGATACCAAAACATATATATATATATATATATATATACTCGAATGAGGAGCAAGACAATTATTTTTTTAAAATAATATTAGAATTGCCTCATAATATTATAGAAAAAGAACAAAAGATTGGGTCTTCAACGACATGTTTTGCGATTTATCGTTATATGTGCAGTCAAATCGGTAAAAATGAATCAACTCCCGATACATATAACGGAGACCGTTTTATACCATTCTCCAAAGGGTATTTTAGTCATTCAACACGAGCGCCCAAATTGCGACACTAGGGTTAGGGTTGCCTTCCTCGTGACATCTCTATATATTTGTTGCCTCTGCCTGCTTCTTGCCACCCTGCATAGAGTTTCTGTTTCTGCGATGTTTTGTGTAGATCTGTCTTTCGATTTTGATGAGATTTCGGAGCGGAGAAGGATTGTTTGATTGTTTCTAAGGGTTTTTTTTCTTTTCTTTTCTTTGGATCTTGCCCTGTTTTTCCTTTTGAGTTCGGTCGAGATTTGGGAAGATGAATGGGAAAGGATAAGGAAGCCAATTTGCAGAGCGGAAGCGCCGGATTGAGATGGCGATTTCTGCATTGAAGGTTGGCGACAACGAACTTATCGCAGTTCTCCGTGCCTCTCAAATTTTTCTCTGTTTTGATGATGGCCTCGAACAAGCTGCTACATTTCCTTCATTTCATCATCTCGTACGACCGTCGGCTTTGTTCTTGGATTTCTCTTTGAACTTGTGATCGGTTTTTCGACTTGTGAATTTTTTTCTGTTTTCTTGGTCCTTTTGATTTTGCCATGACCTTAATTGGATTCTTGGATGCCACAAGGGTCCTTCCTTTGGCTCGACTTGATTCAGAGTTGGTGGCTTTCGTTGTTTGATTCAATCCTTTCTTTTCTTTGAATTCAAGAAATATACACTATCCTTGGCATCAATCTCTAATCAGCATGAGAAATCTTTGTTCTTCAGGAAAACTCGATTTTCTACTGGTAGCTGTCTCAAAGAAAGCGAGAAAAATAAGAAGAATATTTTTTGATGCTTTATCAGAAAAAATGACCTATCAGAAATTTTGATTTTTTACTTCAAAGCGGTTAAATTTGGGGGTTTTTTTATGATCTTGTAACGTTTTTGTTTTCTCAAATGATCGATTTATCTTTTTGATGCGAGTTTTCTTTCACCTTTGCGACGGTCTGTAGATCTTTCATTCATTATTTTCGTTCATAGATTATTTTGATTTTTGGATCGGTCAGTAGATCAAATTAATTCAACCTAAAGGATCTTCAATGAGTTGTCCCTTTTCATTTTAATTTTCATAATTAAATATTCAATGATATATAAAATAATATGTAACTCCATTACATTAATCATCACATGCAGCAGATATTAATTTAATTAATATTATAATATCATTAAATATTTTAATTGGGAAATATTATCAGATTCATTTGAATATTATAATATCATAAAAAATATTACTTATATCCGTCGTATAATATGGTTTTTAATGATTACAATTTAATTCGTACAATTCGATAACAATTTGAATTGGTTTCCATCCAAAACCTCATGCCATATTTATTATCTAAAATGCAAGCAATCCAGCAATTAAAATAATTTTGGTTTCTGAAAATGTAAGATCAATTACAAATATATATGATTGATCCTCCCAAGAAGAACCCTTTTTTAAGACTCCACCCAAAAGCAAACATGTATATATTCCAGCATTTATAAACAATCAGGTAGAAATTATTGTAATCTCAATAAATAAATAAATAATATATATTTATTATTTATGTATTTATATATATAACTCGTTTGGGCTCAGATAAAATAAAATTTGATGAGTGTGTTATTATTAATTTTATTTTATAATTTTAATCACAAACAAAATTAATAAATCATTTCGTTAAGCTTAAAATAATAAACGAACTAACAGATCGAACTAAAATAATCTTATTTTTTAGATAATAAGTTCTCCATAGGTATAAATTTAAATATATATATATATTTGATATGATATGATAAAATCATGTATTTGTATTTGTGATTCTGCATTTAGAAACAATCTATCAATTCAAATAAGACCAAAACATGCAAACCAGAAAAAGTGAGTCGTTGGCGGTGACAAAAACTACATGATAGGTTTGAATCTGCACCAAACAAATCACGGAATAAAACATTCAATACCATTTCCAACACAGCAAACATTCACAAGATAATGGAAAATGCACAAAATAAGTATGCTTTAAACTATTATTATCATCATCATCATCTCAAATAGGCAAGTGAATAAAAATCATTGCAATTAGCAGTGCTTTAACACATCTAATTCAATTCCTAATATCCAATCTGAGGCTTCACTTTTGATCCAAATTCCATTCTTCATCACCTGCTGAAATCCTACAGCAGAAAGAATGAATGATGTACGAATCTAACCTTCATAGCCAATTATAGTAGTGTCTTTGCCACATCAATATTAACTCCGACATCATCAAACTTCCAATGAGCTCGATGAATAGATAGATAGATAGATAGATATCGATTGCAATCCTTGTACCATCCTGTCTTCTGGACTTTTCCAAGCAAATTCTAACCTTTGGTCTCCACTTCCTTCAATCTAATCTCCGGGACCAAAATGGCAAGCCCTTCCTTAACCTGCTCCTTAACCAGTGGCTGCCGCTTCTGCTCTTGCTTCCAACGCTCGTCGTACAGTGGATTCGATGTCAAGATCCTCGGTTGGTCGCCGGCGTTGATCTCCAACACCTCCGGCAGCCCGTTTGAGCACCCCTTCGACAACCCCACGTCGATCCGGATCGCCTTGTCCTCGCACACCCCGTTGATTCCCTCGTCCTGTATGGTGTGCCCCATCACCATCCTCCTTGCGCCCGGGATCATCGAGAGCACCTCCTCGAGTTGCCCGCAGTCGCAATTTGGTCCCTCCGAGAACCTCCGCAGCCACACCACTGAGTCCCGCCCTCTCAGGTAGGACGGCGATCGCCTCCCGCTGAGCCCCATTATCCAGTCTTTGACTTCTTGGTTGATCCTTTCCAGCCCGTGATCGATGTGCTGCTGGAGAAGCCCGCCATGGACGAACAGCGAGTCACCGACCAGCAGGACGGTCTGGTTGCCGGCGAGGAATCGGGATGCGATCGGGCCGTTCGGCCGTAAGGCGGCGATGCGGGCGCGGAACCCTTCCCAGAACTCCTCCTTGACCCCGGGGAAGGATTTGGGGACGCCCCTGAAGGGGTCCCCCGGGGGGTCGAGGCCGCTGCAGAGGCGCTTCATGGCGAGGCCGGAGCGGTACCAGAAAGCCCAGTCCCTGAACTCCTCGAGGCCGGCACGGGTGACGTAGCGGAAGTCGCCGTCGGCGTTCATGACCTCGTGGTTGCCGTGGAGGGTGAGAAGGGCGCCGCCGGCGGCGGCGGCGTCAAGCTTGAGACGGTGGAGGAGGTAGAGAAGACGGAGTTCGTCACCGCCGCGGTCGAGGACGTCGCCGACCTGGACGGCGACGGCGGCGCCGCCAGTCCAGCGAGCAGACGAGGGGTCAGCGAGGCCAGCGAGCGAGAGGGCCTGGAGGGCCTTGGGGAGGTCGCCGTGGAAGTCGCCGATGGCCACGAGGCGGGCAGGGGCGGGAATGCGTGTGGCGGCGGGGGCGGGGCTAGGGGTAGGGTTGGGGGGGAAGAAGAGGCCGGAGACGGAGAAGTCGACGAAGGCGTCGACGAAGGAGGAGAGAACGGGAGGGAGATCGCCGCAACCAGCATCCGATGCGCCCATCTCTCCGACCGCCTCCTCCTCTCTTCTCGGTGGTGACTTCGGGGAAAGAGAGAAGAAGACGACGACTCCGGGGGTTACGTCTTTGACCTGATGATGAAAAGGGACGGCGACTCCAAATTTCCAATTATGTTTTCCCTTTCCGGTTTTCATCAGACGATTAATTCCACCCAATTTTTAATCCCAAATACTTAATTTTCCTATTCAATCAATCGTCGATGTTTGCATGTCAATAACAATCCAACGGATGTGAGAGGTCAAAATAGACTGACCCACTTCTGATACCGTACGATTTAAGCAAAATCAATTTAAATCACACACACTATGTAAGTATGGGAAATACCTAATTTATTATCAATATTGCTTAATGAAACACAAATTTGATCGCGATTAATGATTTAAATATCTACTTAATCGTATCTTATCTATAAGCAAATTGGATAGGCTCGAATTTTTGAGAATAGAATACAAGTAATTGATGTGAGGATGTGGAGGGGATTAGGAAGATGAATCAACCATAACTCTTAGCAACCATTATCCAATTCATGATCTTAGGGATGTTTAGTTTGTAAGCAATAAATGAATGTTATTTGCAACAATCACAAGTACAACTATCTTATCTCTTCACATATGTAATTGTAGCTGTAAGTTTCAATTAAGATAAAGAAGAACATGTTCAGTAATCAAAGAGAATATTAAATTGCTGGAATCTTCCTTTTGTGTGGAGTCTGTAGAAATTGGTTCTCTGTAAATGCTAATTGTGGGAGCTATTTATAGAGTTGAATGGGGTGGGTATGATGAATAAGCTATTTATAGACTTGTGTCTTTTAACATAATATACATTTTATATGATTACATTGATTCATCCACCTGTACACAATCAAAGCAAAAATGCATCTTAAGAGCACATGGAGTGGTCCTACTGATTTACTAAAATGTGTGTAATTAGTTCTGTATCTTCACTAAGATATATACATTAAGGAAAAGACTGCAATTAACATTTTAGTTGGCTGAAGTTGATATGAGGGATCAGGAAAAAAAGTTTTTAGCCTCTTTCTCCTTGGTAACAATTGAGGTTTTAATCAAATAAGTCTGGTTGATGTCTTCTCTCCCTCTGTATCAAGTAACATAGTAATAGAAAAACAAGCTGAATTCTTGGTGAAAAAGATCATTGACATCTAAAATATGGTAGCAAGTTGTAGCCAAAACATTCGACAGACAAAAGACAGATACCTGTCATCATACCTCCTCTTCGACCAAAGAATATAATGGAGAACTAGAAGTCCCACCTTTTCTTAACTCGAAACATCAACAAAGAATTGCCGATATCATCCTGCGGTACTTGGAGCATAAACTGAACTTTCGTCTTCATCGGAGCTGTCTTCGTCTTGCCATCTTCATCTCCAACCTTCACAAGAATTGCAGTCCCCAAATATCATTTACTTTGTTAGAAGAAAAATTAGAAAGCAGGAAATTGTTTCTAATTCAATCGAGTGGAGTATCGAGCAGTAACATACCACCGTTCTCAAGATTGCCAATATAAAGTCACTATGAATGACAATGGACAATAGCATGGAATGTGTAATCTCAACAGAATTAGATCATACCCACAAATCCTTTGTTATTCTTTGTATTGGCATGTCAGAGAACTTTTTCCCTCATATTTTGCTTTTGTTAGTTGAAATAGATGCAGTTTGTTTAAACGGGATATTGTGAAGTCAAACATACCCAAAGAGATGCCCATCCAAGTCGCTCCCCAGAATCATAACCAGCTTTAAACTTCAGGTCTTTACCAACAGTGTGCTTGTACACCATACTCCACTGACTAGAGTCAAAGTGGTACCAGTAGCTGGGAAAAAAAATTGGGTAAGGAAATATATTAATAGCAGTCCTCCAATCTATTAAAACTACAATTTTGTGGATGATATTACATCAAAAAGCACTATGATCAGTAGTATATGGGAAAGCAAGAATACATAAGACAACAAGCAGTGGTCATCATGGTGAACAACAGAACCAAGACTTCGGTGCCAACCGTCTGGGTAACCTACATGAATCCTTTTTTACACCAATTACTGTTCAGTTCAGTAGTACGGTGAACGTTCTTACAAAAATTTGAACATTGCTGAAAACATTTGTAGGGAGTAAACGCTCCAGAAAGTTCATTGAGGCATCGAGTTGTCATATTTCTAAAGGATACATGTTTTCACATGTTAGAATCACAGTTATTATAGAGTACCATTTGCTGGTACCACAGAAGCAATAGTATTATAGCAGGCACAATTAACTCCATATGGTAACTTATTGCTTCCTTACCTTTTTCTTTTTTGTACATGGTGGATAGGAGCCCTCATCTCATTATATGTTTAAGAGAGAATAACAGCTTGGTATATGCAAATAATATTTTGGTTAATGAATACTTTAGCCTGTGGGCCAAGGTTATTATCTTCTTCCTCTGATGTTTTTTCTTCCTTGAACCTTATCCTCTGATGTTATACCCTTGCTTTAAAGGTTTATCTACCTTGTTGCTCCACCAATAAAAGGATCCAAAGAAATATCATGGATTATGATTACTACAACATCCAGAACCAATCAACATGTTGTTAAGATCACCACCCTCCAGAGATTACTCTTCAAAAGTATCTCTATGGGTGACAAGCACCTGTGCTTGCTCCTAATATCACCCTAAATTATAAAATATTAAATAGCATATGTTAATTAACATTCAAGAATTTGTTTTGATTTTAATGGAATTTTATTATGTACACACATTTAGTCTAACATTTTTTTAGCAGCACCTAATAAGCAGGCTAACAAGTTGAGTTGATCAAATCTTTTCCAGCCTACAGTCTTGACAGATTTCTTTTAAAACAACGGATATTCTAACTTCTGCTACGGACAAGACAAGTGGACGAACAAAAATATGAAATAAAGTAACATGAAACAGTACAAACTGAAAAACATGGACAAATTGCTAACCTCAACTTGTCTGAGGGACTGAAACGGCGTTTGAATGCCAAGGATAATGCATTTGATGGTAAAGAGATGCTGGGTATAAATGACATCTCCTCATCCTATAAATGTAACCAGTTTCAAACAAAATCATCCTTCAGCAATATATCTTCAAAGGGAAAAAGCTTAGTCACTGGTCAAAATACAAAGAACAAAGGGAGGCAGAGACTGACTATTACCTTGTAGCAGTATCTCAGATTAAGATTCTCATCCCTGTATAATGCAGTACAAACTCCATTCAGCAGCTCACCTTTCAGGATTCCATTTATGGATAGTGCTTTCTCAGTTTCCTGATCTTTCCTCTCCACTGAAACTTCACCAAGGGGGAACCGGACAGTTGTTTTTGGCTGCACAAGTAGAGTTTGTAGTTATTCCACTCCTCAATGTGCATTATATCAGAAAATACACAAACATGTAGTTATAAATTCAAATACCAATACTGTATATACCAACCATGCTAGGGTATCACATAGCATGCAACATACCATACTGGTATGATGCAACACCAAACGGGATACAGACCATAGTTAAATCCTTGACATAGGCATAGAGGCTGAAGAACATCGAAAGCTTTGTCCCGATTGTCATAACATGCTTAAATCAGGAGTAAAAAAACATTTTGAAGACCATGAGCTGATAAGGAGCGACTATTAAGAATTAGCACTTACCATATATGCAAAATGAAACATATTGTTTAGTCTGTAAGGAGCAACTAACAGACTGAGGAGCTCCCAATTAGCAGGAGGATCATGCATTGGACAGCCTTTAATTTAATTGTATAACTTGAACTTTAACTTATGCAAGATTACAGATTTACTGTAAATGTAAGATTGATGATGTGCCCTTAGGCACAATCTTCGCAAATAACTAGTTGGCAAATTTCTGGAGCAATTATTACCCTAGAGTGAATATTATATTTACAAAGATTATCAAGTTCAACTAAGCATCTTCACAAATAAGGCAGCACAGGTAGACCTTATATAAAATGATATCAAATCAGAAAAAGAAAATCATTTCAGCTTTATTTCACTGCAAGACACACTTTTTGGTAGCAATTTGTGCAGTATTACCAACAAACTTACCAGACCAGCAGATGGAACTGAAGAAGAAATTTCCAGTTTATATGATGGATTTGACATGCTTGTTGTGATTGCAACTTCTCCTTGTTGCTCCTGAGAGAAAAGTTGAAAGTACGAAACCAAATGAGCACAATATATATAAACAAGCAAATACTCAACAGTAAGAGGGCTTTGATCCAGCACAGATAGAAATATAGTGACAGCTAACGAGAAAAATAAAAAAAGGACAAAAATGTTGATTTCAAGTTGGAAGATATTTTATACAAGGTTAAATGACACATCACACCCATTGATTACATAATTCTGAATAATAAAGTCACAGTCTTATATTCTAAAGTTGAATTCTTCATCAAGCTCTTCAGCAAATCAAGAAATTAAAAATCAATATCAAAGGCATGCTATAAAAACGTGACTGGAAATAGCCTCTTCCAGTGAGCCTCTTGGAATGAAGGGTCTTTACACAAGAATGACAAGTAATTTGATAGAATTCAGATGCAAAAGCCTTAACTTTCCAAATAGGAATCCTTCAAGATGCTTGGTTCTTGACACAAGATTGTGTTCCATATTTCTGATCCTTGTGATAGTAAAAATAATATTCCATGATAATTCAAATAAAGAGAGTGAAAGTATGGAAGGTATAAGATCATAGTAGAAAGAAAAATGTTAGGGGTAGTACAAAAAACATATCAACAAAAGAAGACAGTTATCATTACCAACTGGTCAAGAAAGCTAACCGTGCAGCAAGTATCACTTTTATTGTTTTTTAATCTAAAGACAAGTATTTATTTAAATATATAAAAGACGTAGAGATGTTAACAAAAAGAACTCTTACACAGAAGAAGACAGTTATCATGACCCTTTTGTGATTAAAAAAAATATTTAAAACTAGTTCTTAAAGGAACCAATTGCATGCTGTATTTTTAAGTCCAATAAGCCATTTGTATCATGCAACATAACTTTTACGGTAAGAAGCAATTGGTCATCATTCGAGTCCTAATAGGACTTTCAAAGTGTACAGATAGCTGCTTCTAGAGCCTAATTGCATATCCATTAAATAGTTAAGGAACAAACCCTTGTGATACAACTAGATCTCAAATAACTGTCTTAGAGTATGACAATAAGAGTGGCATGATACTGCAGCATAAACAACACAGTACACAGTATTTTTTTAATAATTCCAACAAAAACTAGACCCTGGTTGGATATAAACACAGCATTGGCTCAAACGTGACCCAAAAGCCAAATCAAAATTATATAAAACACCTATGAAATTAACTCAAATATCAGACTCAAACTCAAACCCATTTGTTTCTGCTGTAAGATATCAGGTCCTCATGATCATTCAATGCTATTTTAAACTTTAAAGAACCTTCAACTTCAAGATATGGTGGAGACCAAACCATTTCTTAGATGACTTGTTCAAGCAACACATTCCTTTGTGCACCAAATCAAGTCAAATTGTCAGCAGTGGCTTTAATATATTAATCAAATATGGGTCTTCAACAAATGTGAAGGCTTGGAACCTATTAATGATGTTAGAAGTGATTCCCCTAACAGTGGTCCCTTCAGATGGAGAAGATAACTCTCAACTATCTAGATAGCTAAACTATTCACTTTATTGCAGAGAAAGTGGAATAGCATACAAGCATCAGACTTTGGGCCTACATCTTCTCATATATGGCTACCCATAGTGGTCTTCCAACAAAATTGTCATTATAATCTAATCATTGTCCAAATCTCAATAAAAGTAACATGTAAAATCTCCAAACAAGGTTCCTAATAGCTAAATAACTTATTTAACCTAGACCATAAACTCAAAATAGGAGCCTATATTGTTCCTAAAATAGCTAAACTAATGATGAATCCCAATCCAATATCTAACTTCTTTCTGCCACCCAGTGTTGTCAAAGTTGTTAGGCACTGAAAGTGCTAAGGTTTCAAAATGTCTAAGGTGCTTGGCACTTGTGCGAGTGAAGCAAGGCGTCGAATAATTTACTTAACAAAATCACTAACTCAATTGGAAGGAGTGTATTTAAAAAAGGATCATCACAGAAAATAGACAGTTGAAGAAGATCACAGTGAGAAGCTATCGAAGGCAGAGGCTCATCAACGAAGATCACATGACAACGACAAGTGGTCAGAGAACCATTGGAATAAGTTATGAGAGATGGAGGCAGAGGTGGCCATCCATGAAGATCATAGGAGAAACAATAGGCGATCGAATAAGAGATGTCAGAGGCGAAAGTGATCAAAGAAGAGTTGTCGAAGGTGATTGTCAATGAAAATCACAACATGGCACCAACTGGAGAAAGCTGTCTAAGGTGGTCATAAGCAAAAATCACATTGGTAGCGGCAACCGATTAGAGAATAACTGACAGAGATAGAAGTGGTCATCTGCAAAAATCACAATGACAATAACAATAAGAGTGACAACAATATGAGAAGGGTTGTTAGAGGCAAAGGCGAAGGTCATTATCCACAAAAAATCACATTAAGATAAAAGCTTTTGAAAGTGACAACAATCATCAATAGGTGGTCAACAGCGAAGAAGCTAAATTTTCAATCAATCGTATGATTGGGATGATCACATGAGAGAGGGAGAGAGTTGCTAATTTGATGAATTGGTTGCATCGAACCAAATCATCAACATTGACAGTGATTTAAAAAGCGCTAGGCGCCAAGGTCCACAAACGCCCGAGGCGCTAGGCGCTCGCCCAGGCGCTCGCCCGAGCGAAGCGAGGCGCTAAAATATAAAAATATATAATATAATTAATAATTTCAAATAAATAAAAATTAACAACATTAAAATCAAAATAATACATTATTAATCTATTAACAGAAAATTAATCATTTCAAAATTCAAATAAACTTAATATTAAGAGTATACTGTATACTGAGCCTGATGGAGAAACGAGGAAGCAGCGGCGAGCGTCGACAGCAGCAGCGGCGAGCGGCGGCAGCGGCAGCGGGGAAGGGAGCAGAAGGCACGAGCAATGGGAGGGCTCGCGGGAGGGCTCGCGGGAGGCGCGAGCAGCGGGAGGGCTCGCGGGAGGCACGAGCAGCGGGAAGGCTCGCAGGAGGCACGAGCAGCGACAGCGGCGAGCAGCGGGAGCAGGAGCGACGAGCAGCGAGATCGCGATTGGGATCGGCTGGTTCGGTCGCCTTGGTTTACCCAGGCGCTCGCCCGAAGCGCCCAGCGCCTGGGCTCGGGCGAGCGCCCAGGCGGCGCCTGTTTGAACTGAACCAATTCTCTCCATCTACCTCGATTTTAAGCTCGATTCAAGTGGAATGGACCAAAGTGCACCTCAACTAGGCCAAGTGAGCACCCACTTAGGCGCCTGGACTGGACTAGGTGAGCACTTGTCCTTGGCAACCAGCATAGGTGCCTGATTTAATGGCCTCAGGCACCCGAGTGCCTCTTGACAAATCAACACTGCAACCGCCTGGTTTAATGGCCTCAGACACTTCTTCTCTCTCTACTCCCCTCCCTATACTCCCCCACCATATAGTAGAAGTAGCAAAAACAAGCATCATAATTTTTCTTTCCTACTCTACCTCTCTTGCTCCTTCCTCCTTTTCATTGCCTACCATTAAAAAATGCGGGAACATCACCCGTCATCTTTCTTATCTCCTCCACATGTCGACCTCCTTTGTCACCTACTTCCAATATATTGAATTTCCATCCACATAAACAAAAAATTCAACATTATCAACCAAGTCAATCACACAGATGTCTACAACCGAACAACCAATAATATTCATTATCATAATCAAAGGAAAATCAACAAATGTTGACGTAAATCACATATAACAAAGCACAAGCTAAGCTAACAGTTTGATGCAGCCATTGTTTGTAGATATTGAATAATTGCTTATCACTATATCTACCAGAAACAATAAATACAAGTGACAAAAAACACGCACCTTCTTATAATGATACTTGAATAGGAAGGCACTACCAAAACGGAAGCAAGAAACAATAGACTCGTTATTTTCACATGTGCATGAAACAGATAAAGACTGTGCTGATAAGCCTATATGAATAGAGTTTGGCTCTCCACTATGACCAGTCTGAAACACAAGCAATCTTATAAACTAACAACAAAAAGAAAGATTTGCCTTACTATAAAGAGATAAGATTTGATAAGAGAAAATATGATAGGATCACACCGCATAAGAAACTAATTATCCAAATTTAGATTATAATGTGATGGCAGAAGTGTTGCATGACCCAACTGCTTTGGGATGTGAAAGGCATAATATGTCCATGACAATATGCACAACACGAATAAAACGATAAGAAAACATGTAAGTATGAGATAAGCTGGACATGTAATTAGGTACACGAATACCATATATACAGGACCTAAGGATAGTTTAAACAACAACTGCCACCACAAAAAACCTGGGAGAACTTTGATATTCAATCTACCAGTTCATATATAAAGATGGGATGGAAGCTAAGCACAACATACCAAGACACAAACTCAAGATTTGCAAAATGCATAGGAGCATGAAAGGAACAAAGGCAAGTTTTTATTAACTTCTACTACTTAGAATAAAGATAATATATTAAAGCATATGCCTATGCAATAGCAGAAACAAGCTAGGAAAACACTTTACCCTAAAAAAACCCTAATGAGTTGTCCATAAGACACCAATTATAAACTGACACAAATATCAATTGCAAGCCTGACTTCACATCAATCTGATTTTTGTGCAGCAAATCAGTTCGCCAGTAAATAAATATTACCCGAAAAGAAAAGCACAGACTTGATTAAAATATGCTTATATGCAAAAACCAGTTTTTACATGACTTATTTGGGTGCATTACTTACCAAGATAACATGTAATGAAATCACCGTCAACAGGTTACATGAATACAGGCAGTTCATTCTTCTAACCAAAGGACTCATTTACATTAAAAATAATGCACATCACATGCTAGTTCCTAGGGAAAAAGAAGAGACAGAAATATTGAAAATCAAACAAGAGAGGAAAAAGAGAAAATCATCAAGCTGTCTTGAATGCTGCAAGGAATCATGCACGTAAGCTCTAAACTGTTTTTGTAGCCAAATGGACTCTCATTATATAAACCATCACCTGACTAGAAGGTCCCTTCTATGATGACTTGGTAGAAACACAAACTGGAAACTCATTAAAAAATATACAATAACATTAAGTTTCAAGAATCATGGCCTGTTATGAATTGGATGGCAATCTTCCTAACCCAGTTGATTGGATAAAAAAAAAAGGAATAAAGATCTCAGTATGTCAGAGGAAAGCAACATGAATAAACGAAAAATAAAATCCTAACAACACATGAACAGTAAGAAAATAACAAAATGTTTGGCTTGTTAATTGTTACCAAGAGAAGATGTTAAATAGCCAATGAAGAGGACAGCCTGATACAACTTTCTTAGACTGAAGCCATTTTCATACCAAGACTTTAAATGAATTACTTTGCAGGAACAACCCAATTAGAGCAGTTGAATGACTGCAGAACAACCAGTATGTTCCAAAGGTGGCTCATCCTGAAGGAGAAACTAACTATAACTAACAAAAAAAAAAACCCACATTTTGAATGTACCTCAAACAAAAATGTTAGCCCATAGAAAAAAAAAACACATCCTCACTGATTATATGGTGCTTACTCTGACTCACACTATTTTGAATGTACCTCAAACAAAAATGTTAGCCCATAGAAAAAAAAAACACATCCTCACTGATTATATGGTGCTTACTCTGACTCACACTACGTTTCAGTTTCAACATTTGCCTTAGTCTTCGCAAGAGCATTGGCCTTTGTGGCTGCAGAAACATGAAACAAAGTGATCCAATATGTGCAAAGGGTCTGTCTGTCGTTTATATAGCTCAATATGTCCAAACATCAACAACTAAATTTACCTATCCAATTCAAACTCTTCACGATAATTATTACTATAAGAGAAATTACTCCAATCGAGAAGCAATAGGTAAATGAAGAAAGAATATTTTAGTCAGTACCATAAAAAACGATTGCAACAAGAATAGTTTTTAATAACAATGGAAGCAGTGAGGAAAGGAACAAAAATAGTAAACCTTGACATCGTGGGTGGCGCGGACTTGCAAGAAGTTTGCGATGTCGAAGGACCCCTTAAGAAGAGCATTGCGGGACTCGAGGTCGTAGAGGACATCAAAGTGCTTGGTGAGGAAACCGAGCTGGGGGTAGGCGATCTGGCCACCACGGTCGTTCTGGAAGGAGAATTTGAGCTTGGCCAGGTTGTCGAAGAGCTTGCAGGAGACCTTGTGCAAGAACACGGAGCTGTCGCTGTCGAACTCGGACGTCACCCGCATAGCCGGGCAGCGAAACGACGAGAATCGGCCGCCGCCAGCGGAGGGGACGGCGGGGCTCTGGTCGGAACGATGGCATGATGGCGGCGGGGGCGCAAGCGGCGGCGGCGGTGGTGGTGGCAAAAGAGGAAGAATAGTAGCAGAGTTAGGGCTAGGGATCGAAGGGACGGAGTCAGCCATGGAGAGATGATGAGGGGGGGGGGCGGAGAGGGCGAGAAGTGGAATCGGAGATAGAATTAGAACGGAAGCGGAGGATTTGTTTTATTGTGGAGGAAGAGAGAGGGGGAGGGATTTGGATTTTGGAGCCTCGTCTTGAAGCTGACGGGCGCGAGTGACAAAATTGGAGGCTAAGTCGTGGCTTTGTAATCACAAGTGGGTCCAAAATGGAGTGGGAAATTTGTTATGACGTTTGGCAGCCTCTAAAATTTAATATTATTATACATCCCTTCAAATGTTCAAATGCTTCGAATAATGCTATCATATTCATATGTAATAATTTTTAGTGTCGTTTTGGAGTTTCAACTTCATTATAGCAACAATCAATTAAGAAATATTAATTACAATGCCATTTGTGTCAGTTGTTGAGCTTGGGATATGTGGTAACCCTTAATTTAAAAATGTAAAACAAAATCATAAACTTTTTAAGGCACAGATATGTTTTAACACCTAATAAGAACTAAGATTTTTTTTTTTCTCAAATAAGAAGATCGGTTTGGCCAGTTTAGACGGAGCGAGCACAAGAGTAAGCATCCAAACTAAATACATGTAAATCGATTCAAGCCATAATTCGAATTTTCTGTGATTTGATATATCATAAGTTCAATACCTCTTTTGACTCGTGAAGCTTTTATTAGAATATAGCAAGATTTGTCTTTTACTGTAGTGTTTTCCTTTCTTGACACCAGACTGTCCAAAGTGGAGAAGAGTTGAGACCCGGAAAGGAGCCCCAAAAGCAGGTCCAAACCGCCCTAATATAACTGGACATACGTGTATCCAGAAACAACACTAACACCAAACACAGCAAATTGGCTCACGAGGACGACTATTAACATACACATCGAGAACAAATACAAAGAACGAACACACTAATAGAAAGGTCTTTAGACCGCACCTGCCGGGGCTACTGGTTTCCCCCGACCCATGGTGAATCCTCTTGTGCCATCCGGCATGCGAGGACCAGGAGGCTGCTTGGTAGCTACGACAGACTGGTCACGCTCAGGATGGTTCAGATGGGTGGAAGGTGGAGTGCCGAATGCTAGACCTCCACCACGGTTGTTGCTGTGATGCTGGCCACGGCCTCGTCCTCGCCCTCCACGGCCGCGACCTCTCCCCCGCCTTAGTGCTCCATCCTTGTCACTGAAGCTCTCCCCGCTCTGTTCAAGGTAACACATCTGAGCTGCCTTAGAAAAAAAGGACCTTGGAGTAATATTGAGATTTTGAACTGCAGCAGAACTCCAATCTTGACTGGCTTTATTTGTACTATAGGGGACAGAGAAAGAGTACTAAGGTAGACCAAAAATAACTCGTAGATAAACTTTAAACAGAAGTCATGCCCGTGCATGCAGGTGTGTGTGTGTGTGAGTGAGTGAGTGTGTGTGAGAGAGAGAGAGAGAGAGAGAGAGAGAACCAGGAAACATGGATACTTCAGATAAAAACCAAGAAACAACCAGAAGTGAACAACATGGTGCAAGAATTCTTACCTCATGCTCATGTGACACTTCAGATAGGTGATAGACATCCTCAACCTGCTTCTCATTTGACTGGTTGGATGTGGAGACATCCTCCTCTCCAGTGAAATCAGTTTCATACCCTTTTCTCCCTCGACCTTGCCCATGTTTTGTCTGGATTGAAGATGCAGAAATCAGAGTTGCCACTTACAACATGAAAAGATTAATAACTCATGCAAGAACATAACAGAAATTTCAAATAATACAGGTGAAGACTGTCAATCCAGGTCAGTATTCCTCTTCGCAAAGTAACTAGATAAGATCCAACAAATAAAGAATCAGAAGTGTTTGGCCAAAGAGACATTATTTCTAGAAACCCAAATCTCATGTAAGATTTGACCAAGCTAAGCTAAGCTAAGTGTGAATAAATTTCAAAAAGTGACCACCGGTGACTGAAGTTAAAAGCTTAAAAATAGATATAAATAAATAAAACAATTTTTTTATTAAATCTTCAAATCCAACCTAAATTTGCAAAGTTAGCAAGAACCTACAAAAAGTCAGAAATTTTCCTCTTTCATTCTAGTACATTACAGAAAATCCTCTTCATGGCCATATACAGACTAAATCAGCAGAATTACTAATTTCCAATCTCATGCTGTATTAAACAGTTACATTAAGATTGTGTATATGTCACTGTAACAAAGTTCTCTTCGATGAGTCTGCAAAATGTTTACCTAAAATAAAAAATGCAGTTTAAAAGTGCTACCTGTTACCTCTCATATTCCTCTCACTTATCACTCACACCTCCACTAGTTTTTAAAATTCTTGCAAGTGCATGCACACAAACGAGTCATCCAACAGGTATAAAGCATGGCATACACAAAACCAATCCGCTGGCTAAGGTACTTTGGAAAATGATGAAGACCAAGTTCTTTACAAGGGTAAAGTTTTATGTGTGAGTAGGAAAGCCGGTGTGAGGAAAATGTGAAAGAAAAAATGTATTAAATTTACCAAAAATTTAGGAAACAATCGAACTCTAAGTCCACTTCTCCAGTTCTTTTCATCATTGAGTTCTGCAACCTGCATGCCAAGAGAACAACATACTCAGAGGATTGCAGTTTAAAAAATGTGCTAAATTGATTTCATCAAACTTACTGCTTTTTCAGCATCTTCAACAGTCTCATACTCCACAAATGCATGCAACTACAAAGAAATAATTAAATCACATCTCAAAATATCATCGAATAAAGATTTTATACCTTAATTCCCACATGTCCATGTGATGAACAAGAAAATTTAACAAGCTACTCATAGTCCAACAACACAATTTGTTTCATCAAGCACCATGGTTCAATAAATATGAGCATCATTTGCCTTTAACAGCAGGATCATGGAAAAGATACGTTTCTCATTTTTCAGATACATTATATTGGTAAGATTCTAATTACAGAATGATTTTACTTACTATAAAAACGTTGGCAGACAAATCCAGGGAAAAAATTTTTGAAATTAAAAATTATGTAAAGCATAGAGAGCTAAAGATAAAACATGTGCAAAGTACCAATGCCAAATAAGCAAGCGGAGTCACTTTAAAAATGTGTTTATCAATTACACAATGAGAACAACAGAAACGGATACATACTCTGTTACCGAAAAGCATTTCTAGTTTTGTTGGTCTATTAGTTGCAGCACCTGTTCCATTGGAGGGTTGAGGATAGCATGTGCGAATTGTCTTTACACTACAGAACATTATTCAAGTTATTTAGTAGGAAACTCCGTATAGCATTTACAAACTATCAGATACTCTACCTGCCAACAACTGAGAAAATCTTCATAAGATTCTGGTAACAATGATCCTCAGGCAGATTTTCGGCCACAACAATGCGGGACTAAAAGAGAAACAAGATTGATTGTGATCACAATTAAACCACACAAAATCACAAAATACCTCAATACAGAACTGACTGAATCTCACCTGCAACTCTTCCATGTCTGATTCGGTAAAAGGCTGTTGGCGCCTAACTTTCTTCCCATCATCACTCACAACCTGTAATTTGACTCAAATCAGGCATACTCAGGGCATGTTTGGTATTAAGTCTCCTTTCTGGGAGAGGAATTTTGAAAGAAAAAATCAATAGAAGTTCTTCGTATTTGTGAATACATTTGGTCACATTAGATATCTAAGCTTTAGAGTTTTTTTCTAGTGGAATAAATCTTCAGAAAACCTACTTATTAACAAATGCCACTGGTAGTAATGCCAGCGACAATAATAGGTGATTGTGGTGGTAGCGATGATGGAAGTGGTGGTGGTAACAGTGACTTTGATACCAATGTATACTCAATATCATTGAATAAAATAATAAAAATTAAAATAAAATAACATTATACCTGTATCAAGTTATATGTTTCACTGCCAATACTCAGCAGAAGCCATAAATATCAGCTTACACATTCCAGCTTGACCAATCATTTAGATCCTTGGTGACCATGGCCAATCATGACCACTAGTGGTGATGATAGTGATGGCATCGATTATGTTATTGACCAATGGTTGACATCTATGATGGTGGTGACAATCATGGTGTTAGTGGTGGTTTGAGAATTATAATTGGGACCAATCATTTAGATCCTTGGTGACCATGGCCAACCATGACCACTAGTCGTGATGATAGTGATGGCATCGATAATGTTATTGACCAATGGTTGGCATCTATGGCGGTGGTGGCAATCATGGTGTTAGTGGTGGTTTGAGAATTATAATTGGGACAAATAATACCATATATATGACATCTATAATCAGGGCAGATATATAAGGCTGAATCATGCAGTACAATCATACGATAGTCCAAGTATATATATAGAAGCATACACAGGTTCGACACAAAATCATTCTAAATGGTGTGAGTTAGACAAGCATGTTAGAAGTACTAACAAGTTTTGTTGATGTACGAAGCGCCACAGCAAGCTGGAAGTTGTTGTGGACTAAGGCCTTAATCTTCTTAAAAGCTGCAACAACTGATATTGGTACTGCACAGAAGAAAAGGATTAAATTAAATAATCAGGCAATCACTATTTGGACAATTTTTCTAACTTCTCAATCATTCAATTTCTGATCATCTGATAATAAAAAGAGATCCTAAAAAAAAGTGCTACTTGCAGAACTGCAGCTTTACTATTTTAAAAAAACAATATTTTTTGTCCAATTTAATAAATGAGCAATTGATTCCAAAATACAGCAATCTAACCAATAATCATAATGTTGACACACAAATTATGCCTTTCTAGGTGACTAAGCATTCATCATTCACCAACACATAATTATCCATCATTTTTCAGCAATAAAAATGTTAGTTCAGTCAATGCTATTTAACAATGCCATATGAGACATTATAGCAACTTCTTAATAGGACCCATTAAGTCGCAACTTGCAAGCACAATTCAATAAAGACTCTAGAATACTAGAGTAAGAAATATTTAACACCTAGAGGAAGCAGATGAGAAGCTGAACAGCCATCAATTACTCTCTTAATTTTAAAATATTATAGTAACTATTAAAAGGATCCATTTATGTTGAAAGAGGGTGAACCCTGGTACACCGGTAAGGTTGCTCATTTTGCAACCGACAATTGTCCAGGATTTGACTTGAACTTAATATTTTGCAACTATAATTTAAAGTTTTAATGTGTTATATTTGCAAACCCCTTCTTAGATGTCCAGGAGACTGCCAGTTGAACTTAATATTCTGCAAGTGCAGAATACACCTTCAAGACAATAGATCTCTGTGCAGGCAGATATTATACGATTCAACCAAACCGAAAACTCTGTCCAACAAAGAAAAACCTCCGAACATGCTCTTACAGCAGCTATTTAATTAATCAACATTAGAACTGCAACTCGGGTTGGTCTCACATCAAGCAAGTCTCAGCAACCCAAATTGCAGTGGATTGGTTACAATAATGGTTGACCTTCAACCAACCCAGCCAAGTTGCAACCTTAAAATCCCAGGATTTTAGCCAACTACAATGCTGTTTAAAGCATATATTGCCCATGGATATGCATGACTCATTGAAACTCAAGTCCATGTTGCGTCTTAGTCACTCATCCTCACATTCTACTTCCATGATTAGCATTGTTAGGACCAGCATCTTTAAACAAGACATGTTCCTTATTGAGAAGAAAATAAAAATATGAAAGTCTTAACAGTAGATCATAATAAAAGTCAACTAAAAATAACAAGCTTGAATGGCCAACAAGAGAATATTTACCGAACCCATCAGGATCTTTGGTAATAAATCTCATCAAATGTTCAGTTGTAGCAAGATTTGCATCACTGAAATAATACTCGACCTGTCCATAATAAAATTGTCGGTTTCGAAAAGAAAAAGAAAAGTTAGATCAGATAATAGAGTGTAAGACAATGTATGAAATTGACTGGAAAGGCATAATTTTGAGAAAATAGTAAGAAATAAACAATAAAATTTATTGCAACAGCAGACAAAAATCCATTGTCATCTAGTTCAACTCAAACACTCCATGGATATCATGATTATCTGAAATTTGGACAATCATAAAGTGTCAATCAACTTTGTAAGACTATGCTCTTCTAATAAGCAAATGTAATCAGGCGATGGTATCATAATACAATATTAGAAATTATAAATCCTCAATGCCCCTCACCAACCCAAAAGAATAAAATAAAATAAAATAAAAACAAAATTGTACAACATATCCTAATTTTGATGCACTACAGACAAATACAGTGTACACAGCACGAACCTGGAAAAAAGCAATATATACACGTTGGACCCTGAATCGGACTCTATCTATTCAAGGTATTCGTCCTTCCCAACAGCAGTATCTGGAATTTATGGTTAAATAACATCTGAGTTAACACATTCCACTCTCCTATGCTCACCCTTCCCATTTATCCAAAAGTTTTCTTCCTAACCTTTCTACAAAATATCATTGCTTCATCATCGTTGCTCTCTTAAAAATGACTGTTTTACTCATTTCAACTCTTTCATATGACAACATTCTCCTTTTATTATAATAAATCAGAGAGTGTACTGGATTTCCTTTCTGAGGAAGGACATGGAGATCCAACAGGTCAAGATTTTTGTTATAAGAGTTAAAAACCACTACCTATCTACCACACATAAGAATCTTATTTAGCATCTGATAATTCTTTTTATTATATTATTTTTTACACAAATAAAGGCACAACCAAAATCATGGCCCTTAATGGCAATTGATCGACTTATTTTCACTTAAAATCTTTGCAGTCAACTTACTAGAATGTGTTCCCAGGTTATGATGCGATATACAGATGGTATAAAAGGCAGTGTATCCCATCCGACAGTTATAATTTAACTATAATTAGCCAACCATCCGACAGTTATGTACAACAATATACTTGAAAGTTAAAGATTTAAGACAATAGTGTCTTTAGATTATAATTTACATTTTAAAATTATAATCACTTAACAATACTGAGATTCTTTGCATACATACCATCATTCGAAAATCAGAAATTCATAAGCAGGAAGAAGGGTATTGTCCAATGAAATATCAACTACCTTAAAAGACAACGTAAATTATCTTAAAGCAATGTCATTTAACTTTCATTTTGCACAAAAACAAGGTCCAACCAAGTGTGACTATTAATCTTGTTGCGTTAAGAACATCAGGGACAAGCAAAGCAGATTCACTTTTAAATGCCAATCATTGTCACATGACAAAAAAAATCCAGCATGAAAAGAGTTAGAAGGTGCATAATTAACGTGTTTGTGCAATCACACTATCTATCCAAATGAACAATGTGAGATGAATGTCATAGTCTGATCCTATAGTATAACTAACCCATTGATAGAACCAAACCACTATCCCAAAATACTTAGCACAAGTTAATGGTAGTAGACCTACTCTAACTTTATAAACCAACTAAATAGATGCGATTAAACATGGAATATCATAATCTCTTCCACTTAAGGTTTGACACCCTCATCAAGACCAAAATCATAATCCAGATTCAAACACTAGTACAATGCATGTGAAGCCACACAGAAGTGGCTCCACACTGTAATGTGCTCCAGCCTCATCCACATATAACTCTCCCTTAAGACTCGTCACCATGCCCAATAATAAATTTGTTCTGACATCATTTGTTATGACTTGACTCAATAGGATAACTAGCCCATATAACTTGATATGTCTGAACCACTAGGCTTGCTATGGCCATATAAACCAACTCAATTGACCTTCCACATCTGATATAGAACTAAACATGAGATGTCACACTGGGAGTTCAAAAAAGAAAAGATAGAATCATTGTGTAATCTAAGTTGTCGATCATTATTATTTTATTAGACTAATATTGAACAGCATAGTAAACCGCATGGTACACTGTTACCACGCTGATATGATAGATTATCAAAACCAGTGTCAAGCAAATTTTATAACCATGTTTAAAAGAGGTGAGCCTTCTAGCGATTCATCACCTTAATTCCTACATCAATATGCCTTCCCGCCCTCAGCCAACAACATGTATCTATAAGACAATAATCAATTTTCATATTTCTATGTTACGGAGAACCTCAATCGCAAGGTTCATCTGCAGATATAATAACATATCCCACTCAGTCTTTGTTTCGTTTTTCAGTCATATCATGGGCCACATTCCACAATCTAATTTAAGATAATGCACTATTAACGAAGCTTCAGCTGACGGATCAGTTCATATTCTACAGTTCCGACAAAGAACCTCGCATTCCACCACCCAAAAATCATTTGAATTTTATCGAGTGCCTCACTAGGAAATTAATGTCGCAATTTGAGTGAAAAAAACACAGACCTGCTTAATGATCTTCTGGACAACTTCATCCGAGAGACCATCCCTAGCCGTATAGCTTGGATCCGGATCAACACTCGATTGCCCTCCTCCCTCGTGCTCTCCAAACCCGCCAGCAGCCCCACCACCGTAGTACTCAAACGAACCAGGCCCGGGACCGAAGTACGCCGATATTGGCTGCGGCTGGTGGAAGACGTGCATCACCGGATGCGCCGCGGGAGCGTGGCCGTGGTGGATCGGCGCCGGTGCAGGGGCAGGGGCAGGGGGCTGCGCGCCGCGGGGGACGAACTCAGCAGCCCGTGCGTTGAGGCGGCTGGAGGAGAGGGCACGGGATAGGGACGGGGACGGGGTGGAGGAATCCGGCGGCGATCGGCAACTCTCGATGGCCTCTAGGGTTTGGTCCATGATTTCTTGGGCCATTAGGGTTTGGAAGAGCCCCTTCGGGCGGAGAGGTCAAATTCTCAAGAGAAAAAAGCTCAGATGGGCGGTGGTATTTATAGGCCGCGACGAAACTGGTCAGGTTCGAATAAAGGGGACGAGCTTTACTGTTATTACGAGGGAGCCACTGCCTGCTACAGAGTCTATTAATCTCTTGCGTGGCATAAAATGATTGGTTGATTATCTTGTGGGGTGATTGTCTCATGATTTGAGGGGAGATTATGGGATCAAACTTATCTAAGAATGTCTGAGGTACTTTTACATATCTATCCTTCCACATGTTCCAAATGACATATTTACCTCTACAAATTCTATTATAGTATATGTCCATCCAAACATCATATCAAAATCTAACTCATGCAAACTATTTGTTATTTATATATATATATATATATATATATATATATATATAATATCTAAAAAACTACTTCTAATCATAATAGAGGTTTTAAAAGGTTAAATAAAATTTATAAATTTCTATTCTACAATGAAGATTAACCGCGAGGGCATATATGTAAAGTACTTAGGTTTTAAGGAAAATATGTGTTAAATTTAAAAGGATAAATATTAAAATCATTTACTTTAGAGATGAATATATTTGTATATAATTGTTTACCAAACTAAACCAATGTGATGATTGGTGCACATACAAAGTACAATAGGGAATCCATTACGGTGGTATTGATGCTATATTAAATCAAACAGAAACATATGTTTTTGTTCGATTTAGTGAAAAATATATTTTTTTGTTTGAGGTCTTGAAAAAGAAATGAAAATTATGGTGTATGATTTTTTTTTTTTTGCAAACAAATCAAATGATAAACTAGAGGGATTTAATTATATTAATAATTAATTATTTTTAGATTATGCCCAAAAAAAGTCATAAATATAAGTTATTTATGATAATCTTGTTATACTTGATAAAAGAATTAATTTTATATACAAATAAATACACTATACTTGAGTTTAGTATTTTAAGATTTTAATTCCGATAAAATCATATTTAGTACCAATCAATAGATAAGGATGACTCTTTCCTAAAGCTTTATAGAATATTCGATTTCTCATGTCTAAAATAATTTTCACTAATAAATATTAATTATGGAGCTTATCAAAAGATATCATTTTTCTTCTAGAGATATAGTCGATATCACATTATATTCACTTAGACACTCAATTTATTGAAAACATCACAAGATCAATTTGATGAACATCGTCGTAGCTCCATGTAAGGAATCAATATCACATCATAACTAAGTTGTTATATCATCGAGATAGCATAATCGACACATGACTACTAAATCAAAATAATACCTCAATTTAGTGTTACAACTTCAATTTCTCTTTCGCGTCTTTCCCTTTTTCTCAATATATTATTCATTAAAATGAGAAAGCAAAAATACTATATTATTGTGCACAATTTTTATTTAAATTGTTTGTTGGAGAGTTTTGGTTCAATTTACAAAAATACATTTGGCAGAAAAAAAAAAAAAAAGCAAGTGGATTTAGAACCATACTAATCAAATGTCAAAAGCCTATTATGCAAGCTTCATTAATAATATTATTTTTTTGACGTTTTAGAAATAAGTTCACTTTGCTATAATCTTTGAAATAAAATTATTATTATAACATTTCAATTAGTTTCATATTGAAAATAGACAAGACTAATATTGACTTATAATAATCCGATAAGTATACTCATATCAATTTCAGCTTAAACATCTTAACAAATGGTTTAAATCAAAACAAAATTAATAAATCAATTTGCCTACATGGCTACGTTATAATATTTAGTATCAAAGTCGATACAATATTATGATAGGATGAGAGAATTTTGAGCAGAAAAAGATTATCTATGGATGGAATTAGAGAACTTGTTAGAGTGAGTTACTATTACGTTACATCTCATATGCACCATGTTAGATATCAAGCTCTTAGATTAAAATGAAATTGATGGATTAGTGAATCTATCAAGCTTGAATCGTGACAATTATATATCAAATTAGACATCAATATAATATAATACTTAAAGCTTATTAGTAGGTTATCAGTACATGCAACATGAGTCACTTCCATAACCCAATTCAGTTATGCTTCTTTACAATATGTTTTGTTTTGTGTTTTTTTTTGTTTTTCTCTATGTGAAATACTTGATCGATGTATGTTATTGGTTCCAACCCACTCAAATTAAGATCTTTGATCAAAAGTATCATTAACTTAAATGACCTGTTAAGAATAGCATATATGTATTCACAAAAAAAATGTAATAACAAATATGATATTTTAGAAAAATATGATAGTAACAACAACAACAATAACAACAACAACAACAATGGTAATGATAATTATAATTATGAAAAGAAGAACATAAATGTCTACCCCTGCAATCCAAATTTGACTCCATGAGTTGGTGTTCGACAAGAACTACTCCTTCGTGGGCAAAGAAATGTTTGGTCCAATGCATCAAAGAGAGGAGAGAAGAAGATGACTCCTTTCTTCCTTGTTTAGAGATTGAGCAAAGGAGTTGGATTGGATTACGATTGATTCATGATCGATCGACGAGCTTGGGTGTGAGAAACCTGCAAGTTGACTTGGAATTGGGATCATGATGCATTCATGCATTCATCCTATCCAATGATGCTTTCCCATGGGATAAGATGACTTGCCACCTCCCGTCTCAAGGAAGCAGCCGACAAACACGTTTAGAACGATGGTAACGTACGTATGGATAAGAACACATGTCAAAGCCGAAGAAAGGCCTCTTCTTCAGCCAAACGAGTTAGCATTCGAAATTTCAAGAGAAAATTAGAGAGAGAGAGAGAGAGAGAGAGAGAGAGAGGGAATTTTAGCTTCCAATCCTATTCTCATATTTTGTTCCTTCAATTTTCCGACTCTTCCACTTATTATGATAATGGTGTCAACCCTTTTCGATCGTATTCAACGAAGAATTCATTCGTTTGTATTTGGGTTTCTTTTCAGGATTTTCTATTTCAATTGAAACATTTCTAATCATCCATCTATGAAACACACTACTGTGCATGGCCTTTGGAACAGCGAGTAGCGCTGGATGAAGAGGCGAGACGGCGGGGGAGGAAGCCGTAGGCCAACGGCAGCTCCGGCGAGAGGAGTCCACTTTGGACGTCCGTCGTACTCACCCGACATCCGAGGTCCACACCCTCATGAAGACGACTACTACACGAGGTCGGAAAAAGCTGGGAAGAGAGGATACCTCTTGTGAGGTCCAGCAAGCACCGCGAGGACGAGACTGGCCGCCGCCGCCACGAGTGCACACCATGATGATCCCTCTGATGAACTACTATTATTATTGTCATCTAATGAACCAAATGATTCCTTATTAATGACTTTAATAAATCATTACAAATTTCTGGATTCAAATCTTTTTTTTTATCATTTATTTTTTATTAAAAAAATTTACGTGCATTTGGATTCTTTTATTTTTTTATAATAATTTTTAGTCGATTTAAAAGGGTCTGACAAATAAAATACATACGTCCGTACCACTATATATATATATATATATCCAAATTATAATGTCATAATACAACCTATGTATCTGAAAATGACATGTATAATTATATATAATTATAATAGTAATAGTAAGGAAAATATCACCTTTTTAAGTATACCATGATATCAAAAACATTGTATAGTGTTTTTAAAATAAAATCCTATTAAATATTTTTTTTAAACTACTATATAGTATTTTAAGAATATTATACAGTATTTTGTAGATAAAAATCAATTTCGAAAAATCTATAAATAATTGGCGAAAAAATGATAGCTTTTCTAAGGGGTATTTTGGAATATTAAAAATAGAAAATGATGATTTAAGAATTTTGAAAAGAGAAATATCATCAAAAAATAAAAAAAATTTAAAACAAAAAATTTACTATAAAGTATTTTTTTAAAAAAAAAATCATGATATCAAAAACATTGTATAGTGTTTTTAAAATAAAATACTACATATTTTTTTATTAAAAAAAATACTATATAGTATTTTAAGAATAATATACAGTATTTTGTGGATAAAAACCAATTCACGAAATATTATAAACAGTTGGTAGAAAAAAATTTGGATTTGGGCTGAAAAAGTGACAGCTTTTCTAAGGGGTATTTTGGAATATTAAAAATAGAGAATGATGATTTAAGGATTTTGAAAAGAGAAATATCATCCAAAAAAAATGATATTTTCTCGGCAATAGCCCTAATAGCAATGGAAATAAACCTATTTGTTCCTACAAAAGTACATGAACATTAAAAGTCTTGCCCTTCAACACGTAATAGCAAGGTCGGATGTCAACGTTCTCAACGTGATTGTGTCGGCTCAGACGAGAGAGTGTGCATCGCAAGAGCTTCTCCTCCGTGGTCAAAGAATTGGATGGTTCAATGCATCCAAATGATCAGAAGATGACTCATTCCTTGCTTGGATTGCAGAGAAATCAGACTCGAATTCACTCATGGTGGATACAACCTCGGACATCGAACACTAGTAGCATTACGACCGTCGTCGTAATGGCATTCAATTAACATGCTTTTGACTCGAAGAACATGCCTTTGACTTGTAGTCTTTGATTCCTGTTAACGAACAGTAGCCAATGTGTCGACACCGTTCGATCCAATTCTTATGCACAAGATCGTCCATGTGGCTTGTCGTTCGATGGGAGCCTAGAGTTTGAGCCTTGGTCCTGGATGTTGTCTTTTCCCTTGACGAGTGGCTTACTTTTTTATTATCGAATTCCTTTCTGCGAGCGTCGATGATCGACCTTCGACCGTATGGTCCTGTCTCATGCGGCTTCGAACGGTGCGGAAAGGGACGATCGTCGTCTCAAGTTCGATATAACATAACTGACACGATGTTCTAACTCAATCCCGAGGCTCTACGTCCACGCTGATGTGATTGCTGACAGCGTCCACGAGGGCAATCCAGAATATGTCCTATCAATCCTAAATAATAGTGTTTGTTTTTTCTTTGATAATTTTTTAGACTATTCAAGTTGACTCAATTCAATGATCAAATAAATAATATGAAAAACATTCCTTACGGCACAGTGTTTAAACTATTCCTTAGTTTTTCACAATGATTATGATATAATCTGAAAAACATATAAACTATTCAAGTCGACTCGATTTAATGATCAAATAAATATGACAGTTTTTTGTTCTTCTCGATTGATTTATTTGTGATATTGAAAGCTGACGATTTCTGAGTGGTAGAAATCTCTCACATCACCATTGCTACAGAACTTGACCTTTTCATGGAGAGTAATGTCAAGTGGAGTGGTTGTATTTTTCTTGTTTGCTGACTCTGTTTTTACACTGAACTTGCAAGGAAAGTGGTTTCGATGGTCATTTTCATGGTGTGCGGCTTCTTCTTCTTCTTCCTCGTTCGGCCCACCATCTTTGCCTCGGACTTTCCTCTCCCTTTCCAACCTACCTAAAAGCAGATGCGCCCATCTACTTAGCATCATTCGCTTTGGCAGAGCCCGAGACGAGCTGAGATCACTAAGAAGAGAGAAGTCAATATCATAAAAAATTGATCCGACATAATTCGTTCTTCGTATATTAACACATCTAAAATCTGAATCTTTTGATTGTCGTTTCTCATCGCGCCTCCTAAAGAACGCCGCCCAATCTGCATGAGAATTCCACGTTGAACACATGGAATGCACTGAATCTGAACCCATAATTCCAACGTTGACGGGATTCAGACTTCCACCCAACCCATATAAGGACTGCTGCAGCCATGATCAACATTGTCTGCTCTCTCTCTCTGTCTTCTCTGTTCTGCTGTGTTGCTGTTGATTGTGATCTCAAGAAGGAACTCCATTCCAGGTGAGGTATTCGAATGGCAATGATTTCTTTGTTTCATGTTAGATTCTCCTTTTGCGAAGTTGTTCTTCCTTTCGAGGAAAACTATGTGCTGTAACAGGATGCTGATTTCGTTGGTGAGCAGGTGATCTGATTGAAGTCCTGCAAACGTAGTTCGAGTTGCCGAGCTCAGATCCGGGAGTTCCAGACGACCAGATTCACCTACAACAAGCTCACTGTGGTGGTTCCATGGAAGGCAGAACGAGGAGGAGCAGATCGGCAATGGCTTCCGACATCTACCATAGGAGAAGTCTACCGCAGGCACCAGAACTCGGAGCTCCTCCATTTGCTGCCTATTTCACCGTGGAATCACTTCTGCTGCTCCTCTTCCTCACTGCATCGCTGCTGATACTGCCACTGGTACTGCCTCCATTACCGCCTCCGCCTTCCTTGCTGCTGCTACTTCCCGTTGGACTTCTCGGCGTGCTCGTCTTCCTGGCTTTTATGCCTTCGGACGTACGAAAGATGGCATCCTCCTACTTGTAAATATTCTGTGAGCTTTCAGTTAGATAGCACAAGATGAGTATAGATTTCTTTCTTTCATCCAAAGAAATTGTGCGTAGAGAAGGAATTAAAATGTAATAATATCGATTCATACACAAAAAAAATATTCTTTATTGATTGAAAGGAAAAAACCAAAATATATTTTGATCGGAAAAGTCGATCAGATTTATTTTGTACCTGCATTAGATGAGAAAATAAGTCCAAAGCAAAAGAAAAGGTAAAGTAGAAAATAGAAGAGCTCGGATTCCAAATGAATATATTCAAACTTAAAAAAGGATCTTTTTAATAATCTTTTGTTGTTGTTGTTGCGGTAAATACGAGGCGAATTACAAACATAGTTTATCAAGAAACACAATTGAATGTTATCTAAATTTACATTGGTAATTCAGAGACATTTATCCTGTTAGATTTGATGTTCTTTTCTTCCTTGTTGAACAAGTGGTGTGTTCCTCACAGTGATACCATATATGCTGTCCTTTGAAGCAGATATAAGATTCCATGTATCCTTCAACATGCATTAAGGTAGCATAGGTCTTTACATATTCACTGATCAACTAGTGGAGACATATGATGGATAAAGAAAGACTTCTACAAGAAAAGATGTTAAAGACAAAACTATGATGATGTTGGTCTTCATGATTCACATATAGATTATATATGTCCATGTTTTCCTGACTACTAATACTCTTCACTGCCAACATGATTCAATTTCTGCAACTAGCAGTAGCAGTACAAAGAGAACAATTGGTTCTGCTGTAACCACAGAAATAAATCAGAACTGGTTTAGATTATTGAAATCAGGACAGTAAGTCTTCTATAACATCCATTTTTTCAGCTATCAAACCTTATGCTAAGTCAAAGATGAAATCAATCAGAAAGAGACAATATATGGCATCAAAAGCCTTGAAAATGTTCTGAAGGTATCGACTGTTTGATATGCTGATCTCATATGGTATCAGTATGCTTGCTACGGGCAAAACTTATCGGTGACTGCATCCTGTCGAGTGAAGCTGGTGATGCACAAGGTGATCTCTAAATGATCCGTTTAGCATGGAGCAGCATTGGCTGATATAGCACACAGGAAAGAAGTTTTTGTGGGATCATTTCAATGTAAGCTTCTAGATGTAATGATGCTTGTCATAGGTAAATCAGAAAGAAAGTACCCATAGACTCAGGCATTTAGGCATAAAAAATTGAGAGGATAAGATATGCACAAAGTGAAAGTTGTGGTAGTGACTCAATGAGGAGGGAATTAGGCTACTTTGTGACCAGCTACAAGCGCATGACATCACATCTACCGACAGAAGAGAATCCTGCAAAGCAAACAAGATGGTCAAAACTAATTGCAATTATGTAAAGTAAGGCAAGGCAGAAAGAAAAAAAACACACAAAACATCTAAAATGTTATTATGAACAGCTTATTCAGTTACGCCTGATGGCAAATTTTAAAGAAACTGCACTTTCTCAAGTCATCAAGGGTGGAAGCTGTGAACTCACCATGTGTGTCAGATACGGACATGACGCTGCCGAACAAAATGATATTCTCATGATGTTATACCCGAATGATGATGATCAAGATATACTGTGTTGAACTTACCATAGGATGTCTGTGACACCCACTGTAACTATTCCGGCACTCTGAACACAAAGACACAGGAAAAAAGATATAGGGAATCCGTGGATCAAAGGGCTAAAGCAAAGTTCACCGGCTGTTCCTTACGAGTGCGTACAAGTGAGCAGTTGTCATAGTGGCAGAAAATGGCGGGGCAGGTGATGCTCCAGAATTGCCAAAAGCTCTTTTGCCGGGCTATCGTTATCCACCTGCCTGCCACCAAGCCTACTGGCTGCTTCCACAAGCTTCCCTCTTAGTTTTTGAGGTAGCAATTTCCCACCTGCTTCCGTGCACTCCCTATACAGAGGCTTGTATACAATGGCAGTGACCAGGGGTGGTGGCAGGTCCATTAGGCAGATGGGTGAGCCGCCTCTTTGCAGAATCCTCATGAAATTTACATAGTGGTCCTGACCAGAGCTCAATCCTTCTGCAAATGCATCCTCAGACCAGTGCTCCTTCAAAAAAGCCCTCAACTCAGGTGCCACAACCTCATCATTGGAGCTTGCAATGCTGTCAGCCACAGCATATGTTGCAGTAGGGTCACCAAGGAAGTCATTGCGGAGAAGAAAGGCAACACCATCGAGAGATCCTCGACTTCTCTCGCTTACCGTCTTTAGAATTTCGATGCTAACGGCAGCAAGGACATGATGTGGAACTTGTGAGAGAAGATAAGCAGAAACACCTAGGTGGCTGCTAGAGGTGGCAGCAATTAAGGCCAGGCAGAGATCCATGTCTCCACATCCCTGGTTAACAAACCATTGGACAACCTGCATGCACCCTCTCTCAGATGCTCGCACCAGAGGACCCAGTAAGTTGGCTGCATTTCCCTCTTCGACCAAGCACTCCATAGTTCTGATTTTGCAGTAGTGAGAGGCAAAGACAAGTGCAAGATCAACATCAATGTCCAAACTATTCCTCTGAGCAATCTGGATAAGGAATAGCATCTTTAGGAGGCCATAAAGACGATAGCATTGAATCCATGTTTACGAACATGTTGCCAAGCTGTGTCATATGACAGTTGGTACGTAGAGATATGGAACCGAAGATTGAGATTCATGAAAGGCATACTACTTAAACAGATTATATATACATATATTGAGATACACCATTGGTTTGATGACATTCATACATTCAAAAAAATAAAAAAAGAGAGGATTTCTCAATATTCAAGTACAATAATAAAAAAGGCAAATGCAAGCATCTTAATAAGTAAAAGATAAGGCCAAAATTTTTCAGGCCCATAAAGAAATTGTTTCAAGCAAGTGATTGGCAGACTATTCATACAAGACATCCTCATTCACTGTGAAATGGTTAGCACTTTCATGGTCAATAGAGTTATCAACCAAAATTTGTCTTTGTGATGTCTGCCATTCGTTTAAGTCGCTGTCAATTTTACATAACATGTTGAGTCAGAAGAAAAGAAAGAATCTCCTTGATCTTAGTAAACCTGAGATCCCAACAAAATCAACTGCAGGTGCTTTTGATCTTCCCAAATATGGGCTAAAATGAAAACAAGCAGTAAAGGCTAGTGAGCGCCATAGAGAAACTCATATTTGGTGAAACACTAGATGAAGAAAAAAAGAGTTTCCTAGAAGTTGAACAATTGATCGACTGATAAAAGTGATAAAATAATGATTGGGTGTTCAATTATTTTAAGAGGTCAAACTATTTGGAAGGACCCGTCATTAGCATTAGTTTCATACCATGAATACTAGGTGGCCCACTGCATGAGGCTCTCACCAATGCAGGTTAACTTATTTGAATGCTAGACTAGTAGATGTAGCAAGTTAAATTATTCCCCTTGTGGTTGGGGCTAGATCTTTTTTTTTCCTTTTGTGGGGCTTCAAGACTTGAAAATTGGATGCCCAGCTATGAAACTTTGTTGAATTTGCTGCGAAGTTCATCTAAAAGCTTAACTCTATATATATGACACAGTTTAATAATGTATCAACTTATACTCCAACAACGTCAACTTTCAAAATGATAGCAGGTGATTTTTTTTACATTTGATCTTCATGTAGAGTGCTTTCTACTAACATTAGAATAATGTTGGTTGGTGCAAATGATAGTCAGCTAGTGAACAAAGTAAAGATACTACACAAGTGTGTTCTATTACATAAACTAAAAGAAGACTAATTACCTGAAGCAAGATCCGCACGAGTTCGGTACTCCCAAATCTTGAAGCTTCCAGAAAGCATTGGTTTACATTGTCTGCACCACCCTCTACCAGCATCCCCAACAACCCTTGGACTGCAATTGCTGAGATTCCTGATGCCCAACCAGGGTCAAATGAGCTCGAGAAGAGAGCAACAGGGAAGCATGCTGCATCGAAAGCCTCAGTAAAATCTTTTCCTGTAAGATGATCACCAGCAAGTTCCAAGAATGTCTTGAAAGCTGACAACTGAAGTTGGACCTCGACGATTGTACTCTGGTTTCCTCTTCTTCTTCTTCCCCTGTTCTCCTGATAATGAGAGTGAAATCTGATGCATTTCAGAGCCCATTCTGTAAATTTCTGAACTTTGGTACTTGTTTCCACCTTCAGAACCTCGTCTCCTTGACATTCTTGCAGACGCTCATGCAACCTAACATAGAAACAACAGAGTAACTCGAGTTCATAGGAACAAAGTTTGATTTCTTTTTCACCTTCAAAATAGCCAAGATATAAACCATTCACTATCTATATAGGCACCCTAAGATATCTCCTACAGAATCAAGAGACCTAGTGTGAAAGAATGGGTCTCAGAATCGATAGGGAACTTACCTTTGGGTCGTGACGCCCACTGCATCCGTCAAATTCATCATTTTGCTTTGACAGGCAGAAACACACGAAGCCAGGAACGACGTCCTAAGGATGGCCCTGGTGAAATCATTCGCACCGTCGCAAATAATCTTCTTGATCAACCCAGTAATGCCATCCAGTTCTTCGTGCGTTGTCAAGAACCATACAGAGTCCAACGCTATGCAGAGCACATCATTCAGAGCTTGTGCCTTGGCCAGCACAAGCAGGTTCCATGCAAGCTCCCAATGGCAAGAGCTCACTGCCCGCTGAAACCGGCAACCCAGTTCGACCCGATCACGCCTACTGAGCTTCGTCCCCTGCTTGCACATGTCCTTTCGAAGAACCAATTCCTCCCTTGATCCAACCTTCTTGTCGTGACAATTGTAATCTTTGGAGATTCGAGATTCCTCCGTCAAAATGGGAGCTTCTCTCAAGAACAAGTGATTGCTTCCATCCACCCTTTCATCTTCATCGCCATCATGCGCAGGCCCAACTCCTCCATTTTCATCCACTTCCTTCTCCGGCTGCCTCTCCTTCACCAAACACATACAGTCCTCCGGGGTCATTGCGATCAGTTAATAACTGCCTTTTTCGGCTAAAGATCCAACCTTTGCAATCAAATTAAATATAATCAACAAGTTCTTGCAACCAAATCGACCACTTCCGTCATTAGCAGCGGCCTCTCGAACACACGATCGCAAGATCCAAGAAATCCCGAGGCTGACGGAATCAAGTTGCCCCAAAGATCTGACCTTTATGGTATCCCTCCCGCCTCCACCGCCGAGGCGTCAAAGCATCCACCAAACACAACCAGCAACCCCTCTCTTACACCATCAAGGATTTGCAGAGACGACCACCGATAACCCTAGTCCTCAGTCTGCGAGCTAATGAGGGCCTGCAAAGGGAGAAAGCAAAGCTCAAAACCAGAATCCGAGTCATCCCAACACCCATAGAACCAAACGAACTGATAAAAAAGGGATTTGTGTGAAAGGACAAAGATGACGATACCAATGAGAAGAAAACCAAATTAAAAAAACCATTTTTTAATGTAGGAATCACGGAGATTGTAGCAGAATATAGCAGCAAAGGGGAGGGGGGAGTGCTTAGGAATAGAATAGAGTAAAAAGGAATGATTCTGTAGCTTCAACAGAGAATAAACAACAAACCTCGAGATTGGCACCAAAAAATGGAGACAGAGAGGGAAGAAGACAACTCTATTTTGAAGATACTGTAACAGCTTCCAATACAATCATGAATTTTCACCCTATTTTGATCATAATTAAGAAAAATTGTCACATAAATTTTGTATTTTCCATCTGTTGTGCATGAACTATATGATAATATTCATCCAAAATAATTACAAACTTGTTATGCTGATATAATAAATCTTACACCTAATATGTCATACTCAATTATCAAATACTTTTTAATCTAAAATATTAATATAATTTTATGAATTTGATATCACCTGTTCTTTTAAATAGGAGGTTTCATATGATTCTTGACAATATGAGAAAACTAAGCTGCAACTTTTTCTTCTCTCTACCTTCAACATTGATGAGTTCAAGGAAGGGTGAGGAAAGAGAAACATAGATTCATTCCAGTAGTAAAGTGATGTTTTGATGTCACTTTGTTGGTGTGTATTAATTTGGAATATATATATATATATATATATATATGCATTTCCCTCACAAATTGATTCTAATTTTCCATTTTATTCCATGAGATACTCTGCAAACTTTTTAGAGTTTGGCAATTATTATTGCTCTTCCTTTTTCTCTAAAGGCTCCATCTTGCACTCGAATGGGACCCACTCATTTTTCTAGTTTCCCTGTGGCCCACCTTAATCATTACACTCGGTATCTCCTCTCCCTGTACCCTGTACATGTGTCTCTCTTTCTTCTCTCTCCAGTGCGTGCTTCATCCACAAGCATCTGAGTCCATCAAACTCCAATGGTTGTCTACAACAATCTTCAAGGAAGAGAAGTGGAGAATGGAAGGTTGCAATTGAATGTAGAATTGGAGAGAATCCTAATGACTCATCACATCCATGTATGATATATATCCCCTGTGATGTTTGTCCATTTGGTTGGTGCATAGGCTAAAGAATCATGAAATATTTTGTTCCAGGAGTCTCCACTAAGACACATTTTAATATTAATCAAAACAAAAAAAAGGACAATTGTCAGTGTCAAAAAATATTTGTATAAATATGAGAGTGGAAAATGTTTAACTCCTTTCTTCCCTACAGTCTATCGTGCAACTTTTTATTTTTCTTTTATTTTATTTTTTTATTTAGGTAGATGGAGCAGAAAAAATCTAAATATTTATTAGCAAGAAAATAGGTCTCAGTTACTTTGTTCCTTTCTTTTTTGAAACTATATGATGGAAAAGGAAAAGCTTTGTCTAAATTTTTGCTTAAATCATATTATATATTTTTTATATGGGAAACTTATATTTTATTTTATTTTTTAAATGTGTTTGAATATTTTGACACATGTAAAGTATTGATTTATGTCATGTCAAATGGAGTACATAAGCTACCAATGTTCATTGAAATGTTGGGATCATATGCATATAAAAAATTATGTGACTTTGATAATTCTTGATTGTTAATGAAAGAAATAATAAAATTATTTTAAATGCTTGAAATAAAGATGTAAATAAAGAAATATATATTATATTTGTTAAGTTATGCAAAGATTGAAGCAAATTAGAATATATGTTATTGATCCAATTTAAAGAGCAACTATTACTGACTAATTAGATTAGAGATCAATTAAAGACATCAAAACTAGAGATGGGGTTTAATTGAGCCGATCAAGGGTTCAATTTCCAATTTTGCCGGTCCAACCTTCCGATCCGGTCCAATTCAATTCGATTCTATTTTATTTAGGTTCAACATGACGTGGTACGTTTTTATTGGTTACACCCGCATCTCATGTCGTGAACCCTTTCTGGCCCAAGACAGATACGTCTTGGGCCGGAGCGCCCCGAGTGGGTTCCACCCAAAGCCCAACATTCATCCCCTTAAAATGCGTCGATTTATTCGTGCGCTCACCCGTTTCGCACCGGAGCATTTTGTGGGGCCCATAAGATATTGCTTCCATTCATACGGCAGGTGGGAGACGGAGTAGGAGAGAACGGGAATTCCAAGCATATGACTTTTATCTCTCGCTCGTATAAATTAAGGGGCAAACCACATCTTCGCCTTAGCTCACAAGTGCCCGACGCCGAACGCGCCACCCGCTCGCTCGCTCGCGCCCACAAGAATAGCTTATCGCTAGGGTTTCCTCTCCCCCGCCGCTGACGTCGTCGCCTTGGATCAGCTCTGGATCATCTCGTTGCAGATCGTCCTTCCTCCTCTTTGCCGCCACGGCCGGTGCCCTAAGGTATCGGATCCCTCCGATCTCGTCTGTTCCCCGGTTCCCTTTAGGTCGAATTTTCTCCTACCGCCCTCTTGCCTCGTGTGGCTTTCGATTTGTGGTTCTTGCTTCCGCGCTGCTGAGTAGATTTAGGGTTATGAACAGCGGATGAAGACGATGGAGGTTTTCTTGTCTTGGAGTAACGCCATAGCTTGTTAGGTTTTGGTAGGTCGTTTTGTTGGCTCCAAAGAGTTCTACAAGGGGCAACAAAACCGACTAACTTTGTTTTGTATGTTTCTTTGTTGGTGCCTTTTGTGTTGGGTTGCTTGGTTTCTTCAATTGAGCCCATATGTAGACAAAAAATTATGAAATATTGTTCCTGATTTCTGTGCCAGTTCCCACGGACACGGGTCTACATATGTTCGAATTGTTTTAGGGGCCTGAGCAAGAAACTTTTGGTTTATTCTCATGACAATACCACGGGAAGCCACTGGATTGTGTGCGTGTGTGTGCTCGTACTTCCTATTCATGACGAGCAAGGATTTGTAAAAGCGGTCATCGAATTTGATGGAATAAGTCGGATATGGTTTACCTTAGTTGATTACATCGAGGAGCTACCTTAACTTTATTGAAGTACAGTTAAAGGAATTATTTTTGGTTTTTGTTTTCCAGAGGAAAAATTTAAGTTGTCAGTTTGGTGGTGAATTTTATGCTTTTGTTTTGGCAAAAGAAAACGAATGATTTTCTAGTCAGTTCAATATCGTTTGGTGCAAGAAATTCAAGTTCTAATTTAATTTAATAAGAACTAGTTGTCTGCTGTTACGTCGTTCTATTAAGGTCATTACCGCTAGTCAAACTAGAAGCTGTTCATTTCCTCTTTATTGTGTCTAATAAAATATTCTCAGATATTCCTCAACTTCAGTAACCAATAGTCCAAACAAACACACCCCACCTCACGGAATCTATTTGTTAGTTTACGCTCATATTATATGTGGTTGGAGCTTGAAGCTTTGGTCATATTGAAAGTATGTGCTGTTTAGAAATGTATACCAGAAGTTTTCAGGCGATATATATATATATATATATTGTAATATGTTTATGTTTGATGACATAGAGTGAGTTCTCCAAATTACATTCTTTGCTGAATGTCTTATTACGATTAGAAAATTTATTTTGTATATGATTAAGTGGGTCTTAAAAAAGAAATTCTATCATTCGCTAAATTATTGAGAAATATTTGATCAAGTTCTCAAACAGCTAGCTGATGCATTTAGTCTTTCATTTGATTCATTTTATTTGCATGAATACATGAATCCATAGACAGAATTTTTTTTTTAAATAGTCAATAACAGTTTTATACAGATGCACAGTCGTGTTGTCTCATCTGTTATAACTTACAAGCATACTATTTATAGGTTATGTTATTTAAAAAAGTCACAATCACCAATGGTATTGTTGCTTATTTTTCAATTATGCTGTACTGTAAGATTCACTAGGAGGCTTTTTTATCTGTTTTTACAGGATCAACAATCATATTTTATAGTTGTTGTGGTATGATAATGTACGACATGGATATTAAAGGTAACATTGTCTTGAGGTGACGTGTGCTGATGAGAGAAGATCATCTTGGAATCTGGATGAGAATTTCAAGGAAGTATTTAGAAAGATGGAGGAAGCACCTGCTTTAGGAACTGATTTTATAGAAGGTTGTGTTAGATCCATAGTATTCCCTATTGATGGGATAATTTTTGTTGGTTGTAGTATATTATAGGGGCACATTTACTTGATGTATGCAATTTATCTTTTACATTTATATATCTCTACATAGTACTCATGATGCCTTATTGTGGAGAATTGTCAAGGTATATAGTTGTGGCATAGGAATGCCTTTTTTTTTATCTGATTACTTTTTACTTCCTTTTATGCTGTAAATGTCAAGAAAGAAGATGTATTGAAATAACCTTTTTTTGTTATTTTATGCACGTGAACCAAAAGGAATATTTATTGTCATAGGCTTAAACCTTGTCAATCTCATGCAGAGTGTTGAACCATTGTCATAGGAATATTTTTGTTTTTTTAAAAATGCCTTTGAGCAATCCTTGAGGACCTTGATTTTGTAATTTTTTTTCATTTTTGAACTATGATAATCATTTAAAGACAGCTACGGATCTCCTAATTCTCAGAAGATCTTTGTTCATTTTTGGGGTCCCAGGGTTTCAATATTGATCACACTTGGTCTTCATGTTGGTTTTAGGTTGTCAGTTGTTCTGGTTATTTCATAGAAAACTTTATGGACTTGATTTATTTACAGCGTTTTTAATATTTTTTCTAGGCAATTTATAATAGAAGCACAAGCAACTTAATCAGATGGAGCCAACAGAGAAGGGGCAAACCAGTATGTCCTCTAAACAATCTTCCCAGCAGTTTTCCTCTGGCAATCAATCTGCACAGATTGATTTACTTCCCATGTATAATCCAATGGCAGTTAATTGGGGATCACAAGAGTGGTTTTCAGCAGAGAGAAATTTAGTTCAAACAGGGATGCAAGTCCCTGTGCCCCTTAATGTTGGATCTTATCAATTGTTTTCTATCAGGAACCAACCAATGCAGATTGAATCATCATACAGAAGTCAGATTCCAATGCCTATTTTTGTTGGCTTAGATCAGTTATCTTCATCAAATAGACCAGTATTAGGGCCACAATCATCACTTAATATCCGACCATCTATGTCCTCAAATCTTGCTTCGCAGCCCTTGTCATCTACCAATAAGAGGCCTATCCAGATTCGAGCACCAACTAAGCTTCAGAGTGTTATGCCTATGAAAATGGTTTCACAGTCCTCATCCACAAATAAACGCCCAGCGCAGATGGAGCTACCTCGGAAGGTCCAGTCTGAGTCATTTGAATCTGTGAGATCAAAGCTACGCGAGTCACTGGCTGCATCATTGGCTACTGTATCTGACCAGCAGAGTAAACAACAAATTGGAGAAAAGAGTACTGATGGCAAGACTTCAAGCACGGAAGCAAAAATGGTCATTCCATCTGGTGATTTGAATTCTGAAACCAAAGATGCTTCTTCAGATAAATTTGCTCGAGAAACTTTGGTAGCTGATGGATCTGCTCCAAAGTATGATGAAGTTCGAAGCTTAGCTAGTGATAAATCTTCCAAGGAAAATACAACTGTCAACACTGTTTTAACAAGATCTGATTTCGAAGCCCTTCAATCAAAGGATGCTTTAGTACAAGATGAAGTACCAAATGACAAATCTTTTGTTAAAGATGAACTTTTGCAGGGTCATGGACTCTGTTGGGTGTCTGAACTTGATGTTGAGACTGTTGATGATTCAGTGACTAGTGATCAAAAGAGACTCAAAATGACAAATGAACATGAAACTGGTGGTAAGGGGACAACAGTTCAAAATGCAGAAGATTTGGCGTTTAGGATAGAAGCAGAACTTTTTAGGTTATTTGGAGGAGTTAATAAGAAATACAAAGAGAAAGGTAGGTCATTATTGTTCAACTTAAAAGATCGTAGTAATCCAGAACTGAGGGAGCGTGTACTATCTGGTGAGATTGCACCAGAGCGCCTTTGCGCAATGACGGCTGAGGAGCTGGCTTCAGAGGAACTTTCACAGTGGCGATTGGCCAAAGCAGAAGAGCTTGCACAGATGGTGGTACTGCCAGATTCGGATGTTGATTTAAGGCGCTTGGTAAAGAAAACTCATAAAGGTGAATTTCAAGTTGAAGTTGAACAAGCAGAGAGCTTCCCTGTGGAAGTAGAACTCAGGGCAAGTGTCATCTCTCGTGTTCCTTCAAAAACAAAGGAAGATGTTAAGAAACAATCAAAATCTGATCTTAAAGATGATGAACCCAAGTCATCTGAGAGAAGTTCATCAGTTACAAAGATTGATTCAGGTGGTCAAAATCTTCCTAGTGACTTAGACAAGAATGATCTTATGCAAGAACTCATGGTTGGTGAATTGAAAGACCCAGAGTTGTTACCTCCAATAGTTTCTCTGGATGAGTTTATGCAAGCCCTTGATTCTGAACCTCCATTTGAGAACTTGCCGGTGGATTCCGCACAGGAAGTTCCTAGTTCTGGCTTAGAGAAATTAGATTCCTTGGAGACTGAGAAACTTCCTGTGTCGGACAACACGGAACATAAACAAGATGCTGCATCTGGTAGTGTGGAACCCAAGCCGGATTCCCCAGAAGATGGTTCTGTGTCTAAATTGGAATCACCACAAGAAGGCATGCCAACAAAGTTGCACTCTTCAGATGATAATTCTGAAGATCCTGCTGCGGTTAGCCCTGATGAAGTGGATGTCAACCATTCAAGGGACAATGATGACTTGAAATCTGGTTCTGCTGATATTCAGTCAGATACCTGTCCTACTGAAGTTGCAGCAACGGGTGACAAAATATGGGAAGGCTTAATTCAGTTGAATGTTTCCTCAGTTGCTACAGTGAATGTCTTTTATAAAAGGTTTATCATTAAGTTTTACTTTGTTATTATCGAATACCAATTTCTGTTCTTTTTCCAGTAGCTTTTATATATTTTCAGTGTTATGTGTATATGCATTTCCGATGCATGTTTTCTTGTTTTATTAGTCATGTGCACCACGTTGCCACAGGAATTTTTTTCTTAATCAACCTTTCACGAAGATTCCTAGTGGCGATGAGATGGAAACCAAAATACAGTTTAGGACTATCTCCACCCTATGGCTGTGGTTTTTGAACCTTCCAGTTGTTCACTGACCTGTGGTCCAAAATAGGTTGATGCTGTTATGTAGTAGAATGCAAGAAAGTCTTACATCTGTTATAAATATGTAAATATCGTGTCAGATGGACCTTGAAATTGTTTTGAAATTATGAAAAAATTATCAAATTTCATTGTGATTTAAAACCTGATTTTCGGCCACAATTTCTATGACATTGCTTATCACGTTCTGTTGCAGGAATATTAATGAATGAGACAAATTTGGTATGCAGTATCCCAATAGCATACATTAATTTCGTCTATTAACTAATTAAGGAAAACAATTGAAATTTCATCTATTCACTAATAAAGGAAAACAATTGGCTGATAGGAACTATGAAAGTCTGATTGGCTTTCTACTAGTAACAATGCTAAAAGATTGGAATAAGCTTCCAAGCAAGCATTCAGGTAACCTTCATGTTCTTAGAATGAAGATAGATATTGGTGGAATGAATGTAATAGGAAATCATCTCAAGTTTGATTGGACGAGAAGACATATAGCAAAAACAATTAGGTTGTTTAGCAAGATCAGGTACATTGGTCATATAAATAAATTTTGAATATAGATGGACTTGATTACTGTTAGGTTTTGAATTTGAGCTGTAGTAAAATTTTAGCATATTTCAATGTTATAATATCTTGACGATTGATTGATATAAATATCATTTATGCCATTATGTTTCTTATTTATTCTTATCTATAATGCGTGTAGTGTAAAGCAGAAAGGTAAACTGTGCTGCTTCTGGCATTGAGGTTCATCCCTTTTATTATTGTTGGAGATAGTTTGTTCGATTAGAGTAGTCTTAAATTCAATGTCGGGTTCATCCCTTTGTTATTGTTGGAGACAACATGTTCAGTTTGAGATGTCCTGAATTTAATATCGAGGTTCATTCCTTTATTATTCTTAGGGATGGTGTCTATAATTTTAAATGTCTAGATATTTTTGGTCATTAATGTTTTTTTTTTTTTTTCATTCTGCTTCTTTACAGCGGCGAGAAATCATCCACGCAGGAATGGCCTAGCTTGCTTGAGATAAAGGGAAGAGTGAGACTAGATGCTTTTGAAAAATTCCTCAAAGAGCTTCCTTTGTCTCGGAGCCGTGCAGTCATGGTATTTTCTCAGCCATATTGCCATTATTTTTCTTGCGAGTAGTTTGACTTGATGCATTTATGGCTTACAGCCGATGGATGAACGAATAAAAGCTATCAAGGGAAAAATATGCCCAAGACTTTCGATATTTCTCTTTCTGTGTGTTGTTCCTTTTCTGTCAACTGAGCAAAAACAAATGCGCTGGAAGACTTTAAATATAATCAAGTATATTTAAAGTATACCCAAGTTTGCTAATATAATCAAGTATCCTCAAGTTTGATTAACATTACCCCTATCATCGTGGTCAACTTTCATGGTCTCCTTTCTGGACCCTCTTTCTCATTTAAGGTTTCATTAGTGCTATCTTGTGACAATTAGTAATAAAGGTCGTTAACGCACAATGAGATCACCTGATTATAAGTTCTGCAACTTTGGGCATTAAATTCGGTTAGATTCTTTATGACTGTTTGCTCAGTTAGTTGATGAAATTGCACATAAAAGTGGAAACATCGACATATTGAGAGTTTCGTTTCTTCTTCTACTAATGTCATTTTGTGCTTTGCAGATTGCCCAGTTTTGTTGGAAAGAGGGTTCCCCTGAGAGTGGACGTTTGAACCTGCTCGAGGTATCCCACAATTAGAAACCCGACTCAAGCTTGCATCCCTAACCGTCTAACCCTTTTTCTCACCCCTTCACTCTAGGTAATTGACTCGTACATTGCCGATGAGAGAGTGGGATTTGCAACGGCTGCACCAGGGGTGGAGTTGTATTTGTGCCCGTCCCGATTGAGGACGATTGAGATGCTTGAGAAGTTCCTCCCGAAGGAGCATTCCGAGACACTCCCGACGACCGCGGATGGCCTCTTTGCCGTGGTGGTGTGGAGAAGGCCCCATGAAATGCTGTCTCCCAGGGTGTCATCTCACCATAAGCATGGTAGTTCCAAGAAACATTCCAGCTCTAGAAGACAACACAATAGCAATTCTTACTCTGCATCTAGGTCATCAGCAGCCTCGCTCCCGGTTGCCGATGCTCGACTCCCGCCCGAAGATGATACCGAGGATGTACCGCCGGGGTTTGGCCCCAGGGATGATGATGACTTACCTGAGTTTGATTTTGCTCGTGGCAGTTCACAAGGTTCCCAGCCTGTTTCCTCCTCTCGGCGCTTGGGGTCGGGTGCGACCCGTTCCCGTGTACTGCCGCCGTCGGCTCGGCCGGTCGAGCACATTAGAGAAATGATACACAAGTATGGGCAAAGTGAACGTGTAAAGAAACGTTCGTTTAACGTCCAGCCATGGAACGACGATGACGACGACGACGATATTCCAGAATGGCAGCCACAACAGGATTGTCAGCCTCAAACACAATCACTTCCTCCTCCACCACCACCACCACCAGCACTTCCTCCACCACCACCACTGCAGCAACCACAACTGCATGCTTATCAGCAGCAAACGCTGCAGGCTTATCATGTAAACCATCAGATGATGCCTTTGCAACCACAGCAACTGCCACCCCAATCTTATACCCCTTCGCAGCAGCTTGTGCCCATGGCAGCTTTGCCGCCGTTGGTGGTGCAGCAGCCGCCCCTCCCCCCACAGATTGCAGTCATGCATCAACCACCAAGGTGGCAGCAGACCCCACTGTTGTCACCTGCAGCGAATCTGTTGCAGGCCACCCACTACAACTCGCAGCCTAATGTCGAGGGGCAATTGTATAGCTTGCCCAACTTAGGTGCCTTACAGCAGCAGCAACAGAATGTGATGGGTTGGAGGGCAGATGTTTATGGTAACAGAGGCCCCTAAAAGTTAGTAGTGTGATGTGATGATTCCTCAGGGTCTTGTTTTGTACTGTTGTTTTTTTTATCTCAGCCATGGCCGGCTAGGAAATTAGCTTTTCGTTCAATTATGTTTTTGCTTCCTCCTCTTTGTTGGGGGGGTGGGGGAGGATGTTGAAATGATCTTATCAGACGCCGCCGGCCTTGGTAAGCGCCAGCTAGTCATGTAACAAATATAACTTTGGGACCGGTAGAAAAGCTCTTCGGTCGAACTAATTGTCATGTTTGTTTAATCATCTTCTCTCTTCTTTGTCGACTGCAAATACTACTACGTGATGTCTGTCGCTTTGATTCATCCGCACGAGCCAGCAGATCACTTTTTACTTGCAGGACAATTATATTTAGGTTTCCTTTATGGAAAGATGAGGCGCAGATCTGCAGTGGCGTCCCGGTGCTCTCCGAAAGCCCCCTGCTGTTTGTTGTCTTCGATGATGATGATTTCTGCGGGTAAAAAATCGTTCCATTTTGATTGATGTCTTGGTTGAGACGTGGCGTATTCAAAGATGAGGCGCAGATCTGTTGCGAGGTGTTTCTACAAAGCAGCTGCTCTATCTAACCAAGAAGAAGCCCAGATGAAACACACACGAACAGTTTGTAAGGTTCATGTCTTAGTCATCAACGACATTAACTTTAGAAAGAAAGAATGGAGGTGGACTCTGCATTATATTGATGTATTCATTCACAGTATGCTCGAAGAATTTCTCTAGTCTTCGTCATCTGATGAAACCTTGACTTCTTTTGCAACTTGCTCGATGGCTCCTCTTGATTTCCTTGCCATCTACCGTAACATCAAATGATGAACCCATCTCCAGATCGATGGTAGCTTCGTCGTCGGTGGCCGGCCGATCTCTTGTCATTGGTAGCTCCAACATTCTCGGTCCTCTTAAATCAATTTAGAATAATAGTATCTATCACACAATACGTAAGGGGCAAATCTCCAAGAACTAGTTTTGAAGGATGTTCGATCTCGCAACTTTATCAGCAGCAAGAAAGAAGGCACTAAATAATCTGCGGGCGGCTATATGGCAACATCATCAACCTGCTTGTTGATGCGCTCATAACCATGCATGCGTACCAGCTTTTGCCCGCCCCCAAACAACATTTCTGGAGAATAAACATGCTTTTACTAGGGTGTCGCATGTGCATTATTATTATGATCCACGCTTTGTCTATCCATAACTACTTCTGATAACACTATTAAGTTAGATTTTAGTCATCCGGTTCGGAGCCAACCGAGCTCCTTTCCCGCTTCTGCCTCGGAAAGTTGATAAACGATTCGTCCTCATGTGCCTGTATCAGGGGCATTCCTAACAAGGCCCCTCCAAAACATAAGTTAATATAAGATTTAGTAAATTTTATAGTAAAAAAGGTTATGTTGGGAATGCACCTGAGGAGTTGTTACCTCCACTCCACAATAGGCGCTAGCTACAAAGATCGTGATGCGCTTCTTCATGACTTAATTATGATCGTGGTGTGTCAAATCCAGGTCCGATAATGTCCAACCCGCTCTGCTGTGAGTTGCTAATCGTGCGACGATAAAGTATCAACCACATGACGTCGAGGTGCTGATCGCTTGACATCGAGGCATCGGTCACCTAGCACTAAGTTGTCGTTCACGTCATTACTCCTCTATCATGGTTAGATATACGATATTATCAAAAGGGACAAACTTGCGAGTGTGGTAACGTCGAATCCGGAGTGTAGTAACACCCGACCGCTCTGCCACGTGATGTTGATAGTGTGACGATGAGGTGTCAATCACATGGCTCGAGATGTCGGTGACGCCATTATTCCTCTACCATCGTTAGATATACAATATTATGATAATATTATGTGCAAAGGGTCGAGCCCACTCAAAAGCCATAAAAAAAACACATTCTGATGACTAATCACTCTACCATACTCCAACTTTATATCATTAACTCGTCCAAAAACAATCAGCCATGGTTATGTTGAGGCTCTCAATTTCTAATTCTGCTACCTCTTCCTGAATCCCTAACCTACGCCAATGTCCACAAAACTAACCCTAGTTTCCAATGGAAGTGTTGCAGTAGCTCTGTCGATCACATCAGTCACACCGAGTTTCTCGGAAAACAGACGCCGGACTCTGTGGAAGTAGAACGACCAATCGACTCTCAGGTTTCGGGATCTAATTCTCAGTGCAACGAAAACTAGGCCACATCTCCAGCAGTTGGCCTCTCAAGAAGGCTTAGGACATAGCAAGAGAAGATTATGCAGGCAAATCGAAGTGTAGAAAGATTATGACGACGATACCAAACCCTAGAACGGCGTCAAGAAATCCAGAGAAAGAGGAGGGCGGGAAGATCAAAGGGCCGACGGGCTTTACATACGGACCATGCGAATCGAACTGAGGGGACGGCCTGACGACTCCTGCCAGTGCGGCTCCCGTGGTCCGGACCGAGAGACGGCGGGGGACGGCGACGAGTGGCGTCTCGAACTCAGCGCCGCTGGGAATCGCGACATTTCTCAGCAAAAGATATATAAATATTATTATTTTTTTCGTTTCGTAAAATTATCCAAATATATTTTACTGTTAAGAACAAATAATATTATAGATTTAAATATTTTAAAAATAAAATTATAATCCTAAAATTTAGGAAAGTATAAAATATTTTAAATATCATTAATACTTATAATCCTCGAGTTTGATTTGATAATCAAACTTAAAAAGAATATTAAAAAAATTAAATTATATCATTTAAAAAATGTCTATAATAATTAAAGAAGATCTGAGTGGATATAAAAGAGCATGTAAGGGCCTAAGTTATAGAGAGAGAAATAAAGATGATGGTATAATTTAACTTTTATAATTTTGTATGATCTTATGATTATAAATATTATCTATCTTTAAGAAACATTTGATTTTTCTTATAATAGTGGTAACAATTGTAGTCAAATAATTTTTTTTACTAAAAAATAGATAAAATTATTTGTAAGAATTATAAAGTTATACAAAACTAATCGAATCATCATTATACGTTGATAGTATTAAATATTTACTATAGAAAATTAAAAAAGTAAATAATTTTATTATGACTAGATGTTAAAATTTTAAAGATCTCAATATATATATTTTAAAAATAAGATTAAAAAAATACTTGAAACTTAAATGTGGATGCTTAAAAAAAAATCTTAGTGACGCCGAAGGTTAAAGTGTCACCATAAGAAAGAGTTGATGGCGGTGCAAAGATTTTAAAAAAATAATTTTTATAAAAAAATACATTTTAAAAATTGATAAAATTATAAAAATAAGAAAAAATTAAAATATATAAATAATATTAAAAAGATGCTAAAAAATGAGTAGTATACATAAAACTCAAATTTAACTAAAAATAATAGTGATAGATTTAATAATCAAATATTTATTAGTAAAACTAAAATTAATAATAAAAGATATATTAAAAAAGATAAAAATCAATAAGAGCTTGAGACCTTATTGTATCATTATTAAGGTCTAAAAAAGTTTAGAAAATAATCTTAATCGATAAGAGCCTAAGTTAAATAAATTATAAACTTAACTATGGAGACAAGTCTTAGAAACTAAATATTATATAAAATATAATTTAAAATAAATATAAAATTATAATTAAATTAAATGGATAAAAAAATCTTAAAAACTTTAGATGTTTTGGATCAATTATTCAACAAAAAAATCAATAAAGATCTTATTCATAAAGTAAAATTAAGAAGATTAAGATAACAAAAAATGAATCTTGTACCTTTGATATTAAAAAAATTATAAAATAATTATAAGACCCATAATATTTTATGAATTTGAATATTGGATAGTTAAGAAATTATATCTATCTATATATATATAATTTATATTGTAAGAATGTTGATATAAAAAAAATATTTTTATTAAGAACAATTAGATATCATCTTAATCAGACATTTAAGATGATACAAACATGTATTTAGAAAATCTCCAGATGAGATAGTCAAAAGATATAACATAATTAATGTAAATGAAACTAGAAGATATCATCTTAACAATTAACAATTAGATATCATCTTAACAGAAATCATGCACTCAAATCTCAATCACAGTAAATTAACATAGAGCTACCGCTGTAGCTTCGATCCTAACAAAATTAGAATGAACCTCAAATGCAGCATAGATTCAAAGCCTAGAATGGCAGAATAAACTGGTCTTTCCGTAGCATTTGGATGAACTACAGTCTCCTCCCTCTTCTTCCACCCTTTCTGCGGGTGCTGTCTGTCGGAATCGGCGTCACATCCTCTGCATGAAAAGAGATCAATGACATTAACATACATGAAACAGAGAGATTGAGAAAATAAAAGTCTTACACGTAATAGTGTCATGTAATTGACGAAATAATTTGGCAATCCTTAGTGATTGATATCTGGCAAGAATAGATATCACTAAGGAGAAACATAGACTTCTCTTTGAATTCCTAAACATTCATGCATACCCTTGTTAATACAAAATGTTTAAACAACGCATATCAAAACAGAATCAACACCACTGAAACTTATAGACCAAAAACTACATCACAATTCATTTAGTGTCACAGTTTCATATAATTTTACTGTACAATCGCCACAATTGACATACTGTGCAAAACATGTTGCCAAAACCAACTCACAGCAAATGTGGTAAAATGCATCTTGGAAAAGGATAGACATCTTAGATACCAAAAAAAATGTAGTACTTGTAATAAAGAAGTTTGAAATAGTAAAACAATTGAAATTTACCAATACGGCCAATTTTCATCCCAGAACGGGCAAGCGCTCGGAGAGCAGATTGAGCACCAGGACCGGGTGTTTTCGTCTTATTCCCACCAGTCGCTCGCAACTTAATGTGTAAAGCAGTAATCCCAAGTTCCTACAGATATAACATAGCACATATAAATATTAATAAAACCAGTGAACTAGAGCAAAGATATCAGGAATATAAATGCTCTGGCCGACCTTGCATCTTTGTGCCACATCTTGAGCTGCAAGCATGGCTGCATAAGGTGATGATTCATCCCTGTCGGCTTTGACCTTCATGCCACCTGAAAATTTGAACACATCTTTGTTACAGGAATATTAAATATCTTAATTAGAGTCCTTAGAAATATCGTTTAGATAACTCAAACTTATTAACTGTGTCAGATTCCCAAAACATCCAAATAAGAATAGACTTCTCGTACAACGACGCAATTAACATTTCAAAAGTAACATCAAATTAACCATTGTACGATGCACATTCCTTAGTTTTTCAAGTTCAATCCGAATATGTTCCTCCTTCTCGGAATGGGCACTTCACATGAGCATTGGCAAGTGACATCAACTGAATCACAAAAGATGAGCAGCAAAAAGAACCACAGCTCAACTCCAGCGTTCATATTTGATGAAAATCAAATGCCAATTTAAAGAAGGGCCCGAAAGTTCAAAAAGAACGAGGAAAGGTCTCAAAGAAGAACTCTTCGCGGCCATGACATTTGTATTGCATGGTTATGACTCGAAACGCTTCCACAAAGTAAAAGGAAGGCGATCTTAAGGACCATGCGTACAAAACCAAGCATAAACATCAAATTACATGAACAACCACACAAATAATTCAGGCATAATCACTCCATTGAATCAGAAATGCTTTATTTAGATGATATGGACAGGTACAAAGCCATTGACATTATCCAACATGATAATATTACTCAATAATCAAGTAGACTTGAAAATCTAGAGAAGCAGATACAAAGATTTCGTATGAATTCATCTCACGTGGAATTATAGAAAGTTAGAACAAACCTGTAATTCGAACCAGCGTTTCCCTGCCAGATAAATCTGTAACATGCTGCAAGTTCACAAAAAAAAAGGAAAGCCGTTAAAAATGCAGATAGAGTTATATGTCTTGTCAGAACAGTTCCCTGTGGCAGGCGGCGTTGCAACTCACAATGAAAGTGTCGTTGAACGATGCAAAGATGTGAGCAACACCAAACACTTGCTCCCCTTCTCGTACAGCCGGCCCAAGAGTCACGTTATCCTCCTTGGGCTCCCTGGTCTTCTTTCTTCCAGACTGGAGAGCCATATCCAATAGACAATGAACTCAATTACACGGTTAATGATACGATGAACCGAGAATCAAAAGTACATCGATCTTTGATCTTTCAACACGTTCGAACCAATCCATCTCAAACATCATAAATAAGATGTAACCAAGCATGAATCACCAAAACCGTTCAAGAAAAGAGGGAAGGCAATACGGGTTAGTAGTAGCCACACATGAATCACCGTGAGAAGCGTGGAAGAAGAGCAGGAAGAAGAAGAACCAAACAGAGGTGATGAGTGGATTCCCGTCGCTTACCATGGTGGGCGCGGAAGAGGCGAGGGCGGCGGCGTTAAAACTAGGGTTTCGTTTGCGTTGGAAAAATGAAACCCTTATGGTCGCCCGAGTCGGGAGAGCGCCTCCTCCCTTTTATAGTATTTACGGTGTCTTTTCTTTGCGCTTGTGGTAAATTAAATGACAACAATACCCCTCGCAGAAGTATAGGTTAATGGACTAATGAGCTTAGTACAACTGTGCTTTAGTCATCGATGATAATAATAATAATATTATTATTATTATTATCATTATTATAAAAATTCTCAAACTTCAATTATTATCCACAACACATCTCATTTTTTGCTTTATATCCACGTAGCATCTTTTATTTTCTAAAAAATAATTTTATCATACTCTGTACTACATTGTGAATTGCCTCCACCTCGTGAGTGTATTCTGTTCTCCTCTTCTATTATTATTACGTTGTGATCACATCTTTTATTTTCTAAAAAATATAATATAGTTTAGAACTATCCTTCTCACTATCTCTCATCAATATGTACCGACGGTGTTCCTCTTCTTTATGTCTGATTCATGTAATATGACGCTCACATATGAACTCAAACCTTACCTCAATCATTTACGTATCAATGTCGGATGTCTCATTGTACTAATAGTGAAAAGTAAGGAAAAAATGACAACAATAGCAACTAGACAAGCCAAGAACATGTATGAAACTGATCCCGATACAAGCGGAATCCTCGACAAAAACATCACAAGAATGAAGTCTCTGGTGAGAATGATATATTGGTTCAAATCTGTTTCAGGTTTAAGCAAACATAAGTTGCGGTTTTCCGGGCGAAAAGAAAAAAAGGGCAGAACACATTCAAATCCAGGACACAGAATTATGGGTGCCAAACAGAACACAGCAGACACTTGTGAATGCTAGGTTACTCAAAGTCATGCAGCATCTGCATTGTGCCAACCTTTTGTGCATGGAGGTATGCTCAAGAACTCGTCGAACTCCTTCACATGGATGTCACAGCATTTCCACTGCACAAGGGAAAAGAAGAGAGGCTCGGAATGAGTTCAATGATGATTCGATGACTGATTAGTCGAACCAACCACAGAAAGGTAACTGAACCTACCCCTCTCAATCTGTCATGAAAAACTGCTGGGCCTGGGTGGTATTCACATGCAGTTTCATGGTTGTCCTTCTCCTTGAAGGTTTTCCCACATCCTTTGTTTCTACATGTCTGGGGTTCATTTATCCCTACTTTTTTCTTAACTGGGGCAGGACTTTTCTCAGTATCTGTTGTCTCGATGACCACACTTGGCTTTGAAGGTCTCCCTTGTGATCCTGAAGTATAACAAGCAGTTCCTTTAGTAAGTTTAAATGCCAAGTTCTCCAGAATTGAACTTAAAGAAGGTATTTCCTAAAGAAATCGTGGTTTAGAATACCGGTCAGACCGATATGTAACCATCAATATTAATCAGTCTGCTCAAGCACCAATAGTGGACCATAGAACTCACTAGCATTTAGTATACTGTTATTTTTCTCTTTTTTTTATATTTCCAGTGACACTCGATTAGGTTAGTGTACTAACTGGTATTTTGGTGCCATATCAGTTCAACAAATTGTCAAAACATTAGAATTTAAAATCTTGAAATAAACAATTGATGGAAAAGTCAAAAACTATGTTTTCAAGAGGGTGATGTCAAAAAGAATTAATGATATCTAAACTTTCCAGCAAGTGCTTTCCAGAAAAAATTACAATATCTCATATCAGAAACAACATACCATGATCAGAGCAGAAGAAACCTTGGCGGCACCTTGAACAAGAATCAACACTATTCTTATTTTGAGCAGGAGACTGAACTGGCACTGGCTTTCGAGTGTTTGCAGACACAATGTTCGTAACTGGTTTCTCAGTTGTATGTTTACCTGTCTTACATCTATAATAGTAGGGCATATGATTTACTCAAGCAATGACAACTTCAACAATGAAGCAAATTTGGCTAGATGTAGTGAAAAATAAAAAGAAAAGCTAAACAAGGCTATTGATTTTCCAAAATTAACATGCTGTTACCAGAGTTAGCAGGAGCAGCCTACCCTGGAATTGCCAAAAATAAGCTAAAATCATGACTTCTTTGCTTGCAACAGCTCCATTCTTTCATACCATCATGAAATATAGGCTGGAAAGTTTATGGAGCACTTACATTACGAGTGTGTTGGCCTATTCCCAAAATAATACATAGCAAATGCAGAAATTCACCTACCCCCTGATAAAGGAAGAGAAGTTCAGCATTACAAATCAAAGTTTTACTGTAATCTTAATTAGTAAGCAAACATCACAAAAAGAAAGCAAACAACCCTGAAAACGTAAAAGTACAAGAATGAGCAATACAATAACTTCCAGGCACAAAACGGTTCACTTCGCCTTCACAGTTGTTGAGAGAAACACACATATTGTGTAAATGAACCACAATCAAAGTAAAATACAGTTGGATTTTGTTCAATTTGTATCAATTGGTTCAATCAATCTAAACCTAAGAACTAGAACAACATATATCTGGTTCAATGTGGAGTATTTAAACAATGACCATTAACAGAGTGAAACTAGGTAACAGATATCAAAACATAAATGCAAGATATTTTATGCTCACCAATTTAGTAATTGATACTATAATACATTATAAAAAATCATATAATATATTCTTCAAATACAAACAAAAGGAAAATACTGAATCAATTTGGTTTTTCTTCTTTAATTTTGTTTAGTTAAGTTTCAAAATTTGAAAATAGAACAAGTTGTTTTTAGTCTAATAATTCCTTAAAAACAGAAATGAACTGGCCCATATGCAACCCAACATCATACTAGCATTCATCAGTGTGCATAAAAGGGGAAAAAACCAAGAATTCAAAGCGAAAGAATTTACTTGCATGGGCCAATAAGCCCGAAGAGAAGATAGAATACCTTAATAATCACAGAATCCATTACTAAGCAAGATTTATTTTCTAACACAGTAATTTTCTCAAGCAGATATTTCACTAATTCTAGAGAGTTGACTTACTGTGACCTCATATCACCAAGATATCTTATTCATAAGGTAGTAATAATGTGATAAGAAAAAGAACATTTTCATATTTTCTTTGGTATACAGATGACAAGAATCTTCCTGTAATTTAAGACTTTAGAAGGCATCATGGTAGTTCTGTTATTATAAAAAGAGAGGAGTGAACTTGGACGTAAATATTAAGTGTAAAACTCTCCACTTTGAGTTGGCTGTACAAAATTCTGTCTCAGGATGCACCATCAACTACCACAGATTCTTGTCCTTGAACTTTAACCTTTTTTTTCTTTGTTTCCTGGAAAAAATGCAAATACCACCCACCCAAATGAACTGAAAGAAGAAGAAAGTTTATGGAATATACAAAATGAGCACAATGCTACGATTTTAAACAATGTCCGAAAGAGTCCTGCATCCTTAGTTTGGCATGCACTGGGTATTCATGAAGCATTCATCAGATAGCCTAGGTGGAGGTCATCATATCTAAACGGCGGGACATGACAGTTTAACATTCTTTCCTTGACTGTCTTGGAGCTTGTTTATGTGGATAGGGGGTTGCACTGCTTAACCACAGTTCTGTATGCATCTTATGAATTATATGAGGCATTCAGCCATTTCTTCAACAAAAAGAGCACCCTTTCCATCCTGGAAGGGGGTTGGCCAAAAACATGATGCCACTTATAAATCCAACACTCTCTCTGTATAGTGATCATCCCATACTATCTTGAGCTTGAACCATGAGGTCCACTCCTTAAATAGCATATAAATTGAGTGGAAGGTTCATCCAATGTCTTTTTTTTTCAGCAATGCCAACCATTAAATATAAAATGAAGCATTCTCTATTTTAGAGCCTTTATATGTCTGTCTATCTAACAGTACTATAACTGATATGTGTCCCTCTCTAGCTTATTTCGAGTGCTCTATCTGTACGCTAAATAGTTTTCCCAAAATCCAACTCTAAATCCTTTAGCTAAATTCGAGTGCTCTATCTGTACAGAGATTCAAATCAATGTTGCCAAGATATCAGTAATTCAGTAAGTCCCAAATTCTAGTTGTTTATCAAGTTACAAATTCCAAGTAATTGCTATTCCTTAGTGCTCTATCTGCACGCTAAATAGTTTTCCCAAAATTCAACTCTAACTCCTTCAGCTAAATTCAAGTGCTCTATCTGTACAGAGATTCAAATCTATGTAGCCAAGATATCAGTAATTCGGTAAGTCCCAAGTTTTAGTTGTTTATAAAGTTACAAATTCCAAGTAAGTGCAATTCCTTGATTACAGTCATGTGCATATATTTCTAATCCTCTATGACTTTATATGAAATTGGCCATATCAGGCCCTTCACAAAGGATACATTGTACTATCAAGTTCTATGCCACTAACCTGAATCTAAATGAATCTAAAAGACTCATAAAGGACTAATCTCCCAACTCACTCATGATATCAACCCTAAGGATCTTGATTAAGAATGAGACGAAACAATATTTCTTTATTAGCATATGTTTAGATAAATCTCAAATCTAATATCTGAACCTTTTAAGATATTCATTATCAGGTAAGGCTCGGGCTAAATAATAACCAAAGATAAATTGATCGAAGTCTTGACAGAAGCTGTCTCCTCACAATTTAGTTCATTCATTGTAATCACAAATAGCCCTTTCCCTACCTTACATAGGCTATTGTTTTCTCAAGCTGCAACATAAGAAGTACTGTCTGAAGTAGAGTTCATAGCCAAAGTAGCTGCTTCTAATGAAAGAAGTTGTAAAAATATTGCCCAACATCTAAAAAACCAATCTCATGTCCATACTAGGTCAACTTTTTTTGCACCTCAATAAAATCCCAACTAGTGTTTCTCAAAAGACAATCATCAATCACTTTTGTCATATTTTCTCAAACGTGAAATTTCCTTAAAACAATATATTATCCAGGCCTTTGCACTGGTACTTAGAATTTGGTCAACAATGATTATACAATCAGCAGACACAGTAAGGGTGCACTTGCCATGTTAGCCTGAACCCAACATTAAGCAACAGGAGAGGGGGCATCCCTTCACTGCTCCCTCAACAAGATCAGTTCACTCTTTGATCCTCTGTCAGAGAAAAAAACACTTCTGCATCTTAATTCTAACTCCACCTTGTTTGATTTTAATAGCTTTCACCTTCAGTGTCTATGAATTCCCCATCATTTATCCTGGACATAGGGCAGAATTCAGGTGACATGCCCATTTGTGGTTTTGTGTAAGGATAATTCTAGCAATCATATAAAAAAGTATCAGTCAACAGATCATGCATGCTGAAAACATATCCAAGGTTTTCAAACGGTAGAAAGAGACTTGCTGAGCTCAAATTGAACCTTAATGAAACATATCACTTTCTCCATCTTTGCTCTCCTTCATTCTTAAGAAGCCCTAAAACATCTATTAATCATCACAAACTAGTAGTTACTTTAAACCTTCAAATAAGGCCCAATACTTGCTCCACCTCTAGTGAAAGCAACACCAAAAGGACGAGAAAGCATTGCTGTCTAGTTGACCTACAATTAATTGCATAAGAACTTGCTTAACAAAACATTAGAATTTCCACTGATTCCGTGACATCTTAATCGATCAGGAACAGTCTCGATGAGTGATCTCAGAACATATAATGCACATCATCGATGAGGTACGGGAAACTCCAACCTTTTCACAGCCAAAAAGAAAATCAAACGATTCGAATCAAAAGCTGCGACCTTTGTAACAACACGAGATCAACGAATTAGGAAGAAAATGAAAATGCTTCACAGAATCAAGGAACCAGACGAAAGCGAAAATCCCAATAGAAGAATAGAAAATCTGCGATCTTCACAGTGACAAAGGTTTGAGAACGATTCCAGGGAACAAGAAACAAGGAGCAAGGTGGAACATCACAGGGGCAGGTAAGAATGGGGAAAGGATGGGCTTTTCATCAGATTTTCTTACAGAATCGTGGTATCGGCAGGAGCCTTCACCGTTGTCTTCATCGGTGAACATGGCGTCGCATCCGATCCTTTGGCATCGAACAGCACCGCCGCTGGCCGCCATCCCTTTCTTCAATCGAGCCGCTTCGACCTCTCCAGGGAATTAGTAGCAGGAGGCTCGATAAAAGGTGTAGAATGAGACTTGTATCAGTAGACTATACGTAGACATAGACGTATGCGGTTCTCCGTATACCGTGTTGTCTATAACCTGTCGGACTCGGGTATTCTCAAATCAAGTCCACAACCTTGTCGGATTCGGGTATTCCAAATCTCTTAAGCGCAATGTGTAGTCCATTTCCTTATCGGACTCGGGCGTTTCTCACCTCCGTTAATCACACGGTGTAGTCCATAATCATGTCGGATTCGGGTATTCTCAACACCACTAATCTATATTGATCTCTAATTTACAAAAGGTTCTTCTTTTATTAGCTTTCTGTTCCCAAGAAAAAAAAGGGCATCGAGTATTAAAATGTCTAAGATGTATATATTAACTCAAAAAAGATATTTATTTTTATATTTTGATTATTCTTATATAGTGAAAGATTTAAACCTTACATATTTTGATTGTCCATAACATCAATTTAAAGTTAATCAAAGCTCTATTTCATGTTTATCTTAAAATAATATCTGAAAGTATTATTCGGAGCATATTAATGATATATGAAATGTCTGAGAGCATATCAACGATATATAAAATATTTTAGAATATATCAATGGTATATAAAATATTTTAAAATATATCAAATATTTCGAAACATATCAATAGAAAAAATAAAAAACACAAGCTCAAATATTATATTTGACATTATATTCATTTTATTTTTATCAAAGCACATATAAAAACTCATAAATAATACTTTGGATATCATATAAAAACACAAATGATGAAATAAGATTATAATATAATATAATTCATCCGAATGACCACCAAAGATAAGTTTTCCACGTTTGAGAGTTTCATCTATTCACGTCTGAGTGAAGTCATACGGGGACGACAGAACACTATCTACCCACATTTGAGTTAAATTATGAGAGGGGACAATAAAACATCGTGTGCTCTAAATATAACTCCCTTTACCATTTATAACAAAAATTTTCGTTATCCTACTTTTTCATAATCGAACATAGTATCGCCTAAGAATCTTATGATATTAGAGAATACGCCTAAGAGATATTTTATAGTAAGATTTATAATAAAATTTTATAATATCTTAATGTGAAGGATAATGTGGATTTCCATGAGATGTTGTTATAATAATATTATATTAGTAATATGATATCGAGGTATCAATAACATGATATTGAGATATAATATTTTGAGGTATCAATAATGTTAGAATATTAGATTTTGATGATGAAGTCAATTGTCATTTATTAATCTAATCTACATGTTGAGAAAAGTGTACAGGATTAACTACGATGGTAGTAAGACATGCAGCAGGTGTTATGCCGGAGTCAAGATAAAGATCACGTTGGGAATACGAGAGTTCGTCGGAAGTCCGGACGTTCGTCGGAAATTCTATGGGAACTATACGAGAAATCCAGGAGCTTGCCATAGAAGCTCGTCGGAACTCACTAAGAAGATCGTCGTGAAGTCCAGGAGCTTGCTGGGAGTCTGCCGAAGCATCGTCAAGAGTTTGTCGGATGTTCGCCGGAAGAGCGATTGACGCACCGGAACACAGAATTACAGTAATCACGTCGTAATTATCGTAGTTAGAGTATAGATTAAGTTAGGATTAGGAGGTAATCCCACTAACTTAATTAGGGGCCAACTGGGCCCTTAACATACCCAAATTAGGCTGAATGGATTAGCCCATTCGGCCCCTGAAATCCTGACCGACGGTGGCATCGCCTGGGAGACTCGGTCTCCCAGGATTTTTGGACGGTGGTACCGCCCCTATCAGGCGGTAGTACCGCTAGAGCTCGGTCTTTGAGCTCTGTCAGGTGGTCGTATCGCCCAGTGTCAGATGACAGGTGGTAGTACCGCCCAGTAATGGCGATGGTACCGCCAAGACCTTGGAAATCCGGGAGTAGACACTTTTAGGCTCCATTTTTTAACTCATTGGGGTCTATAAAAACCTCACCCTTTCCTGCATGAAAGGACACTGAAACCTTAATATAATCTTGAGTCATTGAGGCCTTAAAGTATTGTAAAAGCTAGAGTTCTCCTCTTTTCTTCTAAGTCTTGAGATCATTTAAGAGAGGAGTGAAAAATTGTAAGGGTTGTCTCCTAAGCCCGGCAAAAGAAGAAAAGCTGTAAAAGGATGGTTGGCCTTCGCCTATTGAAGGAAGGCCTCTAGTGGACGCTGGTGATCTCGTCGGAGGAGGAAGCCGATAGTGGATGTAGGTCATGTTGACCGAACCACTCTAAAATCTCGGTTTGCATTTACTTTAAGTATCTTTCCTTTATAGCAAACTGCCTCTCCTCCTTACTCTGCTTTAATCACGTTTACATACGCTTTGACGTAAATATCTTCCGAGATCAGTTTTACTTGTATGAAGACTTTACGAAACCGACATTTTTCACTTGTGTGATTTACCTTGCTGCAAATCATCTTAGTCTTCTCTTGCTCTTTCATGAAAGGTTTCAAGTTCAAAGTTCTTCCGAAAAGGATTGAGTTGAAACCATTCTTGCAGAATCGGTTTCAATCAAAATAAGTTCTTAAACGTCGAAAGTTTTTCGCTGCATTAATTTACCCTCCTCTTAGTGTGCTCTTGATCCTAACTAATAATAATGTTGACGGAGCCTTCTAAATTTTATATTTTATTAATGACTTTGAATTTTGTATGTGCCCACAACCATCACATATTCCTAATTAAATTACAAGATGCCAAAAGTCTCTCAGCGCATGAATTCAAGAATCAAACGTTGTTCTTCCTGGTATCATATTCCATCATCAGAAGGTAGGCGTAGAGGAGCTGATTCCATGTATCGGGCACTCCGGGAAGACACCAATGGCTGCAGTCTTCAGGAGCATCCGCCGGCGTTCCTGGCTCCCGGTGGGCCGAAGGGTGAGCGTCCTTCCTGAACTCCGTCAGATACGTGATGTTGAGAAGCTGCACCTTCCGCCCGCCGCTCTTCATCCCCTCCACTGTGTCAGCGATGACTCGGTTGTTCCACGGCTCTGGTCCGAGCGCAGCGGGATCCTTCTCAGGCTTCGTGAAGGCCGTGCAGGATCCGCCGTTGTCCCAGGTGCCGTTGCTGTAGGCAGTTCAGTTCATGTCGTGAGCCTTAATCTCGACGATTTTGGTAGCTGATCCAAGGGGAGATGGCTTACCTGAAATGTATGGGGGAGTGATTCCGGAAGAAGACATGGCTCTTCCGCAAATGGAGGTTGTTGAAGGTCCACAGCTTGACCGTCTCGAGCGTTCGCCGAAATGCTTCCTTCACGTCCATGGTGGTCTGTATCTCTTCCCCGACCTGAAAATATAATCCCCTGAAGCATATTAAAGCGGTGCAATTAGTCCGGTCTCGTAGCTCGCCGCCCTGTTTGCAGAAGCAGAACCCTACTTACACGTCGATGGTCTTCTTGTCGTTCCACCAGTGGCCGGCGTTGAGGACCAGAACGTCGGCGTCGACCCAGTGCTTGCACTGCCAGTGCAGGGCGTCGAGATGGATGGCGGCGCGGACGTGGTCAGGGGAGGCCCGGGGAGGGCGGCCGACGGCTGCGAGGAAGGGGGCTCGGTAGTACTCCACTGTTAGGTTGTGGTCGTGGAAGACCATGGAGAGGAAGCCTTTGTGCTTGGTGATGGGGTTCCCGTACTTCTCGTAGATGCTGGACTTGTTCTGCACAGCTTTGGCCAGCATGCACAGGAAGGACTCCCACTGGTTTCTGCCGATGGAATCCCCTGCAAATATGATCTTGCCGTTCCTGCTCCTCTCCAGCATCTCAGATGCATTGAATCTTCAGGAAGAACAATAGAACCTCATTAGGGAATCAAGTAAGAGAACAGAATCTACGAAACGATTACACTCTGTAGATGTCAATCGAACGTCTTTCGATTAATCTCGCCACAACACTAAGGAACATTTGTGGTACCACATAACAAGCTTTTCCTTTCTTTGATCCAAGCGATCTTTATCGATCATATTGTGAATCGTGATTGCAGGTATTCTGGCAAATCCAGAAATGCCATGAGATCGCAACGCAAGGAATCAAGGAAAAGAATCGATGATTCCACAAGAATTAAAGCCAACTGGATTCATGTCGACGTAGTGCAACAGGATCAGCACCTGGGAAGGTCGCAGCCATGGGGTTGCCATCTCCAATAGAGGTAGCTGGAATCATTACGGCCATTGCGACGGCACTGAAACCCTGCGTCGAGGAAGGGGCAGTCCTCGGTGTAGGCGTCGAGCGGGCGTGCCTCGTCCCACACCCACCTCCCGAAGGTGTAATCGCAGGCCGTGTTGGGGTGGGAATCGTGGCTGCGGGCGATGCGTAGGAGGAGGAACGGTTGGAGCGGGGTGAGGAAGTGGAGGAGGGGGAGAAAGGAGAAGAGGAGGAGGAGACAGGAGATGGTGTAGGCTGTGCTGTGGCCTTTGAAGAGGTGCGTAGGTGAAGGAAGGAAGAATAGGCGGTGGTGCGGCGGAGAGGCTTGTGGAGGAGGTTGGTCCATCCAAAGGAGGAGATTGAGATGGAGATGGAGACGGAAATGGATATGGAGATGGAGGAGGAGATGGAATTGCTGAGGAGGTGGACTCCTTCCTTCCTTCCTTCCTTCCTCCCTCTTCTCTCTCTCTCCTCCTCCTCCTCCGTGGTTACTCTTATTGTATGGGCGAAATAGAGAGAGGAATCGCCTCCTGATTTGTGGCAGCGACGATCGGTTGCTGCTTCGTTTCCCGTCTTTGAGTTAATCGTGAAGACCGATTTGCATGCACCGTTTAATAATAGAATGGTCGAATGCATAGAACTCGAATCACATCAGATTTCATATCGACACAAAAGTATTTAAGGAATATATTATACTATATAATATATACATAATGAAATTTTCCAGATGGACAATAAGAGAAAATGTTGCAGAAGTATCAAAATAACATGAAACTAAATTAAAAATAATCATATTAAAGGAGAAGAGGTTTTGTACTCTCAACTTTGGTTGGTAAGAGTATCTAATACATCACCATTACATTAATATTTAGTATAAAAATATTATAAGAAAAATTATATCAATTGAGATTTTGAACCCTCAACATTCGATAAAATAATCTAGTATATCACTATCAAATTAATATTTAAAATACATTAAATGAGATTTTGAATAATTATTTTTTAGTAAAAGAGTATGATACATCATCACCATACTGATATTTAAGATGTAAAATATGTTAAATAAGATTTTAAACCCTTAGTCTTTCGTACGAGGGTATGATACATCACCACTGATAAGAAGAAAGGTGAGATTTGAGTTTCATAATCATAATTTTATGCATGTTTGGGAGTTGAAATTTAGATGATTGGTATTAATTTAATTTATACTTTAAAATTAAATTAGCTAAAATACTCTATCATTATAAAAAAATATATCAATTTGAGTTTTAAAATCCTCAACGTTTGATAAGAAGATTTGATAAACCATTACCAAACTAATATTTAAAATACTTAAAATATATCAAATAATATTTTAAATATTTAATTTTTGATAAAAATGTTTGGTACATCATCATCATCATCATCATCATACTAATATAAGAATCTAGAAATTTGATTTGAGTTTCAGAACGATTATTTCATGCATGTTTGGGAGTTCAAACTTAGATTATTGTCATTAATTAGATTTATACTTTAAGATTTAAATTAGTTAAAATACTCTATCATTATTATTGATTACAACAATTTCTTTAATGTTGTTGATATAAGTACAATTGATGATTAATTAGAATTTGACCTGTAGTTGGTCAGGATGATGTGATATGATCCTAGATGATGTGAGGTCATGCATGAGCTACAAAATAAAATATTCCTCATTCTCTAGTTTGAGTTCTTTAATTTTCCAAATTATATTTATTTTTGAGTCTCTTTACTAATTTAAGTATAGAAATAATTTAATCAAATATGTCTGGGTGCAATCTTAGATGTTTCATTTTTGGAAGAAGTCCCCTCTTAAAAGAGGCAAGATAATTATTTCTAATGGCCAATTTTTACATGGCAACTTTGGGTTGATGATCATTTTTTGATATTATTAGTTCAATGGATTTGGTCCACATCAGATGTCAGATTTATGATAATTAGATTATTAAACTAATTTATAGTGTATAATTAGATATATCCAAATTAGAATGAATATATATTGAAAAACTAACCAACTTGCAAAGGAAGAAATTAGAGAAACATATATAATTATAAGAATATGAGGAATTTTACAAAGGACCAAAACATAAAAAAAATCATAAAACAATAAAAGATAAAATAATTGGATCTTCAACAAACTTGGCATAAGAACATAGCCATTTGCTAATAAATTTGTTGAAAGAGCAAAATAAAAATATTTTAAATATTTTAAAAAATTATAAAAATATTTTTTCTTCGAAAAAAACTACATGCATACAGATCTGTACATGATCAAAGTTTGACCATGATAAATTAATATAATAGATAGAAAAATGAATGAAATTGAGTTTATCCGATAGATACAGTCAAGTCATCTGAGATCTTGACCGGATTCAATTTAGTCAGGTTTCGATCCAACATAGCAATTAAACCCTGATTATATTATAGTTTATTCCCACTAATCAATTTAAATCAGCTTAGCAATATTACTAATATTTATTATTATTATTATTATTTTGCCATTGTGTCAGTGTCTGTCCCCAGGAAGACATCCCCCAAAACTCCCACCTTCTATCTTGGGTTCCTCTCGGTGGAGGTTTCCTCCCACAGCCAAGCAAACTGCAGATTCTTCATGTCTCATGTGTCGATGTTCTGCATCCATGGAAGTAGAAGACAGAGAAGGAGGAGGAGGTTCCCTGCACATGGCTCATTCCTTCAACAGCAGACATGATATCTTTTCTTCTGATATGGTTCGACTAATCATTCACTAAAGTCCCATTCAGATGAATCTTGGTTGCTTCCTCCTCTTGGTTTCTGTTCTTCCAGGTTCATGCACTGCATTAGATAAAGAAGAGAACCAAGAAGGCTCTAAGTTTATGAATCTGAGGCTGCAAGTTGAGGCTACATGTGAATGTATATATAATAATACAAGTTGGAGTGAATAAGGAATTCACCATAATGGCCTAATAAATGATTTTTCATCTCAACTTAGCCTACTTGGAAATCATATTAGCATATTTCCAGGATACAAAATGGAGGACAAAGTTAGAAAGGGCAGAGGGAGATCCACAGGTGTCTTTTCTTTCATTTCTAGAATCCCATATAGTTTCATGGTGGTGTTTAATGAAGATGATGGTGTTCCATGCTCACCAATCACCTGTTCATTTCATGCAGGAAAGAAAGAGAAAGTGCAGCAACATGTACAGGAAGCCTCATCAGATTCTTTTCTTCTTTCTTCAGAAACATGGAAGACAAATTGGATCTGATGTTTCCTGAAACATCACCAGATATCCCATCCATCAGACCCGACAGGTCGTCTACAGTGGAATCGTTGAAGAGAAAATGAAAAGGGACGCAGAGATCGCATGCCCGGAAATCCAGGGATTTCTTCTCCCCTCCTCTTCTCCGACGCTGCTGTTTCCACCTGCCCACCTCCACCAGTGCCCAGTGCCGTCGCAAGTCAAATCAACAATGCCATTCGGAAGAGGAGAGGATGGACCTCCTGTTAACATGCGCACCATCAGATTCATTAGACAGAGCAAACATGTAGAAGATGCATGCACTGGATCAACCATTAACCAACCTATAGCTGAGAGCTGGAAGCATTTCCTGGCAAGAACCATGAGGCCGAGGTCATAGGCTGTGGCTCCGGCTCCGGCTCCGGCTCCGGCCCGCAGTCGAAATTTACGCCGAAGAGTCTCAATCGCCTCGTCTCGCTCCGCGTTGCTCCGCTCCTCTGCTCTCCTGTACATGGACGCAACTAAGGAATTTCTTGTCCTTGTATTGGTGATTCCATGATACTGAAATGTATGCCACATCTTACCCTCATGAAGAAGACAGTCTTGTCTTACTGTGTTGCTCGCCCGAGACGAGCAAGCAGCAGCGTGGTACACCGGGCTCAGCGGCTCTGGACCGTCGGGCACGGTCATGGAGTGAGCCGGCGGCGGGCTTTGACGCCGGCAACCGATGTAGAAATGGTCCCGGCCCCCGAACCGCGGGCGTTCGAAGAGGACGACATCGCCGGCGTCCAGCTTCTTCTCCTTGACGAAGCGGCTCCACCCTTTCGTGAGCACGTAGCTCTGGCTGCTGTTCCAGTACGAGTACCGGAACCACCACGCCCTGCCTGACTCGTCCTCGAAGCTCAGCAGAAGGCCTCTCTCCGCCGAGCCGCCGTCGAGGGGGAAGTACCTCTCGGCATGCTGCTTCGGTATGACTAACCTGTTGAGCTTCCCTACGTCGCTTGGTGTGAGGGGCTTCTCAAACATGTGTTCTCTCTCATGTGGGGCTTCCTCCTCCTCCGAGTGGTAGAGATGATGGTAATAACGGTGGTGAAGAAGCATGGCTGACTCCCAAGCCCGAGCTTGTGGGTGATGCTGTGCCATATATGTGAGAGGTAGCGGAAGAGGAGAGATGTGGTGATGATGCAGTGCTGGAGTTGAGAAGCATGTAACTATTATTACCATGCATTTATAGTCTATGGACAAATATTTTTATTGTCCAAGAGCAAGAGACATGTACAGGACACAGATGCAAGGGAGAGGTCTGATGCATTGATCTGAGCATGTGTGGGAGTTTGGTGTCCATTGTTTAACATGTGGGTGTTTATAGTTCCTAAGCTGCATATATATATATATATATGTATATATATATTGAGCTGATGAGGAATGACCAGGTGGTGGTCTTTAGAAGTGAGAGCTGCCATTGTGGCCTCATCACAACCATATAGTTTTGAGCCCCATGCAATTATATATATTCCATGTTCTTCCAACAGGTATTTTAAGTGTTGTATGTTTTCTCTACAAATTCTTAGGTTTCTCTGTGTGTTGCATGGCATCATTTTGAGAGATAGATATCTATCTCTACAGTAAGATCAAAGCTTACTCTAAGAAACTCAGTGATATGATTTCAGATGACTTCTGATGCTTGATATGTGATGATACTGTTCATCTGTTCTCACAAATCCTTCACTCTACAGTCATTTTATCTCACCTGCTGTGACATGTAATGTGATCTTCATGCTCTCCTCCGACACTTTCCCCATCATGCAACCCACCTGCCACCCTTTCTCTCAAGTATATGATATCCTCAGCTCACAGCCATCTTTCTCCATGTGCACACATAAAATAAGTAGGTATCACTTGAGGTCAGGGATGCAGACTATGAGGACAAGGAGACAAGAGAACACATGGGGATGAACCCTAAACACAAGGACATGAATCGACTGTGGAATTCATGGAACTGTACGGAGTTGCATTGTTTATGTTGGGGGAGCTGAGGGACAATGATCGATGATTTTATAACTCAAGGTGCATGAACTGAGACCTCTTTGGGAGTTCCAAGAATCTCTTTTGTCTTCCATTTTTTTGATGATCAAAAGCTTAATTGAGTTTTGTTCGTGTCTACATTCATGTGTACAAGGATCAGATGTAATGCAACTTGTTCATGAGCGCTGGAGTTGTTTGTGGGATTTACAACTCTTCATCCTGTTTTTGAATGATTCTTAGTCTCTAGTGTTATAATTTTAGTGATTTTTGTGTCAAAGTCTCCTTGTACTAAGTATTAATCTATCTAGAATTTTGTCATATAAGTTGAGAGTTCGAATTCTCATTATAATATTTTTTACGTGCTCTTGTTCATTCAGCCTTTGCATGATTCACCACCCTTAAATGGGATAGTGATGAAACAAAATATACATCACACATTTTATAATATTATAATATTAACATGTCTGTAACATTTTGATTGGAGCATATTAATAATACTACTGTAACATTCTAAATTAGTCTGATGAGTATATTATAAGGATATAATGAGTGTATTATATTAACTCTATCTTAAGTATTTTTATCAATGATTTGAATGAAACGAAGCTATTGGCTAGTAGCCCATCAGGTCGTGATATATTTGGTATAAGAGCCAATCTAATATTTGAGTTACACCTCATATGTACTATGCTAAGGTTTAATTTGAATGATGTTAAGCCTTGAGGAGAACGTCAAACTCATTGAGCATGGAAAATTATAACACCCAAAAAAAGATTGATAGTTTACTTCTTTGGTTCGATGTAAACCATGTACTAAACCTAAAAAATTAAGAATATATTTTTTTTGTTAATAAAAATACTACAAATTCAGTTAATGATAGTTCCTTTACATAAATTATCTAACATACAAGGGTTATTTTTTATAAAATATCAATATTTTAGGTATTTTTCAATCAATGCTTCCTATTTTATTTTTTTGAATAATACCCCTAATTTAAAAATATCCAAACTATCTCTTATTTTTTTTTCACATTATAGTATTTTGGTCTGTCACAATGTTTTAGGTCTGTTACATTATTTTGACCACTACAACATAGGCACAATAAAGCCTACTTAAAAATACTATAAATAATTTAAATAGACTTTAAACATTAATCAAACATTTATAATGTTTTCAGTATATTAATAAAATAAATATTATAAAAATACTATATAAGCCAAATGACAATACTGAAAACTAATAAAAAATTGATAAAAAACTTTTGAGGGATATTTTGAATATTTTTAAATTAAAAGTATTATTTAGAAAAAAAAATGAAAAAGGGATATGTGCACCATTTTTTCTCTCCCCCACTGTAGTGAATGGAGGTAACATTGAACTAATTGTTGGGTTCCACACGAGCCCCGTCACAATGTGTAACAGAGAAGGCTGGTGGATGTGTGGGTCGATTGATCGACAGAGTTAGCGTACCGGATACATGCACGGCACGTGTGCAACTCCGCTGGTGTATACAGAGTACCCAACACCGATCGCCTCCGTCAATCACAGCCAAGCGAAGCGAGAGGGGGAGTGCTCTGCCGACATGGCTGGCTCGGTTCCTTCCCCCGTCGCCCCGAAGCCCACGGCACGCTTGGCCTCCTTGGCCCCCGCGTCGCGGCCTCCGTCGAGGACGCTAGGGGTCCCAATGGGCTTCCACGGCCTGAGGAGGAGCTCTCGATCTCGCTCCGCCCGGCTGGTCTCTGCTTCCAGATATCCTTCAAGAAGTTTCGTTGTCAAAGCCTTATCCGAGGTCGTGATTCCTATAATTTTTATCTCGTTTCCCAATCGCAGAAATTTTGCTTCGTTTAGTGTTCTTTGGTTTCCAGTTGACATGGTGGATTGAGAACATTAGGTTGAAAAATGAGGTGCATATCGTTGTCATGGGTTGGATTAGTGGAGATGTTTGATATTTGTGATGAAATCGCATAGCTTGGGCTAAAAAAGGATTTCTTTTACTTTCTCTACTACTTCTAAACTAGCAATGTTGTGAAGTTTTTGTTTTCTCTTCTCTTTTTCGCGTTGATTGAGTGAGTGAAAGATTGATGTCTGCAGAGCCACTTGCCATTAGTGGGGAATAAAGCACCGGATTTCGAGGCCGAAGCTGTTTTTGATGAGGAGTTCATAAAGGTATGCTCTTGTTTATTGCTGGTTTGATTGCTTATTTGAAGGTGTGGAAATCTTTAAGATATGTATTTTTTGATATATCACAAGCTAGGTATTAATGTGGGCATTTCTTTCTTTGCTGCTCTTCGTGAAAGTTGATTTATGCTGTTGACCTTTTAAAGTTCATATAGGAACTCATATTTACATTCGGACAATTAAGCTATGCATCTTGGTTGATTGCATTTCCTAAGCTCACCAATTATTCGATGATATATAGGCTGAGGGCAATAAATACTACTTATGCAACATATAGTTTGCATGTCAGTTTATACATTGTATAGACAATGTACTGACCTTTCTTCATCTATATTAGTTTCCAATGTCTATCTTTGTAAGTAGTGATTCCTGAAATTAGACTGTTTTCTGCATCAGCAACTGAATATGAGACTTTAGCATGCCTCTTCATTTTGTTTTAGGAATGCTCCTTAGTTGACATTTCAAGTATACACTTTCCTGTGTAGGCATGGGAGTGCAAATTGCATTAAAAAAATCTTGATGTGTTAGTGTCGTTTTGGTTGTGAACATGATGTGACGAAGTTGACCCAACCTTGTCGTTTTCGTGAATGTTGTTTTGACTGAGAATCAAATGCCCCTTGAGAACATTCTAGTTGGTTGCTCCTTTGTATTTCGCCCCCCTTGACAACGGGCTTCTTTCAAGCGAAAGGATCCTACACAACTACACCGGGTGCGTGTCTAACAAGGCCAAGTTAACATTCGGTGCTTAAGGTAGCAAAGAGCTCAAGAAAGTGAGTTCATTCAAAGAGTTTAAGAGTGTCACTGTCATCTACACTCTAAACTTGAGTTGTGTTCAATTAATTATAGTCATCTACATTATTGAAAAAATTGGCCAAAATTGAAATATTGGATGATCCTTGTTGGGTGTATCGTATCAGAATTCCAATGTTGTGAACTATGTTTTACTGTTACTCATTTTCCTTTTCCTTTTGATGTTTAGTTCTAGCTTTAGTAGAGATGAACCTTAACTTTTATCCCACAAGCACTTATGTCACTGTGATGTGGCAACTTATCAAGTCTAAATTAACTAAATAAATGCTTCTGTCTAAGATAAGAAGCAGTTGCCACCTTTCATGATAGAAGCTGAATTTTCTTCCTTTATATTGATGCTAAAAACCATCTGAACTCTGTTTATTGTGTTTTTGCTGTTTTCCTTCTATAGTATGCGGAACAAAATGACATTGACTGTTAAACAGTTCCAGAGTATATTTTCTCCTTGAAATTTGGTTATGCAACAAAATGAATTGTACCGAATCTTGTCACGGCATGTCTAAATTGTTTGTCATTGTTTGCATGTTTTATTTAGTCTTCACCGAACATTTAAGTGGCATCAAGTTTCTCTTTCTGCATATTATGATTAGTCTTGTTTGTTATCCAATTGGCAGATCAAATTATCTCATTTTATTGGGAAGAAGTACATGATTATATCGGGTGAACAACCAATGCTACTTAATTCGAACGCTCGACTTATGAGAATGATAAGTTGTGTGCTTTTATGTCAACTAGTGAGATATTTGAACTGAACCGTGGTCAGGGCAAAGTCCAGCTCACTTGTCACACGCATGGCATTTATGTCATCGGCTACAACAGGTAACTGAACACGGCCTCAGTGCTATCTTCCCCAACTCACATTGGCCCCAGCCGGTCCCACCTTCACCCGTGTTAAAGCAGCCAGTCTTGCCTTCACTGCATTTATGTCAACTTCTTTCTGTAGTACACACAAGGATGTGCTCCAGAACGAAACTGCACCTTTAACTCGTCATCGGCCACCCACGAGAAGCGCGAAGCGAAGGCTTCCATCGATGGGTTTATTAGCCAGTACGCCACACCCACATTGCAAAAGAAAAAGAGAGAAAGAGATGGCTCTTAAGGAGATCATCTCTCTGGTAACCGTTATATGGAGGGTTCTGCAATTCTTCTTGCGCTGCCACTCACCATCGCAGTTCTTGTGGTTGCGATAAGTGCAATGAATCTCCGGACATTTATTGTGAACAGTGACATTGCTGCAGCAGGAGAATTTTGGATTTGCTGGTCCGGCTTCGCCTAAAAATGACAGCTAAAGATCGAGGAACGAGTGAAGAAAGCTGCCTATTTAGAATCCTACCCAATCAAGTGTTTTATGACATATGCTTTCTTCCTTGCAGTTTGATGCAACATTTGCCTTTTCATTTTGATGTTGAATTCTAGCTTTAGTAGAGATGAATCTTAGCTTTTATCCCACAATAAATGTTTCTGTCTAAGATAAGAAGCAGTTGTCATCTTTCATGATAGATGCTGAATTTTCTTCCTTTATATTGATGGTAAAAACTATCTGAACTCTGTCTATTTTGTTTGTGTTGTATTCTTTCTATAGTATATGGAACAAAGTTAGAATGTATTACAAGACATTCTGTTAAACAATTTCAGTATACTTTCTCCTTTAAATTTGGTTATTCAACAAAATGAATTGTACAAGATCTTGTTACCTTCATCTGTATGTCTAAATTGTCTGTCATTAAGTGTTATATGTCTGCTCTACAAATACTCGGGTTTCTCTGTGTGTTGCATGTCATCATTTGTCTCAAGTGGGTTCAAGTTAGGTAGATACCTTTGCAATAATGTTCAGCAGTAAAATCCTAAGATCAAAGTTTTCTCACAAATCATGATTTGAGGTGAACCCCCTTGAAACAAATGATGACATGCAAGAGCAGATATATAACACTTAATGACTGACAATTTAGATATACAGATTAAGGTGACAAGATTATGCACAATTCATTTTATTACATTCCCAAATTTCAACGAGAAAATATACTGGAACTGTTTAATAGAATGTCTTATAATCCATTTTAACTTTGTTTCATATACTATAGAAGGAATACAACACAAACAGAATAGACAGTTCAGATGGTTTTTACTATCAATATGAAGGAAGAAAATTCAGCTATTATCGTGAAGAAGCATTTATTGAGTTAATTTAGACTTAACAAGTTGTCATATGACAATGACATAAGTGATCGTGTGATAAAAGTTAAGATTCATCTCTACTATAGCTATAACTCAACGTCAAAATCAAAAGGCAAATGTTGCATCAAACTGTGAGGTAGAAAGATACATCATAAAAGTTTTGTTTGGGTAAGATTCTAACAGATCAGCAAGCGGCTTTCTTCACTCATTCCTCAATCTTTAGTTGTCATTGTCAGGCGAAGCCGGACCAACATATCCCAATAGAAATTCATCTGCTGCAGTGACTTCACTTTTTCCTCGTATGTTCGGATATTCATTGCACATATTGTGACTGTGAGCAGCAGCGGTAGAAAGAAATGCAGAACCCTCCATGTAAGGGTTACTAGGGAGATGATCTCCTCAAGAGCCACCTCTTTCTCTCTTTTTCTTCTGTAAGGTGAGTGTGGCTCACTGACTTATAAACCCATTAATGGAAGACTTTGCTTCGTGCTTATCATGGGTGGTCGGTGACAAGAGTTAAAGGTGCTGTCTTTTAGGGAGCACATTCTCGAATGTCCTATGGAAGAAAAGTTGATATAAAGGTGATGAATGCGGGATCAACTGCTTTAACACAAGTGAAGGCAGGATTGACTAGGGTCGGTGTGAGTTCGGGAAGATAGTGTCGAGGTTGTGTTTCGACTACTTGCTATTATATTGGTGACATAAATGCCATGCGTGTGACAAGGGAGATGGACTTAGCCCTAACCATGGTTCGATTCAAATATCTTGTTGTTTGACATAAAAGCACACAACCTATCATTCTCATAAGAGAAGCTATTATTAAATATACATGAAAAATAAATATCTGTGAGAAAATCCATCTCATTGATGTTTGTGTAAAGTAACTGATAATGGTCTTTTTTAGAGTTCTTTTATTTGTATGCAAAAGGTAAATGGCGAAGGTGGAATTCAAACCTAGGACCTTACGGAGACTATCAAAACTTTTACTAGTTACGCTAATTAGCACCTTCAAGTTTCATGATTGATGATATGGAGGCCGCCCACCAGAGAAAATAAAAAACCTTAGCTAAGTTGCAAATGAATCTTGGTGTTAGGATTGAAAATGATGAGTTTTTTCATACCAATACTCTACATACTTTTGGATTGTCTCACAGAAATTCTTTGTTCCATGAATATTTGGTAATATCTTCTCTTTCCTCATCAACTGCATGTGTCCATGACAGCATTACTAGAAGTAGCTGGAGAGTGACCATAATGCTTCACAACAAATCAACTATTCATGTATTAACTCATTCAACTTCAACTTTAGCTGTATCCATCATTTGCAGAATTAAATGTGGGTAGAATCCTCTTATTTACTCTATAGATTGTTTGGCAAACCAAAAATTTTACTTGGATTGCTAAGCTCACAATGGGATAATTGCAACAACCATTCTAAATCTTTCAGGTTGCAGAATGCTTGACACAGCTGCAATCATATTCTTGCTGAGTTTAGGATCTGGCTTCATCGACTTCTCTCTCGGCTTCGAACCAGCAGAGCAAACCTGGCTCTCTTGAACATACTGCAGTGCCTGCAAGACAGGAAAAGCTACTGCACTGTATGACATGTATTGAACAATCACAGCTAGATCAAGAATTTAGAACAACTGCAAAGAGGAGGAGACATCCCTCTAAGAGACTAACAATGCCAAGGAAGAAATTGCAGGTGGTTTATAGCTTATTCTGTAGTTAAAAACCTGTCTTATGTTTGGAAAATGGCAGTCAGTGTGTCTGACATAGTATGTGAAGTTTGAAGCTCTAACATTTATTTGTGTAAGCCATTGACAAATTGCTTAGAAGTCAACACAGAATTGAAGCTCTGACCAATCTAAACTATAAGCTAAACCAAGATATAATTAATTACTTAGTTCATAAATGTTCATTACTACCATTCATGAACCCTAATTTCAGAAGCTGTTGTATCATCATCTTACAATTGATTGAATCTTCCAAGTCATGTCTAGATGTACAACTTCATGTATACATTGCTGACAACTTCCTGTAATAATACTTCTTAAGCATACAGCTGCATGCAAATTCTAATTAGTTTTAGGGGCTAAAAAGTAAAAATAGACTTGATTAAAGGAAAACTTGAGGGCGTTAATGCAAAAAATGCTAGTCCATTTTTTGTCACCGGCTACAGCAGGTAACCGGAACGCTGCCTCGCGGGCTCCGTACTATCGTCCCCAAGTCACACCGGCTCCAGCCGGTCCCTCCTTCACTCGCGTTAAAGCAACCGGTCTCTCCGTTTTAGTTTCATTCCAGTAAAGTCTCGGTGTCGTTTGGTTTCGTCTCGTCGTCTCTCGGCATCCCTCACGGCATGAGCGGACTCACAAAGCTCGGCTTCGCTCTCGTACTCGTCTTCTCTATCTGTCTTCTCGGGTTGGCCGCCGAGCTCCTCTACCTCCTCCATTGCCGTCGTCGAAGGCGGCGAAGCGGCCAGCCTGAGCTCGGCGACGGAGTCGGAGTCCCCCGCCACGGCCCGCCCCCAAGGGAGCTCCTGCACCACGTCCTCTTCTTCAAGCACCGTTCCCGCGTCGAGCCCGCCCCGCGGCCGCACGCGGACCCGCCGAAGCCCGCGACCGAGGAGGCGGAGGAGGAGTGCGACCTGGCCCGATGGCGCGCCATGTGCCTGGGGCCCTCGAGGGCCCTGTACACCATCAACGAGGACGGCGAGGAGGAGGAAGAGGAGACGCCGTGCTCGTCCCCGGTGTTCTACACCCCGTCCTCGTCTCCGCCTCAGGAGGCGGCCGAGGACGGAGGCGACGCGGGAGGTCCCTCGCCGGCCATGCGGCCGAGCGGAAGTAAGTGTGTAGTAGTGCTGCGTACGTGAAACGTACGGGTCGCCCGTGCCAAATTTATGAGAACTTACTGCAGCTTCTTATTATTCTTCTTTCTTCTGAAAAAAATATGCTGAATTTTCAAAAAAAAATATATATATAACTTTATATTTTTCTCATAGAGTGTCCTCACGACGTGATAAAATCTTTTTGATTTCATAGTTTTAAAAAAAAATCATCACAGCCCTATCTCTAGTCGTGCCTCAATCTGGGCTTGATCACCTGATCCACCAATAACCAAAGGAGAGAAGAGATGATCAATGTTGCTAATGGTGAGTGAAGATATAGTCAATCAAGAGAGGGGAGGAGGGTGATTGACATTGTTTATCAACTTCGTACGCAAAGGCATAAACGATTAGGGGAGGAGAGACGATCGACGAGGGCCACGATCAATCGTGACAGGTGAGACTGTCAAGCACAAGATGTCTCGACACGGGACGAAGGTGTAGTGAAGGATAACGATCGACAAGAGACTTAAGATGTTGCATGACAAAAACTCAAAATTAAAGATTTTTTTTAAAATCACTATATATATATATATATAAATATATAAAAATGACGATATGTTGTTTTTTTTTTTCTTGGCCTAAATCTCTTTCTATATATTTCTTCAAAGTTCGAAGGCTGTGTTATTTCAGAAGTAGTAATGGGTGTCATGAGGGGTAGGCAGTGGGGCGGTCATACGAGGATTAATTGCTCTGCTTTCAGTCAATAAATGTTTGTCCTTTTTATGGTGCCTTCTTCTTGATCGCCGGTGGTGGGAATAACTCTGCATGAAGAGGACCTGTGACGAGGAATCCATGGAGAACACCCAAAGTTTAGACTGAAGCTGGAGAATACCACTTTGCTGCTTTGGTTTGTATTGAGTTCCCTCTGAAACTGCACTCTTTAACTTTGTTTCTGCAGTGATTCTTTGTAAGCTGATGCCAAGTAGTGTCTGCCATCACCCACCCTCATCCTATTATGAAGAAAAGAAATCTTGGTCTCCATCTCCATTCTTTTGGCTTCTGTGGGTTAGCAGATCAAGATCATGCTTGGGTGCTTATTATCTCTTTTGACCAGTAGAAATGCTTGTGGGTGGGCAGAAAAATTACACCAGCCTTCTAAGGCACTTCATGCTTTAGACATTAGGAATCTATCTATGGCAGCAGTGTCACAAGAAGATGGGTATTATCATCAGTTCAATCTTTATGGTATCTGTCTAGAAGATAGAAAGGTGAAGATGCATCATGTAGATCCTGGACCTTTTTCTTTCTTGTTTGGGGAAAATTTAGAACCTAAGGGGTCTGTTTGCATGCAGAGAAGAGAGAGCATGCTTGCTTTCCTTTCTTGGATCACTGGCCTTTCAGTTTTCCAGCAGTAGTGTGCAGGATTTGAAAGCTCTGCTTGCTTCAATTCATCATCGATCGTATTATCTTCACTATCTTGTCATCATCATTGTTCTATCTTTTATCATCATTATGGAAGTATCATCAAGACACACTGCTATGTTTATAGTTAGAATATTACGGCTTTGTTGTTATTATCTCGTGATCATTAATTACTACTACTACTATTACTGCTATCATTATCATCATCATCATTGTCTCCGTCTATCATTTTGATTTTTGGGATCTATCATCATCATCATCATAATGATAACTTGAAGGAGGATGAAAAAAAGAAACAAGAAAAACACATTTCTCATTTGAATAAACTGATATATTTTTTCAGGAATAAATGAATTAAATTGTAATAATTTAAAAGAGGATAAATAATGAAAAATAAATAAATAAACATGCTGTCATGAACGACAAATCTCACACGTCTCAAAAATGCCGAAGACCAAAGCAGGAAATGTGTTTGCTGCTTTTACGTTTTACCATGCGGCATGAGGAAACAGTGACAAACAATGCATCTCACAGTGTCCATTATCCAAACGCCAAGCTGATGTTTTAGAACCATGCATACTTTGACCTTCACCAGACCTCCATAACGAACCATTAATATGTTCATAATCATCAGATCAACAAACGAGGAGCCTACAGCATTAATCAAAGTCCCTGCTATTTCCCTCATCGTTACTCCATTCATTTTGGTGGCATGCATCTTATTGCCCTGTTGACAACAAAGCAAAGCAGTGATCCATAGTTCACCACTCTATTTTATCATAATTGCTAATCTAAGCTTCATAGGTGTGTGCGAATACATATGACCGGTTGCGTTAATGATTCAACTCATGATTGCTTTCCGAAGAAAGAGAGCTCACGTAACACTGCAGTTAGTCTAATCACACTAGTCCTTTGTCGAAGACGTTGTTATCAGTCGGTAGTAGATTGTAGAAGCTCGGTGTCGCCACCATTCAAACACATCTCTCGTCAGACTTTAAAGATGGGAGTATTTGAAGATAAAAAATGTTGGGTTCTTTTCAATATTTTTTTAAAATCAAAACCAAACTGCTGAAACCTTCGATTCAGAACAATTGATTCAGTTCAGTTCCATTCCGATTCTCGCCCAGTTTGATTTTGTTTTGAACCATTGGTCGGATCCGAGAGACAATTTGCCAGCATAACCGTTTGAATACGTGATTTGCCACACCGAGCAACCGACACCAGGGTAGAGACCTCAGTAAGACTCGTGAAGAGGAAAGAGAGTTGACATGGAGGAGCTTTGAGGACGTAGAACCATCGACAGCTCTCCGGTAGAACAAGATCACTGCTACTAGTTAATATACCCGCTACAAGAGTGCAATATTACGTCATGTCTCGATTTGTTTCCCTTGCTCACAAGTTCAGGTAATTAGGCCAAAATTTATGCACACACATTTGCAGGGGAAAAGATTGGGTGGCAACGACTTCTGAGTCTTAGGTTTTTACCTCTGGCAAGCAAGGAAGGGTCTGCTGATGCTAGAAGACCTGCTTTGTGTTGTGTTGGAATTCTTCGTCTTCTTTCATCAGTGACCTAATCCATGCTTCATAGAAACTTGGTTCCCACCAAGACTGAGCTTTCCCAAGTCCAACGTTTGCCAATCGATTGGTGAAGGATCGACGACGACGACAGACGGACTTGTACCAAAGCACGAGGCGACACTTTTGCTTCTCCGGTGGCGCCCATAAATCATTCTCAACCTCTCTGCTTCATTCTTCAGAGACTGATGCTGACCTGTCAAATGTAGCAATTCCGGATGAAGAGAAGGAGATAATAACAAGCAGGATTTGCGGGTATATGTTACTGCATGTATTCCTATCTTTGCTAGCTAATTTAGGCCACAGTTATGATATGCTTTTGGGCATGCCACCCAGTTGATCTGCAAAATGATGAAGACAATCCATATTTGACAATGTATAACAGATATAAAGAATCAGTATTTGACAATGTATAACAATGCTTTTGGGCATGCCACCCAGTCGATCGTTAAGTACTAAACCATAATCGAACATCTAGACGAAAAAATCAGAGTTCTTTTAGAGCTGACAAGGAACCAGTTTGATCCTTAAAGATTCAACTCCTTTTTAAGGCAGCAGACACCAACGGTTTTCAGAGATGCATAGAAATTTAGTGAAACAGGTGAATATGACAAGAACAAGGACATGGGGACTTGGAACGGGGGATCACATACCATGCTTGATAATTTTCTCCTGCTGAAGACTAGCAAGCTGCTGCCTTAGTTTCTTGTTTTCTACAGATAAAGCAAGACGGTACTGAAACAGAGAAGCAACTCTTGCAGCCAAATCTGCTCCCAGTGTCTGCAAAACAAGACAAGCTAAAATGAAATTTCCACCAAGAAAAACCAGGGAGAGAACCAAAACAAGAAAAATTGCATGATTACCTGAAGTATGTCAACACTTCTCTCAAGTTCAGCAATATATTGGAGTTTACGAACCCTGGAACGCTGACCTGAGCGCCTGAAGAAGTATCTGTGTAAGCTAAAAAACACCAATTTTCCAGTGGAAAGGGAAAGGTGCTTCACAAGAATGTCATGCACATATAGCATAGGTAAAGAAAAGATGAGCAGTCGAGAACCAAACAAGATCTTAAAAAGACCATGTTAGCTATGAAACGTGTCACATTTGAAACATAATGAGATTAGTAAAAGCTATCATAAAAAGAATTCTATTACAACACACTTAAGACTCACCTCTAGTCCAACCAGCTTTAAATCCACATAATTTTTCAATTAAGAGAACAATACCAGATGATGACTTGGAAACAAAGGAAGCCCTCAACATATAAACAACAAATTTTCAATTAATAAAATAATATTTTTCAATTAAGAGAATAACATACAAACAACCAGCATCAAGAACACATAAATTTTCAATTAAGAGAATAGTATCACAAGGTTTCCAGATATTGTCTTGGAAACAAAGGAAACCCTCAACATATAAACAATAATGTAGCCTGCAGGCATATGCAGCAGCTCTTCTCTTATAATTTTTATATTATACACAAGGAACCAGAATATTCAACCTGAGAAAAATAAGATTATCTAAAGGACCAATGCCCATTTGGATGCACAAATGTACTCCAAATCATCTATCGATTTACCACCTGTTCTTCCAAATAAATTGACTGAAATAACAGCCACTCGGGAAGAAACCCTTTTTTTTACCATAACCATAAAGAACCAAAACTTTACTATAGCAATATGACTTGCAGTTTGTGACTTCATATTCCCAAAGGGTTGCACAGACAAAAGGCATTTGGCACATGAATTTAGCTCCAAAACATTTCATGCATGGATCTCAGTGTTGGAATATACAGTTTGAACTATCTAGCACGACAGTGAATCACAAGCAAGGCAGAACTAATGATATTGGTTTTGCAGAATGACTTGCCTCATGCTGAAAGGATGGCACCATCATGTCACAAAGGATACCAGCATCAGCAAGATGGCTCACTACCTTGCCTCAAAGCATGGCATGAGCAATGCGAGCTTATCTTATATGCATGGCCATGAAACCATTCAATTATCATAATCTAAACTTGTTTATGCTGAAACAGAAAATATGACAGAAAAAGCAGATACAACATCAGTGTTGTCATTGTCATATAGACATTCTCTGAATACCATCGCAATTAAAAATACTTTAAATTACCTCAAAAACTTAAAACTATACTGTGAAAGATAACCAACATAATGAAATTGACCACGAGCTAAACTCCATCATCTTCACTTAAAAAATCCTTAGAAAATCAACCCTCTAGGAAAGACATATTGATATTTTTTACAAAAATTCCGCCTCTTTTCCATGCAGTAGAGTATGATGATCGGGTGATGCTTGAGGGTCTTTGGTCACTAGTAAGCATCCAATATAATAGAGTTGCAAATCACTGAAAGGAGTCTGACATCTTACATAAACAGAAAAGGTAGAAAACAGAAATTCTTGAAGCCAGAATAGCACCATCTTAACTTTCCCTTAAAGACAAAAAAGGATACACACAACATATACACAAAAAGTAAACAAAAAAGAAGTCCAAAAGCTGATAGGAATATGTAGAACAGGATGTCCACAGTCATGATGGAAAGTTATTTTCTAGTTGTTAAGGCACTATTAAAAACAGGTACAAGAATTATGCTCATACAAAAGGCTACATTATTTCGATGACTAATTAGGATTCAATATAGTCCAAAGGTTATTAATCTCACAATGCTTATCCTTCCAGTATGTTAGCCATCATAACATGCTAGTAGTGTACAAAATGTATAATATATCTAATGCAAACTACTTGCGTACTTAATCACAAAATCAAGAAATACGAGATTTTCACAATGTATCTAAGCAGATATATATGTTTTGATATGACTAATAAATGAGTAGAGACTTGTCCCTGATTTATGTAATACATATGGTCAAATGAGTAGAGACTTGTCCCTGAAGGAACAGAATCTGGCTTACCTTCTTGATATACTCTCGGAATCAAGATTGCCTGATGAAGTTGAATCTTCTTTTTCATTTAACTCATTTATAACAGATGTGCTTGGATAATCCACAGTTAGATACTGCAGTGGGTTGCTCGGAACATCTTTCAGCAAAGCAGTCACTACCGAGCTCTCTAAGTCGTCCATTTTAGTCTTTTGCCTTGGCGAGTTAGGCCCATATACACAGTTCCCAACCTCAAACCCATAACCAATTTCGCTGGCTTCCTCAGACTCCCGTGATTCATGGAGGATACCATCAGACAGAGCATCTTCTTCAGTAATTGGAGATATAGGACCATGGAAACTTGTAGCCACCTCCAGTAGTGCTACTGGATCACTTGAGGATCTCTGCAGAGAGATACCTCTAGGACTAATCTCTGGGTCGGTCAAAAGGTCATCGAGCCATAGAGGCTGCTCATCTAGAAGGGAACCATGGGAAGGAAACCTATGGTGCTGTGCGCACAATTTATCATCTGTCTGTGTGGTTTGAGGTTTAGATTCCAATGCTCGGCGTGTCACTCCCCTATTCTGAAAGGGGCAGCGAGGAGGGAGGGGGGCCGGCCGAGACATGATGCGAATAGGTAATTTTCCCTCAAAACCTAAAAATCACCACGCAAATTGCTTCCCTTTTATTTCTGACATAAAAGGATCCAAAACCAAGAACACACATATTCATCAAGCAAGCAAATTATGAAAATAAAGAAGGATCCCAGAAAAATACATTGAAAGAAGTATTCAGGAACGGAGAGTTCAACCTAAAAACATCGATTGAAAAAAGGAAAAAGAAAACCGAACTACGTTATGGCAAACTTTGTCATCATCGATCGATTACAAGAGACGCCGTGCAAGAGAAAACGAAAGACACCATCATCGTCTGGGTTCGAAATCTCAAAGCGTGCACGGATTGGGGCAACATTACAGCTGCTTGTGAGATCAAAACCCTAGCAATACCCAAGAAGACGCACGGCACCGCTCGGAAACCAAACAACAACTCGAATAACTAAAACCCAACCAAGAGCTAAACGGGAGAGCAATGAAACAGTGAACCTAAGCACGCCATCAACCTTGACCCACAGGAACAATATAAAACAAACGATCAAAACGGCAACGAAACAGAAAAAGCGCGGACCAAAACGCAACCACTGAAGAAACAAGAAAACCTGAAACGCGTACAGAAACGGATTCGAGCTTCGGAAACCGGCCGATCCGCATTGGATTAAGGAAGACAGAGAATCGAAAAAGAAGGGCAAAGAAGAAAAAGGAAAAGAAAGAAGGAATGGGAGCAGAGATCTTCTTGCTTTGGGGGAGAGGAGAGAGTTCTCGATCGGCTCTCGTCGGCGTACCTGGTTGTTCTACTTGGGGTATTGGGAGAGGGTAAGCGAGCGAGAGAGAGGGGTGGGGGGGAAGGGGATGATGGCAGCGTGCAGAAGACACTTCTGGCAGATGCCTCGAAGAAGGCCGAGAGATCACCAGAGCAGTCCACTTGAAAGCGAAGGCAAAACGAGAGGGCGCTTTTATAATCGAACGATTTTACATATTTACCCCTCTCAATTTTATTATATACATATATCAATATTTCAATTATATATATACATATGTTGTTTTTTAATTAAATATTTATATATGTATATATATGTATATATATATATGTATATATACATATAAATATATATATATATATCTATATTTTTGAATGGACTTATAGCATTTTGATGAATGTGAAATCTATTTATTTGGTTATTTTTTGAAAACTAAGGATATATATTAGAAATCTTATTTTTATAAATGAATTAGTTTTTATTGGGCTTTGGGTTTATTTATCTTAATTATAGTATTTTTAAATAGACTTATATATTTTTGATAAAAGTATTAAAAATAACTATAACTAATCATGTAAATCTTATACACAAAGGATTGAACCGATTAATACTGCTCTTAGTTGTCTTATCAAGATGAAATTTTAGAAATTATGAGAAATAATAATATATGTAGAAAAACGTAAAAATTTCACAGGGAAGTGTTTTTGTTGGAATTTATCCAAAATATTTATGATAGGCAAATACAAAATTATTAATTTAATTATATATA
>LVTN01000003.1:1147426-1178464 GCA_001649415.1 Musa itinerans
AGAAAGAAAACTTCATGGTCAGTGTTGATCATTTCTTCAAGAAACCTCGTAGTAGTCGTTGCTCACTGTTCATCGAAAGCCATGAGAAGTCATCTTGTATTCTCGAATCAAGCATTGTTCAAGATCTTCCGACCGTCCTTTCTTGATCTTCTCATGATGAAACATAATTTTATAAGATTGACAAGGTAATAATGGTAATAATATCACAATAATGTCTTGTGATTCTAAAACTTCTTCAAACCAATGGAGAAGAAAGAAAAACTTTATACCGATAAAAGGAAGAGCTTAAGACTTATCGGTGATGTCGTCTTTATGACTTGATTGCTGTAGTAATCCACAATTCTTGTTCCTACATCATGTTGCACTAGCTAGCTAATATAGTCTCTATATAAACTATGAATGATATGTCATGTGATGCACAGTTATGTATGACAATAATTTTGGAGGAAAATTAAATTATCAAGTTAGCTGCTTACCAAGCAAGATAGGATTTCTTCCACCGAGTGCTTTGAGAAACACTTGTTGATGACATCTAGCCTACAAATATTCCCACACTAGTCATCATGCTGTGTGATAACAAAGAATCCAACAACAATTTATCGAATATACATGTATATATACATGTATATATACATGTACATGTATATATACATTTACATACATATATATATATATATATATATATATATATATATATATATATATTGGAAAAAATATTAGATATTTGTTTGGATTTTGATGAAGCTTCTTGTGCATGAGAAGTGAGACATGAGCTAGTCGAATCGGGAAACCGAATCGACTCGGTCTGGTTTGATTTGCCGGTTCGATTCCGGGGTGGTTCAGTGGACCGTCTAACATTATTCTAATAGGGGGTGCTGATATGATGTCACACATACGTGGATCGAAGTATACACGTATATGGTCCACGTGTCATAATACCTCTAATAGACCAATGCATATGACTCCTATGTGTAGGCATAAAAAATATTTCATGATGAAAAGCATGTATGCACCAAAATTATTTTCTTTCTTCTTTTTATTCAACTAAACAAAAGGATTTTTAACTTTTTATTTAAAAATATTTAGTAAAAATAAATATAGTTCCCTAAATTATTAATTGTTTTCGTCACCCAACATTATCACATATTTATCCCTCTAAATTTAAATTTGGTTTTTACAAATTTTAGTTATATAATATATGTAATTGTGGTTGATAAAAAGATGTTCAAAATAATAGGCGTATATATATATATATATATCTTATTATGCTCTTCGTCCTTGGGCGGTTCAACGGATTTTAGAATTCCTCGCAGTCTCAACGAACAGACAAAATCGATCGACGACAGCCCGAATCAGACGGATTATATCAGATCTCAACTAATACTCACCCAGATCAACGGTTAGATGAACTCTGCGAAGCAATAAATTAACCTTCATTAAAGTCACCCGCGGAAGACCGTACCGAGAGCTCTGTACCCACCGCTCTTCCCTCGCCGGCCAAATCAAAAGTCCCACGCCATCACCGGAAGCTTAAGAGTTATTGGGATGCCGCTGACTTCAACGCCGCTATGGTGAGCGCGTGAATCGCTTGGTGGGATTCTTCCTTCGTTTTCCCTCTCGGTTTTGATTCGTTTCGTTGCCTCCGTTGGCAGCCGCAAGGCGACTACATAGAGCTTCACCGAAAGCGCCATGGGTACCGGCTCGACCACTTCGAGCGGAAGAGGAAGAAGGGAGCCCGTGAAGTCCACGAGCTATCAGCTTTTGCGCAAAAGGTTTCGTCGTTTTCCCTTCTTTTTCTTTATCCTCTATATAATCTGTAATTTGTTGGTTTATTGCTACTTTTAAGTGCTTGATGTTCGCTATTCGAGTACAAATTTTTCGGTTGACTGCAGGTTTAACGACTCGTTCATATGGTGACTACAGGTTCTCGGTGTTAAAGCAAAGATGTTTGCCAAGAAACGTTATGCGGAGAAAGCGACGATGAAGAAGACAAATGCCTAATTTTCCCTTTTCATATAAAACAATGTCTTCTAATTAGGTTTTGTTTTATCAACAGGTAATTGGTGTTCAGATTTATCGATTTGCGGCTTGATCGACGTGTTAGATCATGCAAATTAGGTGGTAGTGAAGAAGAAGATGGAGGTGCATGGTGGAATTACCTAGGAATTTACCTTGGATGATTCGTTGTATCTAGCAACATGGTATGTGCCGTATGATGTAAATTGATGTAGGCAAGAAGAAGGGCTTAATTGCTTGGTGGAATTATTTAGGAACACATCTTAGATGGTTCTGGCACAAAATATATGCTTTACATAATAATTGATGAGAGGACTCGACAATTGTATGTGTTCTAAAATGTTGACTAAAGGATTTTGCACTGCATTGTGTTTTGCTTTTTCAATGTTGCAATAAAATTCCAGAGGTTCTTTTCATTTCTTTTTATGTGGCTTGATGCTTTTGTTGTTCACAAGCTTATCTTTTGTCATATAGTATGGGGGTGAAAGAAAATCTTTTAATTGTTAGCACTTATGTTCTCTTTACAGGCTTGCAGTGCATGCAGAATCTTCATCCCGGCGAAAGGCAGATGATAAGGTTGATGAGGGAACCATTCCTGCATATCTTTTGGATCGTGACACAACGACACGGAATAAGGTCAACACTACCTCTCTGTGGCCTTTTATTGGACTATGCACATGTATATGATGAAAATTTCTGGCAAAGCCTTTTGTTGCTATATGTACATGTATCTGATGAAAAGTTTCTTGTTGTGCTTAATCTGTAGGTCCTTAGTAACACTATTAAGCAAAAGAGGAAGGAGAAGGCTGGAAAATGGGAGGTCCCTCTACCAAAGGTAAATTGTTTTTCACTAACCTCTGTGCTTTATTCTCTTATGTTCTTTCACTCTTAAGACATTCCTTTGTGGATTATAAAATCTAAAGCAACAAACTTGTGTTGCTTGATTCTCTTAATGTCCTACTACACTTTTCCTTCAACCTATAGACCACTTTATGGGTGTACCATTTTTCATCTTTAACAGGTCAGACCTGTGACAGAAGAGGAGATGTTTAAAGTTATTCAATCCGGAAAAAGCAAGAGTAAGTTTGCTAGAGTAATGTGGAAGATTTTTTTGACACATCACTTATCCTAGCATGGTCGAAGATTTGTGTCAGCGTATCAATCACATGTGTTAAGTTTCTTTATTTTTTTAATATTTCACCTTTATAAAGGACTAGTTAAATATTACCATTATGTTTGCTTGGGATTTTGGAAGATGTATATTTTCTTGCTTTCTTTTTGTGCAAAGATTTCAGTTAATGCACATTATTTATTTTGGGAATGGTACCTAGAGGTCAAAATGCCAGCCAGAGGGATTAGCTACCTCTGAATCACCCATTAAATATATTTGAAACCGGAAACAATTTAGTTTTACATCTGAATAGGAAATTAGGAGTTAAAACTTGTTTGACTTGAGCCGAGGCATGAAAATATGAGTTGAGTTTTTTGGTGTGGTTATTTTGGGAACTTAAAGATTTATACATATTGTAAAGTTTTCAGCGAATTTTTTATTTTGGTTTAATACAAAGAAGCAATTGAACCATTAGGAATCGAACATGGAGAGGACTTTTGTAAGATGTGAGTTTACCAGTGATACTTTAGGTATCTTTTAATTTAGAAAATAGCTGCTCTTTCAGCAGTGAGATAATATAAAGATGGTGCTTTTGAGAGGATTGTGGAACTGTGAATCTTTCTAGATGTGGAAGCTAAAAGTGCAGCATCATCTTTTTTTCTTGTCCTCTCACAGTTTGACATGTAGTGTGAATTCAGCTTGTCTTACAATTTTCTTTTATGAAAAACAAAGGGAACATAGTTTTAGGGATTAGTGTATGTTATATGACCTCCATTGCATCTCAAACTAGGAGATCACGTCCTTGTAGTTATTGCTGCTCTTGTTGTTTATGATGTAAAAACTTCATAATTGTGCGGTATTTATGATTTTCTTATGATCACATTTTTCATTATAATTCATCATGAGAATTTCTTCTGATCACATTTCAAGAACTTATTTTATTTGAATCTTGATTATAGTTCAGACATCATGGCTTATTGCTGCTGTTGCTGCTGCTGTAAGTACCTCTTGATTACATTTTCTATCAAAGGAACATAAAAGAATTTTCCATTTACAATGACCAGCCAAGCAGTGGAAGAGAATGGTTACAAAGGCCACCTTTGTTGGACCAGGATTCACAAGAAAGCTGCCAAAGTACGAGCGATTTCTTCGACCAACAGGTTTGAGATTCACAAAGGCCCATGTGACACATCCCGAACTGAAATGCACCTTCAATCTCGACATAATCGGGATAAAGAAAAATCCAAATGGTCCAATGTACACTGCTCTTGGGGTTATCACAAGGGGAACTATCATTGAGGTAATTTTCAATATCCTTCTCACTGGTTTTTCTTTTTCTTTCTTTCAAAGGAGATCAGAAGTGGCAATATATTGCAAATAATTTGTCCAAAGACCTAATGATTCTTCAGTTGCCTACAAGAAAACCGAAGATGATATCAGCTTACACAGACTTGAGACTTGTGTCTTGTACATTTGATTTCAGGTAAATGTGAGTGAGCTTGGTCTTGTTACACCTGGAGGAAAAGTAGTGTGGGGTGAGAATGTTGCCCACAAATCAAGTTCGTCACCGATCACCATGTTTTAGAAAATTTCTAATCTTTTTGCCTCCTTGTCATGCAGGAAAATATGCTCAAGTTACAAATGATCCTGAGAATGATGGTTGTATAAATGCAGTTCTGCTTGTCTGACTCCATTCCGGTGCTGTAACCATCATCAGTATTGACTCATGTTGAATGATTGTGCATATGTGAACCATGTCATGCAGGTAAGTTTAGCCATCTTTCTTTGCTCTCTTGTCCAACTTTAACTTTGGTGTGGGCTACAATATTATCTTGGTTTTCAATGCTTCTTCTGTAGTTTCTTCCTTGTCTTAACTGATGATATATAATGTCAGAGAAGGAATCTCTGAGACACACAAAGGGTTAAAATTTTGATGATTGAGAAGCTAACCAGTGATTAGTAATATCTTATGGCCAGCTTCTCTGCCCCTCATGCATACAAAATGTAAACTAGGCTTGTGTTTCCTGAGACAGATGCTGCTTTTGCCTGCTGCCTTGCTGTTGGCAGCTTATGCTCATGTATTGTTCAAGAACTATTTCATCAAAATGTGCTCAATCTGGGTGAGAAAGACTCCAAATTTTCCCCCGCTTAATTCTAACATGGCACACGCATTACTTGCTGTCAATTTCATTAGACCTATTAGCTATTTCATGAAACTATAAGCTTACTTAATGTTATGATCTTTTTTGTTTTACTTAATATTTTGTAGCCTGTGGGATTTTAGAAGTTACAAAAGAAATAGCATATGTAAAGAGATTTCAACTTCCTTTCATTAGCTTCATTCCTGATTTTTCCATCTTTAATTCACTTGCTAACATTATCTGCAAACCTAGAAATCTTTTCTTCTCCTTTCTCCTTGCCTTTTTGGAGATGGCAGTGCTTTGGGACTGGGGACATGCATGGACACAGTTTTAAGCTATGTATCATGGATTCTGAAGAGGCTTTGGGTGTGGGAGATTGGTGGGCTGCAGTGTGGTACCTTCGACTGGACCTCATCATTAGTTGCAGGAGCACTTCATGATGGGAAGAAAGATGGATCCATATGCAGGAGAGATAGTTACATATAAGCCCTTGCAGAATTGACACAAGTGATAAGAGGGAACACTTAAAATTGTTTTGTAGTGTGCAAAAGTAATCCGCAGATATTTTTTTTTAATGGTAAATGATGACTATAAATGTTGAATCGAGGTTTTACGACGAACAATATATTGTTGGATGATAGTATGAACCCTTAACCTTTAATAAGTAAATTTGGTATGTCGTCATCAATATTTTAGATGTAAAAGTGGAGTTTTAAAACTTTAACATTTGGTTTGAATATATGATATTCTAATATACTTTTATACTCAAATAAAATCCTGAATAGATTGATGATGATTTATTTTGTTATCAGATCAGACTTGAGAAGAACTCTTAAAATACTCAAATAATAGAAAAATCAATAGAGTAATTAGTTATACTGTATTTTTCTTGGATCGATCGTGAAAGTTTGAGGTGAGTTAAATAATTTTATGGGATTATAATCGTAAATAAAAACTTTATTACACTTGATTATATGTCAAATTGGATTGTGAAGAGTCCTAAATTACAAAATAAAAAAGAATAAAACAATTTTTTTTTCCTTTGATGATTGAATCAGGGAGGTGAGTTGGATAAATTTTATGATGTTACTGTCTTCTTCCACAGTGGATTCTACATTTGAATTAAAATTTCCTTTTCATTGGATGATACAGAAGTTTTCACTCAAAGACTCCAATACTTGCGGGGTTGCAAAAAGATCATAGAAGACTCGTAAGATTACTAATGAAGACAAGTGCTGCCATGCATCTCATACGAAGAACATTGGAAAAAGTAAGGGAGAATGAGTGTCTTATGGAAACAAATCATGAATTAAATTATGATGGTAAAAGAAAAAAAAAAAGGTTTGCAGTAGCTTTACAGTTTCTCATGAGATCTATTAATTTTACTTTTTGAGGTCGTAGAGTTCTCTTTTCTGATCGATTATTTTTGCCCCCCTTCTTTCTCTCAAGACATTGCCTTTGGTTATGTCACTCTCGAGTTGACAGCACAAAAGTCGGGAGAGGATCACGGCGTTGCAGGCGAAAGGTGTCATGGAAGTCCAGAAGGGTCAGCTCGCCACCCAAACTCGGAAGAAGAAGAAGAAGAGGAGCTTGCATTCATCAGCACTAGCGATCGCAGATGAGATCAAAGAAGCCAATGCACTTCACGAGTATTCAAAGTTGTCTTAGCGGGCAGCAGTTCATTCCCATCGGTCTCTTCTGCTCGACAGCAGGAGAGCTCTTCTATGTCAATGCCGTGCTTGATACGGCGTTTGGGGGTTTGAAGGATTAAAGACCTGTTGAACTTCTCTTGCAGATCAATGATTCAAGAACTGCTAAAAAGAGTTACTACTTGTCTGTTTAGGTGCTCCACTCTTCCAGGATCCATTCTTGTCTCCAGCGCCAATGTAGTAGTTCGCCTTGGACGATGGCAATGTGTCCGATACATCCACAAATCAAAGTATAACCAACAATAGAGTAACATGAAATCACTTGAAAAGGGACATACCGAAGTCGGTTGGCCAAATAGGCTCAACATCGACGCAAACCCGTGGAGTCGGACCGCCGACAGGATTGGAAAAAGAATAGACTCTCAAGATTCCAATACTCAAAAAGAGGCATTCCAATGCATTGTTCACAAAAAATGCATTCTACTCGGATCAAGAACAATTCACCAACATTAGTCTTTTGGAAAGCATAGCAACATCTTCATTGAAGGTATGCAACTCAAGAATTCTCACATCATGCGGGAAAAAATGGAAACATTAATAACCAACAAGCTGCACACTGCTTAAGACGCGGCTAGTCAGCATTGCCGCATCAAAGTTTGAACACATTCCGGAAAAGAAACAAAGGAGAAATGACACTCATATTACACATTCATCATCACGTAGATAGGTGTCACTCGGTTTAACCTTAGACATACCCTATTAGAGATACAAATATTACAAAGAACAGCGATCCCCTAAGAAACTACCATAAGCTACATTATGCATAAAATGAACTCTAAATTATCCTACTCGAAAACCATCTAGAAATAGCCTTCTAAAGGTAGGTAGTTTTAAGCTATAACAGGTTATTGACTTTGCCCTCACATGAAGTCCATTGGATCATTTGGGGAATGAACACTGACCGACTGACCGTTTGAAGAACTTTGTGCCTGAGATGGATGCAGATGATGAGCTTGGCGTCCGCTTGGGGGAGACGATTGCTGCGGGTGATAGTAGTTTGATACAGACTGCCGAAGGCCTCCATTAAAAGGATTTCCATTTGCATTCGGAAGTTGTCCGGTTGCTATCTTAAGCCGCTGCACTTCTTCTCTCAAAGCCTCGTTCAGAGCTACGAGAACAGAGAAGATAATGATCAGCAACATCATGCATCAAGACTCAGCCTTCAATTAGCAGATATCATGTCGGCAATCTAGCTCAGGAACCCCGGAGCCACAAGATCACTAGGAAACCCCACTTCTCAGAAAATCTTACTTTAAAGAGGGAAGTTAAGCTGCCAATCCTTTTCCATCTCAAGCCAAACTAGTGCACCCATTGAAGTGGCATGTCTATAACAAAGTAACCTTTTATAGTCCTTGGAAAAGTTTTCCTAAGTTTGTGTAAATCACAAAAGATCCCAGGAATTTTTGCAACCTACACAATTGATATAAAAGCCTATCTGCATTAGTACCCCACGATATCCCAATAGGATAAGGATATTTGAAGCAAATTGCAGTAGTACCCTCCAAAGCTAGATTCATACAGAAGATGGTTTCAATAACAAGATGGGTGCAAAATGATCTTGTAGCTCGGGGACGAGGGCGACCAAAGTTTAACTAGAGTAAGCATCGGGAAAATACAGCAGTATACCTGTTGTACCTCATTTGCTGCTGACAACCCAAACATTTATTTTACTTTTTCTTATTGTTGTATCGCCCAACTATACCACTGTACTGTACCAGTTGACATGTGCCAGTCCAATAAGATTCCAATGTTATTACCGATAATTAAACCCTTAGTGTAACAACCATGGATGGATTGTGAAAGTAAGGCCACCGACTTATATAAACATAGTTTACAAGGGTATACAGATTGATACTTTGGAGGGGTATATATGATTACTCAATTCTTGAAAGCGCATATATGCGTGCGCACACGCACACACACAAAAAGAATATTCAGAACAAATGTTGATTAAAGATATAGTTGCTAGGCCTCTCTAGGAACAAGCTTGGTGTCGGTATGAACACTATGAAGAGCAGCACAGATAGGTGTAGGTCTAGAAGGGGGAGCGAGAAAAAAGAGATGGGGAGATGATGCAAGCTATTATAGGCTATAAGGTTTACTAATTTAAGATGCATGCTATAATCTAAATTATTATTTTGCATTTATCGAACTTATATGCGAGTTGGCTATTTGCATTTCATTAGGTTGATGTCAAGCTAGCTTGCGTCGTGCCTAGCGTTAACCTATAGGTTCTAGGATGCTGGGAATAAGAATAATGGTTGAGAAATAAGGATAGCCTCACCTAAGTATCTAGATTGATTCATAAACTATGCATGCACAAGGCTGTTGCACTTGTGTTGTCAGCTTTATGTGACTACTATGACATGCTTGATCCATGTAAGTAATATCATATGGGTAGCTGAACCGAAATGTAGGCAGTGACATTTTTTTTGTAGAGTTAATCTGTGGCACACTCATGGTGCTACCAAAGAAATAAGTTCCTAGAACTTGATATTGATCTTCTCATCCAAGAAAACATCTGATGAGTGCTTTGCTTGTATTAAATTTTGAACAGCATAAAGATATAAATGGAGCTAGTTGCAATTCTGGATAGAATATATTATAGCTTCTACTCACTCATCAATATATCTAGCCAAGGAACTCTTGTCATCATCTTAAGCTTGAAATGCACTAACAGAATGCTCACTAATAACTCAGCTTAAATTAACAAACACTAGTTGATGTATTGTTGAACACATACCATCTCTGAGTTGAGCCTGTTGCTCCATAGCTTGCAAGCGCAACTTGAGTTCTCTATTCTCGGCAGTCAAATCTGTAGTATCTCTCTGCAGTACAAAGGAATCAGACATCAAATCACTGTCCTTTCAAATACAATGGAAAATACTCAGTAACAGAGACTTTCCAACAACAAATCAATGGTAAAAAAGAAAGCCCGTTAGTTTTGATATTGAGGAAAGAGCCTTAAGGAATGTGGTGCAATAAATGATACTTATGGAAGATGAGAAACACGAGAATAAATAATTTAGAGAACTAAATTCTCATGAATGCTAAATTGAAGCAAAGCCAAGTGCAGAACATGACCCATTTATACAGTCCAGTGCTATACATTTCCTACTTGATTGAGCAATACTGTCTGATTTCAATGCTAGGCTGCTAATTAGATCAAGTTCATGCTTGTGGACACAGAACTGTAACCATATAAGGTCAATCCTCAGCAATTACACCCCGCAATGTTATGAGACTCATTTCTTAATTTATTGAAAATAGTCAGTGAAAATGATCACCATTTACATTGTGATTCTCAGCATCACACACATGAAAGAAAAGATTTCTAAAATCAAGTTTTTTCTACAGACCACAAATCCTATATCAACAAAAAAACAAAGAGAAAGAAAAGATTTCTAAAATGAGTGAGATTCAAAAGAGTTAATGCAAAAAGGAAGAACAAGACCTTGCAAAAGATAAAACTTAAGTTAAGCCGTTAGGTTGCAGTTGTGCTTGAGTCCGGAATTCCATGTTAAACCACAACATGATCACACATACACACTCGAGCAACAATAAATATGAAACACATGTCTCAGAAAATCTTGTTCGCAAAAATAATACGAGTTCAGTGGATATGCCCAAAACTGCCTAAACAATGTGCAGTATGCATATGCTTGAATAGGATAGTTACCGACATCAGTCAGTACATTGCAAGGAGATCAAGCAAGTTTAAAGTACACCAGCAACTAAATTATTTCACCGGGAGCAACATCAATCCAGATCAGCTTATGTTGATTGAAACAAAGAAATCAATGGCAGCACCAAACACTCATGTCAGACACCAAACAACAAAGAACAGCAGAGGCCAGTCAAAAATATGCACCTGAAGAAGAGTGAGCTGTGCAGAGAGAGTGGTTGCCTCAGTCTGAAGTGTTTGCACCTTCCGCTCGAGTTCGTTTGTGTAACGAATTTTCCTCTCCTTGGATCGAGCAGCAGATTGCCTGTTTGCAAGAATCCTACAGCAAGAAATCGGTGGAACTCAAAAATCTCAGCTAGTTTTGCAATATCTTGTATAAGATTAAAGCTAAATTGAGTGTGATTTAACATACTAAACGAAGTGGCAAGTCGAAAAGAAGCATTACACAACATTAAATTCAGAAACAGAGGTAAAAAATGAAGAGGAAAAAGAGTAATTTTTCTACAAGAACAGAGTAATATGGAACACATGCAAAGGGAAATGAGGGAAATGAACCGGCAACTTCTGCAAAGAACATTTATGAGCCTAAAATCAAGCAAAATTGGGAAGGGGAAGAGCAAGTTCTTGCAAGATATAAAGGGGGCAAAAGAGTTGAGGGAGAAAAGATCAAGCCTTTTCGCTCTCTTGGGATCCAGCAGCGACAATTCCGCCAGCTTATCAGCCGTCATGGCCTTCTTCGCGTAATCCGACAGCGACGCCCCCGATTCGCCCTCGAACGACGAGATCGACCCGTCCATCGAGCCGCTCCGCCGGTGGTGCCCCCTTCTCTCCTGCGCCCCTCCGCCGCCGCCGCCGCCGTCTCCGGCCGCTGCGCCCGCCTGGAACCCCAACCCGTCGAAGAACGCGGCGTCTAGCGACAGGCTCCTGAGATGGGCCCCGGAGACGGGCCTCCCCGCCGTTGCCGGGTCCGACACCCCGGGCGTCTCGGCCACGAGCGTCCCGCAGCCGCCTACGTCGCCGGCGGAGACGCTGTTGTCGGAGAGCGAAGGGAAGTCGATGTCGAAGTCGGGGTCGGGGTCGAAGAGGATGTCGTCAGGGAGGCGTACGAAGGTCTCGGACTGGGACCGCCGGTGCGCGCCTCCTCCGCCGCCACCGCCGCCGCGTGGGTTCGGCGGCGGGATCTGCCCGAACCTGCGGGCTGTGGGCGGCGCCGGCGGCACGCCGATCGGCTCCATCGCTCGCTCCCACGTCTCGAGCGGCGGATACGATATGCCAAGACGCGACGGACCGCGGAATCGTGTGGTGGACTCCAAGGACGAGAGAGAGAGAGAGAGAGAAAGAGGGGGGGAGGGGGGTGGAGTGAGTTGGGGGAGGAGGCGCGGCCGTTCAAGGCGAACCCAAGCACTGAGCTCGCAGTGCCCTGCGAACGCATGGGCTGGGCGAATAATTCCACTCCAGTACTTCTCCCACCGTTAATGACTCACCTGTCTTCCACCTACCTGCCCTACGACCGAGGAAACAACCGGTCCCTTGGGGGTCCCGCACTTGACATCGCCCCTGCCTTGGCGATTGGTGAGACAGCGGTGCAGGTACGGTCACGGGTAAACAAACAGCGCGTCGTGAGAATGTTGTGGGTCAGAAGGGCACGTCGAACTTGTCGAGCCGGGACGCACGGCGGTGTCTCCGTGTCCGCCTTCTCAGCCGTCCGATCGTCGAACGGACGGTCACTGAGCGGGGGGCGGAAGACACGTCAGGCGAAGGCAGCGTGCCTGCGTCGTGTCGAGGGGACCGAGGTGCAGGTGAGTTAAGAGCGAGGATACGAATCAATTATGGAGCGTACGATCTAGATCGGACGGACACGGATGAGGGAAGCGCGTGAGAGGAGGCACTCCATGTGAGACTCCGTTTGACCCGGCGCAGGCCATCCGTGTTGTTCTGTAGCCATCGCAGGAAGCTTCACCGGCATTTGATATCGATTGATGTGCCCCCAAATCATACCTCTAATTTTGATCCAAAATAGAGATATAAATTGATGTAGAACTAATAAGTTGGAGATATTATGATTTTTGGACTGAGAAAGTTATGATTAAAGAGGTATTTTACATCGATGCCGAATCTTCTCATTTTGATGGATAGAGAGAGAGAGACGAGTAATAGAATCTAAGATAAGTGCTTCAACAAAAAATATATATATATATATATATATATAAATCTTTAGTCCCTTTTGTTGTTTATTTATTAAGAAAATTACCTCATTATGAAAAAAAAAATAGTGAGATGCAAAATGAAAAGAGAGCTAAGAATAATATGATATTATTAAGAATTGAAATAATTAGGTGACATATTAGACTTAAAAGTTAGATTAGTATTTATATATATTAGCCTTAATTTTACTAAGACTCATCTTTTTTAAAATTTATAAGATAATATCAAATAAAAAAATAACGAAAATACGGATGATGGTAATAAACAAATATTTGGATAATATGAAATTATCGATTAAATGATGATATCCTAGATCGAAATTGATATCGAGATGTCCATATAGGTTCAAAATAAAAAAAAAAAAAATTATCCTCAAGTTTCTTACAAGATTTTTCATATATATAAAGTGGAAAATCAATGTGCACTTAACCTCCGTTTCATAGCAAATTATTATGTCGATAGAACTTTTACTTCTCGAAAAACAAAAAAATCAAGAATAATTTTACATTGGTAAAGATTGAAATAATACATTTGGTCCGTTGCTAAACTTTCTGAACAGGTAGATTCAGCCTCATCTCTTTAAAATCACATAGATCATCTCTCAAGAACTTTAGAAAAGGTTGATGTCACCATCAAAGTTGCAGTCCAATGAGGATTAGGGTATCTTAGGAAAACCTTTGGCTTGAGCACAGCTTCCACTAGTCTCCTTAAAAGCAGCCTACTTTGCTGTTCATTTATTTATGTCAAAGCTTTCTGACCACATCAACTGTTCCATTCTACTACTGTCCTTTTCAAAGCTTCCCCAACCATTTGTCTTAATTTACAAGGCAAAAAAATTACCCAAACCATTTGTCTTAATTTACAAGGCAAAAAAATTACCCATTTATCTATTTATTCCATCCTGATTGTGTTATTTATAAATTCTAGTTTTTATGGGTTTTACGACTCGAAACCAATTTTGATTCTTATTAGAAGTTATCGTAAGCCCGATATCACGAAATGATTATCTTGTAAATTATGTTGAGAATATACCTAATAATAATCATTTTTTATGCTTAAGTTAATATCAAAAAATTAGTTTCTCATATGTAAATTAGCATATTTGAAGCCCTTTTATATAGCTACTATGTTAGTGATGAAATGAGAGTGAGTATACACCAAACCCTAACTTGGGAAAATTTATTGGAGGTACAGTCAAATAGTCTAATAAATTATGACATCAGCTTGACGTCGTTGGCGGCTTCACGTTAGGTCCCACCGCAATAAGCCCCCACTTAACTGGGCCTGTTGGCGACGCGGCACTCGGCTTTCTTACTCCTCCACGGTACGCGCGGGCTCAATCGTTCTTACGCTGTTTCTTGCATGGGCCCCGCGCACCTGAGTCCGTAATTCTTAGGCGTGGAAATGATGGCGTGCGATTGCGATTCGTCGGAACCCCGTTGGTGTGATTAGCTCTCCCTCTCCCCCTTTCCCCTTCCCGTCGTTCCACGGAAAGACGCCCTCTTTCTTCGGCGACGCTGCTGCGGTGTCGAGCGTTTTCCCCAGAAAGAAAGGCGCAACCCGGATTCGCTCGCGTCGCAAAGCAGTTAAGTTCGTCCTTTCCGCCGTTTCCGGATGGTTTGTTGGGTTTTCTCGCTGTGTCAATCTTGGGTGCGGTGATCTGGGGTCGGGCCTAGGGGTTCCCATTTGGTATCTGCTTCTGAGATCGGGGAATGAGAGTTTGTGGCGGTTGCGATCGATTTCTTGCCTCGTCTTGCGTAAAGTTGGGATTTTTCTGTATTTGCTGAGCCCTGGGCTCTCATACTCGCTGTATAGGTTAAACATTTGAAGGGTAAGGTTGGTTATCTTTGAGATGGTGGGATTGATGTGAAGAAACCGGTAGGAGCCGCAAGGAAGATGGAAACCTTGTGTGATTCCTCCTGAGTCTCAAGTACAACGAGGAAGAATTTGGACAGTGTTCACTGGATACTTCTACTTCTGAAGGACGCCAAAAGGAGGGAAAATTACCTGCTGGAAGCATGATGACCGGAGCTTCTTATCGTGCAATAAGTTTGCAAGGAAAGATGCACATGCGCCAAGCCTCGATGATCCACCCACGGATGTGTGATGCATTCCCTGTACCGGGAAACTAGTTTCAGGATTCTGACCATCAACCGGGGATTTCCATCATGGAGTACAATAAAGAAGAGCATGCAAGGGCCTCGGTGAGAGATGACGACGAGCCAAGCAAGACCGAGGATGGAGTTGATGCTCAAAATGAGGCTGGCGAAGGGAAAAAGGGCTCTCCTTGGCTGCCAATGAAGTGGACTGATGCGATGGTTCGGCTTTTGATAACTGCGGTTTCTTACGTAGGAGAAGACAATGCTTCTGAGAGCAGTGGGAGGAGGAAGTATGTCATATTGCAGAAAAAGGGGAAGCGGAAGGCCATATCGAAAGTTATGGCTGAAAGGGGGTGTTATGTATCACCTCAGCAATGTGAGGATAAGTTTGATGACCTGAACAAGAGATACAAGAAGCTAACGGATATCCTTGGGAGGGGAACATCTTGTAGGGTTGTGGAGAATCCGCGCTTTTGGACCATATCAGTAATCTCTCTGAGAAGATGAAGGATGATGTCCGGAAGATTTTGAGCTCAAAACATCTTTTCTATGAGGAGATGTGCTCCTATCATAATTGTAACCGGTTGAATTTACCTGCCGACCCTGCACTTCAACGATCGTTGCAGTTGGCACTTAGAAGGAGAGGTGAGCATGATGCAAGGAGGGACTCAAACGAAGATGTTGATGAAGATGATCAAAGTGCTGATAGTGACGATGAGGAAGGTGATGCTGAAGAGCATAATACCTTGCACGGTGATTTGGTGGCATCATGCTTTCCAAAAAGGATGAAGAATGGGGTGAGCCATGAAGATGTGGTTTCTGGAAACCACCCAGGCCCCACAAAATTGTATCAGGACCCTTCAACCTCGAGGTTTGTCGATAGATATGAACCGAGTATTTTCAGAAGGATCCAAGTCCAGACCGATACAACAGCATTGGGTCAACTCTTATCCGCTTCAATTAGAGGAGAAGAGATTGCAAATTCAAGCTCAAATGCTGGAGCTTGAGAAGCAATGTTACAAGTGGCATAGGTTTAGTAAGAAGAAAGACACAGAACTAAACATGACGAGGATGGAAAATGAGCGGATGAAGCTTGAGAATGAACACATGAGCCTTGAACTAAGGCAGAAGGAAATAGAGTTGGATCTTACTTCAAAAAGAATTAGGTGATGCAAGATTATTTGAAGGAAGCTGTGGAATTTCGGCTGCAAAATTGTGAATTTTTCTGATTCAAGGAAGGAGTCGATGCTCGAGTCTTCATTTGGTGTTTTTGCTAGTCAATATATTGAGGCATTTGGTAACGTCTCTTAGAAATAAGAGACAATACCGGGTCCTATGTGCATGTCATTTAGATGACTAATGAAGTTATTAGTTTTCTTTAGGTTAGTTGACCTTCTTTTTTCTCAATTTCTTCTTTTATCTGCCCATTCTATAGGTCATGTTGTGGCCTTACATGTCGTCATGTTGGATTCTGTATTCTGGACTTGGTTTGCTTTTCATTCTTCTCCGACAATGTTATCTTTGACTAGTTTGCTATTGTCAAGTTACATGGTCAGAAGCAGTAAAGAGGTATCGGCTAATACTCATGTAGAATTCTCTCAGTATACTTTGATCAGGAGAAACGGATGCGGCTTTTGTCGATCACAGTCATTATGTTCAAAATTTAACGTTTGGTAAGGAGATTTAGAAGCAACTCCTCTGGAGGACTTTGTTTCATGAAAAGAGGTTCATGTAATTGAACATCTTTTGATCCATCTTGTTGATTTCATGCCAATTTCTTTCAAATTGATCACATTGGTCGAGAGTGACTCCAACCACAGTGTCAGTTCATTGTCGTCTCTAATGCACAATGCTGTGGATCAGCCGTATAAACTATGTTTGGTTTTAGCTGATCTCAAGGGAGATGACAAGTGCTACCACAATCTATATTAAGAGGTTTTAGGAGTATGCTGAGCTCTCTCCAAGATTTTAGATATAAAAATTTTTATTCTATAATCTGAGACTATAAATTGATTTGAGCATCCAAAAAATCTATTCAAATGCTTGACTAAAAGGTTTTTCCTGTCTAATGTCAGAATCTTATAATGTCTAATTTAATCTATTTTACTCCATCTAACACGAATAATTTTCTCGTCTTCCTGTTCTCTTCTATCACAACTAAACAACATGAACACCGAGAAAGAAAAAAAGAAAAAGCTTCTTGAAAGAAATGTGGTAATTTTTCCCCAATATTAAAAATGTAAAAAACACACATAAGCTCGTTTTTTTTCTTTTTCTTTTTGCAACTATAATAATTAAAAAAATACGAGGAAAAAAAACAAGAGAAATAGTAGCGTACGAGCCATTCGTCGATCACGTCGGATGTCTTCAAACTCGGTGCAATTCGTGAGCACCGCTGGTTCAGCATTCTATATTTGAATTCCTTCTGCGCTGCAGAGCAAATGTCGGAAGAGCAAACACCTGCGGCGCAGAACACATGTCGGAGTAACAGCGCCAGCTCGCGCCTCAGGACCCTTCCTTCTCCTGCTTCGTTATATGCCAATGGCCCCTTTCCGCTTCTGTCCCCCTCCCTCTCGAACCAGGGCCGGATCAAGAGAGCGAGAGAGAGGCAGAGCCATGGGAGCGTGCGCGTCGAAGCCCATGGCGCAAGGCGACACCCCGCGGCCGCTGGAGCAGCTGCCGCCCTCTTCGCAGGATCCCAAGGTGGTGCACTCCCCCAAGGAGGAGGAGAAGGACGAGGAGGTCGTGGTGGCGGCCGCCGAGCAGGAGGTCGAACACGAGGCGCCGGATGAGAGCCACCTGAAATCCCTCGACGACCAGTTCAAGGTGCGATCTTTATAGCTTGTAGTAATGCTACTTTGGAAACAGCTGCACGAGGACAAGCATATGCATTAGCAACCACACGCTAGGCAACTAAATTGCAAGTTGCTAGTTGATGGCAATGTTTCAGTCTCTGCATTCATCATATATATATACATATATCGTGTGCCAAAATGGTATCGGCACGCCATTGTTCCTTGACATGGCAATCTCATAGAGGTAGGCATGCTAGATTGAACTTTAACTCATATTAATTTGAGTTGATTGGAACTAAACCTGCAGAACGAAGAGACTTCTGAATCCATCAAAACCGGCGACAATGTCGTGTTAGAGACTGCTGCACCAGAGACCGTGGAAGCAAAGGAAGAAGTGATTGAGCACAAAGCAGTGGATGGAGCAGTACCTCATGATGAAGCTGTATCTCATGAAACACATGTGATTGAGCACAAAGCAGTGGATGAAGCAGTACCTCATGATGAAGCAGTATCTTATGAAACACGTGTGATTGAGCACAATGCAGTGGATGAAGCAGTACCTCTCGAAATAGAACAAGTGATTGAGCACAAAGCAACGGACGAAGCAGCACCTCTTGAAACAGAAGAAGCGATTAAGCACAAAGCAACGGACGAAGCAGTACCTCATGAAACAGAAGTGATTGAGCACAAAACAACGGATGAAGCAGTACCTCATGAAACAGAAGAACAACCTACCAAAGTCTCCAACACTGAAGCTGATGAAGCCATCTCAAATGCCACACCGAAGGAGACCTCTGTTCCTTCTCTGGCAACAAATACTGAAGTGAGTGGTGCAAATGCAGAACCAGTGAAACCAGAAGTAAAAGCCCCAGTCAAGACTGATAAGGCAGAGTCAGCAGAATCGAACTCCCAAGAAAGTCCAGCTGCCCAAGAGAAGAAAGGAGATGTGTTTCATGCCCTGTTCACTGCATACAACAATCTGCTAAACAAGTCTTAATCGCAAACATGGCAGATCCGATGGAACATTCGCGCTTGTATAATGTTATCCAATTATATCTGATGAAACATATATCCAATTATAGTGCCATGATCCGATGGAACGTTCGCGCTTGTATAATGTTACCCAATTATATCTGATGAAACATATATCCAATTATAGTGCCATGATCCGATGGAACGTTTGTGCTTGTATAATGTTATCTCATTATATTTGATGAACCTTCAGTTGTATCCTCTGATCTTGAGAGCATCATAAAGGTATTCTTTCATCATCTTAATATAAAAGACTTCTCAGAAGCAGTAAGATGTAACCTGTTGTGTTCTTCTCCACATTACTGGCTGAGAATGATCAAACTCCTTTAAGAATTTGTACAGGGTTTCGATGTGTTCATCCGTCAACTTCTTTCATGGCAAAAGATGGATGCTGTAACTTTTGGATACTATGATTCTTAGCTATGGCAAGCTTCATATTGTCATACCAAAATCATGTTGAGTCTGCAGTTATGGTCTGATGTATCTCTTACCTGATCAGATCACTGCAGTTTGAATCAGATGGCATGCGGTCACAGACAGTTTCATATGCTTTACTTGGCTGTATCATCACTGTAACTCCAAGTCCATCTATATCTCTTGCCATCTTCACAAGACTTGGCATGAGAAAATATTCACAAATGCCAATCCAAATCAACCATAGTTGAAGTGGCCATTGTCTGAGTTAACCAATTCAACATCTCATGGATATGCTTCACTGAAGGATGAGAGACATCCCCTTGATAGAAAGCCTGCAATCTCCCCTTCACATCTATCCAACTGCATCCTGGTGTCTTCACCATTTCCAATTCTTTCATCCTCACTCTCACTTTAGCAACACAATCCAGTCGACCAACTGCTTCATATATGCCACAGAGAGCCACATAGTTGCTAGGATTCCTAGCTTCCAAATCAAAGAGCCTGAAGGCAGCAATCTCCCCAACCTCCACATTTTTATGCACCACACAAGCACCCAGCAGTGCTCCCCAAACACTAGCAGTCGGCTCCATCGGCATCCTGTGTATCATCTCCAGAGCTTCTTCGACATTCCCTGAACGACCAATAAGATCAACCAGACATGCATAGTGCTCGATGCTTGGCTCCACCTCGTGAACTCCACGTATGGAGTCGAAGATCCTCCGGCCCTCTTCAACAAGGCCTGAGTGGCTACAGCTAGATAGGACTGAAGTGAACGTTATATGATTCGGCTTCATCCCTTGTGCTAGCATTTCTTCAAACAGTGCCAGTGACTCGTTTCTTTCACCATGAACTCCATAGCAAGAGATCAAAGTTGACCATGTCACTATGTTCTTCTGCTCGCCCATGCTTGAGAAAACTTTGCACGAGTCATCCGCACATCCACACTTAGCATACATATCAATCAAAGAATTACCTACAGCAATGTTGGAATCAAACAAGCAGCACCGAACAGCTCGCCCATGAACCTCCTGCCCTCTTCGTAAGTCTCCTTCCCGACCACATGCATTCAGGACACTCGGAATGGCCCTGAAGTCCTGCTCTTCGACCTCCCATTGTGACCTCCGGAAAAGGTCCAACGCTTGAGCTGAGCACCCAACCCTTGCATACCCCGAAATAATAGAATTCCACATAACGATATCCCTCTTAGGCATTGTCTCAAATAAGTAGAGAGCATCATCCAGGCTCCCACATTTCGCATACATATCCAAGATGGCGCTCCTGACGATGACATTCTCCTCGTGCCCGAGGCTTACGGCCCAGTTGTGGAATGCCATTCCACGAAAGGAGTCTCCGATGGCGGCGGAGGCCTTGAGAAGGGAAGGCAGCGTGAAGTGGTCGGGGCGAAGGCCAGAGTGCAGAAGCGAGCGGGGAAGCGAGAGTGCATCATCAAAGAGGGAGGCCTGGACGTAGGCAGAAAGGAGGATGTTCCAAGAATGCATGTTCCGGTGGCGCATTCGATCGAACACCTGGCGGGCGAGAGGGAGATTGGAGCAGCGAGCGTACATGAGCATGAGGTCGGTCTCAAGGGTGACATGCGGAAGGAGGCCATGAGCCAGGACTTGGGCGTGGGCTTGTTGGCCAGCGCGCAACGCGGCTAAGGATGCGCAGCTTCTCAAGCGTGAGGAGAGACATGTTACGAGGCTAATGGAAGCGTAGGTCATCTCAAGGTCTACTTTCGTCGTCGTGGACACCATTTTTCAGAAACATAAGAAGGGAACCATATAAACAATTGAAACAATACCACATTCTACAATGTAAACCAACACCATAACTGCAATCCGGTGCGAAGCCTAACGGCGCCTTCGACTCTTCACGAGTTGGACGGCTAGCGCCACCAGCGACAACATGAAAGCAAAGACCGCAAGAGAAGGAGGCGCCGCTCCTCCTCCTTCTTTAGCCCTCTCCCTGCTCTTTCTCTTACCCTTCGGTCCGTTCTCTCTCTCTTTCTCTCCTGTATCATCTGGCGAGCTCTCTTCTCCCTCGCCTTTGTCTGGGGCTTCGATCGGCTTATCCGTCTGCGGGCCTTCGTCAGCTGCTTCCTCTGCTTTGTCGCCGGATCGACGGGGAATTTGATCTGAAATCTCGCCGGGTTTTGTCTTGTCTTCGGGGTGGTGGATATCTTCTCCATCCGGTTCAGGCACTGCTCTGTCCTCTTGTTTCTCCAATTCATGCGCTTGGTCTTCTTGTTCAGTTTGGTGACGTGGATCCGTTTGCTGTTCCTCGGGTTGGTGGAGATCTCCTTCCGATTGAGGTGCTTCGAACGATTCAGGTACTGCTCTGTCTTCTTGTCGCTCCGGTTCATGCGCCTTGTCTTCTTGTTCCGTTTGGTGATCTGGATACGTCTGCTGTCCCTTGGGTTGGTGGAGATCTCGATCCGCTTCAGGCGCTTCAAGCGAGTCGGGCACTTCGTCTTCATCTTCTTCTCGATCTGGACCGCTCGTCTTCTCGATTGTAGCTTCTTGTCCCGCTCCGTTGATTGGTGCCGGTGCTGCGGAAGGAGGGGGCTCTCCATGCAGATCTGGTGCTTCCATCTCGATCGAGGGCTTTTGAGGTTGATCAGGTACCTTTCTTCGCTCTTCTTCTTCCAAGTCTTTTTCTTTAGGTGTTTTGATCTCTGCTTCCATGTGCTTTGGTTCTCGATCTCCATTACGGTCCGTTCCTGAGCTTTCTGCTCCATTCTGGTCCAATTTCTCTTCGGCCCCTTCTCTTCTGATTAGATCCTCTTCTTTTCCTTGTTTGGTTTCTTCTTCTTCTTCTTCCGCCTTTGGTGCTTTTGCATCATCAATCGCGGCTCTCGCTTCGTTTGCTTCTGCATGACCATGAGGTCGGTCCATAGAAATCACTTCGTCTCCTTCAATCTTCTGTTCCCTTGGAGCTTCTCCTCCTTGCACTTCTCGGATTGCGATTCCAGCGGCATTACCTCTAACAGATTTGGGCATCAAAATCACCAGAATGTCTCCTTCCTCGTAAAAACCAGCATCGATCTGATCCAACGCCACACCACTCGGGATGCGAAACACCCTCCGAAACGGGTTAATCTCGAACTCATTCCTCAACCGCAGTCGTCTTCCAACCACCGTCTCAACGGCGGATTTGTCCCCTCCTCCGCTGATGCTAATCTCCGTTCCCTCTTCATTCACCGACACCTCGATCTTCTCCCGCACCAATCCTGCTGCATCACATCATCGCTAAGAAATCTGCGATAACCAAAAATAACCCATATGATCGGATGTGCCATACCTGGAAGGTGAGCGAGGAGGACGAAGACGGCCTCCGTCTCGGTGGAGGCAAACGCGAGATTCCTAGTGGCTCCCGTCACACTCAGGTCCAATTCTAGCTCCATAATCCTATATTTCTGGATATAGTATTACTGGAATAAATGTAGCTATAAGCGTCTTCCGTCGCAAGTATGCGTTTCTTCGTCCCTTGACGGAGGAGATGCTGAAAACGACAGAGACGGTGGTGGAGGGAGGTTTGGGTGGTGAAGCTTTTGCGACCTTAGGAAGTTTACGGTTGCGTGGGCAGAAAGCTAATTAATAGAGTACAAGCACACGAGCGATTGATCACTCGTGTTTCAGAAGACTCACATCACAAGTGAAATTAACTACCACCCGATTGTATATAGTAAAGGAAACACAAGCAGAGACTTTATTAGTTAATATCAATCATATTGATCAAGCAATTTCGTGAATCTTAAAAACACGCACACAAACGAAGGCCTTCACGCGGTCAAGAACCATGTGCTTCGATTATTACCAACATTGGAAGGTCACCATGAACCCGAACAATCCATGCAGAGGGTCTGCACCCTGTCTTAGAACAAATGGTGGTGCTTCTTCCCATGAGCCTCCTCGGCCTGCTCCTTGGCTTCCTTCCTCTCGTGGTGCTCGTGGGCGGCGTACCCTCCGCTGCCCACCGCCATTGTCGTGGCGATCTCCGCCTCCATCTTGTGCCTACGAGCGTGCTCTGGGTCCTTCTCAACCTTGTGCTTCTCATACTGTGGTCACCATTATTGTGATATTGATACAAGCACCAGCATATTTTGATATTGGAAGGCAAAATCCATCTTATACCGTAAGCACTATGCAAAATGTTAATTATTATCCGGTGGCCTCGCTAACTATGCTAGATTATATAGGATTTTTTTGTTTTAAGGAGATAATCCGAAGTCTCAGGGTTCATCATTTTTACCTAATCTCTCAAGGTGCAGATAAATAGTGCAAGTCTTGTAAGATCTGACACACATTAGTTCGTCATGAGGGTACCTCTGCGAAGGCACCGGCGGCGAGGGCGCCCATCTCGCCGAGGTGCTCCCTGTGCTTGTGTTGCTTCTCCTCTTTCCTGTACTCGTAGCGGCCGTCGTTGGTGACCACCTCGGTGGTCTTCATGTAACCAGTCGTGTGCCCGTCTTTGCCGTCGGAGCCGGTCTCGGTGTAGACCACCTCGTCGGCGTGATTCGCCTCCTTGTGGTGGTGGATGAGGTGGTGGTGCTGCTGCTCAGCCATTAGTCACGAAAGGAACACAGAATGCTATGAAGGGGTGAAGAATTTTATAGGAGAACGCAGCCAACTATTTTCACGGCGCGATCACGGATCAAGTTGACTATTTCAGAATATGAGAAAATGATTAACTAAACTACTAGCGTAGATGATCTAGAGGGAGAAAATATGAATCTCAAGAACCCCGATAGTTGAAGGAAGTTTGGAATTGAATCTTCAAGGACGCGGCAGCACCTCAAGAACCCCAAAGCACGACGAGGCCTCGGAACAGCCTGGTTCCGAGTGTAGGTGTAGCTCCCTTCTTTAAGATTGACGACAACAACAACAAAGGAGATATAAGAGGTTGTTTGATGATCACCTAACACTCATGTTAGCGAGGGGGAATTAGGAGCAAGGGTCGAAATACCGTACCATATTGATGTTTCGACGTTCGCTCGATACAGCACGGAACGGTATACCGAGCGATATACCATTCGGTATATATATATATATATATATTATTATTCGTTCCGTCCGGTAACGGGCGGTCCGCGTACCGAAATATCATCGGATCAATATGTATCGTCTATACCAGACGATATTATTCGGTATTGTTTACCTAGGAGAGTTAAGCTTCTTCTATTATCGATTTGAGAGTCAGAAGTTTAAATTTACGTGGTTATAGGAACCGTATTTTCTCGGTTGTCATATTGAATCTCAACAGTTTTGATGAGATCATATGGTCAATGGAACCCTTAATTGTGCCTTATACAGTGGCTGGGAAGTGTCACCTGATGGAAAACTGACATCCAGCGAAAGAGTGGCGTCTGGTAGATACTGATGCTTTCTTTTTTTTTAAATGTAGATACTAATTCTTGGTAGGGGAGTATTGTTTGTTGAATGATTGTGATGCGTAGCAGGAGAATGCATCCCACGAAAGGGACATCTGTCCAGTAGACAATTGGTCTTTTATCCCATATCACATGCTCGGATGATCGTGACTTTGACGTCATGTTAGAAAACTCTAGGGAAAGTACAAACGGGATCTCATCCAGGTGGAAGCATCGATGTGGAGGAGTCGACACGGTGATCAGTTGTCTTGACGCGGGCATATTTTTCCTGGCCACGTATCTAACTAGGTATGATCCGTATGGCTACACGTTTGCTCGTTGGTGTCTGCACGGCCTTCGAAGCCGTACGTCCTCTCCATCTCTCCACCGCAGCGTTAGCGGCGCTGTTCTCCAGGACGGAGGAAACTAGAGATCGTGTGTTGACCAAGTCCCTCCCACTGCGCACGACCACGTTGCAGCTTCCCTGTCCTTTTACCAACTCGGTGGTCGTCGCAAAAAAAGTCCAACCAACCATCTTAAGCAACCTCAACAATAATATATATATATATATATATATACACACTAACTAAGAGACACCGACGTGTCTCCATTTCCGTCACAAAACCCTTCGATGATGCAAGAGGCACCAAGAAACTATATAATACACGCCCCACAGCACAACAAAATACACACGAAAGCCAATACGTCATGTTCACCTTCCTTGTACCTGATCACAACCTGGCGTAGTCTCACATTTGGTGGATTTTGAGTTTGATTCGAGAGTTGTGTTTCAAGCATCCGAGTCTATATCATGAATCATGCCTGGCATCGAAAGGACTAGTGGAATGAGACTTGGTGTGTAATACGTCGCCCTCTTCGTGCCTTAATCGATAGGTCACAGTGATACGTAGGCATACCCAATACGAAGACATTGTTCTCTCCTCGATTAAGCTGCGGATACAAGGAAATACATATCAGCGGATAACGATAGCTGATTCTATTTCTGTCGCTTTCATTTCTCAATCTATCGAAGGTCAATTAACACAGTAGAATTGAAGTCAGGGTTCCTATAATTCAATCTATCTAAGAAGAATCAATCTTCTTTTCATTTCAATTTCTAACGACGAAGACAGCAACAGAAATGGGAGCAAAATAAGAAACAAATATAACTAAATTTGTATAGAACGTGTATGAATCCTAAAGAACAAAAGGACGACTGAACTGAACAGAGGAAGGCAGGTTCTGTCGAGCTCCATGAGTGTGGTGTTAACCCGACGAAGATGGCGGATCGCGGCTGGATTCCGTCCATGGTGGAGGTTGGAAGAAGTCGATCTCGATCTGTTGCGACGTTTCTGGAGAATAGAACAGAGGAGGAAATGGTGGAGGAGGAGGAGGAACTGCAAACGGGGATGGATTAGATGAAGGCAATGAATGGGAGGAGGCCAAGGAAGCAGCAGAAGCCGTGGAATACATCATTGGATCCAAGAGAGAAGCGGGAGGCATCGTCTGGTACTCCCCTGCGCCTTGCAGCAGCCTCGCGTAGGCCAAGGAGTCGCTCGCGGTGGCGGCGATGGCTGTGGCTCCTTGACCGCCGAACGGGAGGGACTCCAGCGGCACCGCGGGAGCGGCGGAGTCCGGCGTCCGGACGGACGGAGCGACCGGCGGCGCTTGCCGATGGCGGGCCTCGTCCGGGAAGTTGAGCTTGGCTCGGCTTCCTCGGAAGCGGAGGGCGGCCTCGTCGTAGGCCCGGGCGGCCGCCTCGGCGGTGTTGAAGGTGCCGAGCCAGACGCGGGCGGCCTTGTGGGGGTCTCTTATCTCCGCCGCCCATTTGCCCCACGGGCGTTGCCGCACTCCTCTGTATCTTCTTCTCGCTCCTGCTTGCTCTGTTCCTCCGGTGGTCGAACGGGTAGCCGCTTCTGTTGCGGCAGCAGCTGCTGCCGATGCAGTTTGTTCCGTTGCTACACAAAGCGAACAGAAATGGAAATTAGAGACGCAATATATACGTAGATTTGAGTTGAGTTGGGAGAAGCTGCCATGAAGCAGTGAAGAAGAAGAAGAAGACGATAAAGAGCCTCCGGATACACTGAGAACAGCGATCGAATCACCTGCCGGAGTCGATGATGACTCCCCGAACTCCCCGACAGTTCTGCGGAGCTTGGCCACCTCCTCAAGCTTGAAGTCGTTGCTCCCCCTCTTTTGCCCGCCCCGATCGCCCCACGACGGTGGCGAGGACGTCGGAAACATGCACGAGGTTGACTCAGATATATATGTCGCCGCATCGGTGCCACGGCCTCCCGCGAGCACGTGCGCTAGCGCTGACACCATCACCCCCATCTCGTACTCCACGAACGACGATGTCATGCTCGTTGCCACCGTCGACGGCACTACCACCTCATCGCCGCCGCCATCTCCGCCGTCGGGATGGATGAACTTGCCGGCTGAGTCTCGTGTAAAGTTAGCCACCTCGAAGCGCACGTTCTCTCCGCCTCCTCAGAGTGGGGTCGAACAATTCCTCGAATACTCGAACGGCGAGGGAACGGGACGCGTATATATATAGATGTGCGCCGCCATAGGAGCAGTTCCTCGTAAGCTTTGCATGGGTCTTTTTGTGAGCACCCCTCGTCTCCCACCATTCAGAGATCTCCGACAGAATCCCTGTCTACATACGCAGTTCTTGGAGGTATGACTCTGTTCATCACAACAGGTTGGTCAACCAAAACCGCATCAGTCAACCATATTACACACAGCGGCGTTCCCACGTATTCGATTTGTCGATTGAGTCGGTTCGCCATGAGATGGTGGTTGTTCGAAGCAGAAGAGGTAGATAAGGACGAAGGACACCGGAAGAAAAGTCGTGCCCGGGTTCGTTGTTTCGGCTGCTTCAGGGACCGTCGAATCCGCGAGTCCGCGTTCATTGTTTCGGTCCGCTCCATCGGCCATCGTCGATCCTAAACGGAGAAAGTGGCCGAGGATGATGACGACGATGACGAAGGGAACACCGACATGAGTCGTGTACGGCGTCGTTGTTGTCTTCGCTACGTTCGTCTCCTTCTTCCTTTTCATTCCATGTTTCCGTTGCCGACCTCACGATTCGGGGGATTGGATTCTATGTGGGCTTTAGTTTGGGCTAAACCCAACATTAGCAGACACTGCGCTGCCGACTACCAAATCCACGTGTCATTCTCCTTCATCGTTATTATTATGTTTTCATCTGTTTTTATATTTTTAATATATTATTTTTTAAAAAAAGTAGATTTATAGTGTTCCCTAACTACGTATTGCTAGCTAAACAAGATTCCTCCTACACTAGCAGTTCTTTTCCTTGGGAACATTATTCTCGAGTGACCTTTTGGAAGACAGAGAAAGGGCAATCGAGAATCGGGAGACACGAAGGTAGGGATCACTAAGGTTCTTTCCTACCATGTTCCTTTGGCCATAAACACGCCATGTGTCTTGATCTCATGGTGGTTCACTGAACCGTGTCAACCTAATATTATTCCGTATGGCCCCTCCACAATGAGCACCACTTCCCTTTGTGCTCTGTGATCGCGAAAAGTGGTACGTCTCACCGTTCGATGAATTCATTCACCTGCATTACGTAGAGTGTCTTCGATGGACACGGATGCACTGCACTCAAATGGACAACGATTTATGGTGCTCCATGTCACGCACTACGCACATCAATCACGCACGTTTCTTAATGCATGAGCAGCAACTACCTGCAGAGGTATGAACGTAGATTTGAGCTTATGTCCGCATGCAATAATTACTGTATAACATTGTATTTTTGTTATGTCGACATTCAATCATTAATTACTATTTAACATTTCATTTCGATCTCCGGAGACGTTCCACGTGCTGATACGTGACTACGTCCACTCTGAAAACATTGGGTAAGATTGCACATTAGAGTTTGCTTCACTGAAAAGCAACTCCTCGATCCAACAAAAAGTTCTCATCAGAAGATAGTGTTTAATGTTCTCATCTTCCTAGTTGGTTGGTGCTTTTCGTGCCACAGATTTGCCCATTGTCCCTCGTTGAAACTACGACCATAAGAAAGAGTTCGATGATGGCCTGTGACCCCCTCACTCTCTGTTTCTTCATCTGTTGGACCTCAATACCTACATGTCACATTGAGCTAGACATCGATACTGATATTTGAAGAGAGATCAGAGGGAGATGTATATACGTACTATATCGAAAATGAATTATTTTTTTACGTATCTATCCTTTGAAAGTTTAGAAATGAACATATTTATCTCTAAAAAAGTTTGATAATACATATATCTCACTCTGAATATACAAGTATTAAATATATCTTATTTATAATACTAAAATTTTGTGTACCTATAAGTTTTAAAAAGTATTAAATTTTTAAATATTTAAAACATAATATCTCTTATATGTATTATAAGGATCACATGAGTTATACTCTATCTAAAACATAATAAATCAAACTACTATTAACTTGGGTCGGAGGTTATTGAACTAGTAGTTTAACGTCAATAAAGTTATTATGTCAACTATTCCATTAAGCCTAGTGGTCACATAAAATATCTCATATATTTTCATTGATTATTTGATTCTTCTTTTTCTACATTTAAATTTAAATGAATAAATATAAAATTACAAATTAAAAAAATAAATAAATAGAAACACTTGGAAAGGATAATTAATGGTAAGTTGGAGTTTCAACGTCACTGTTTTGATGTTTTTGGAAGAGTATTAATAATCCCTATGGAGAATTATTATTGAGATGTATACGTTTAGTCCTTTTAATTTTATTATATCTCTTACATTTAAATCTAGATCGGTAAATACAAAAAAAATGGGATATATATCGCTTTAAATTCCAGCGACCAATATTTATCTTACTTATTTTGTCCCGTACCCGCTCGGCCACCGATCTTTGCCGTTGATGAGGTCGGCTGCCCGAGTGGGTCCCGCAATTCGGTCAAATGCGGTAGGACGGTAGGTGACGCGCCCATGGTAACTGTAGGACAAGCAATAAAAACGATGCGATCCAAAGCGCAGGCGCCCGCGAACGCAGGCGAGCGGTGGCCACTGCCTCCGCGCCGCTGCCATCAAACAGCGTCTGCGCGTGCTTCCCACCTAAACCGCGCCCCTGCTGCCAATGGCGACGGATACCGCCCTCTCCAGGAGGCGTCGTTTCGGTGTTCATCCTCAGGACATCAAGCAATATGAAGAGAGAAGACGACGGCCCACCGCGCAAAGGAGAAAGCGAAGACGAGATGGTACCACTTCACCAACCCAAACTCGTTCAAGTTAATATTGCCCGGTTGGTGTTTGTGATATTGCTGGCTCCCATTCAATAGGCTGCCATAGTAAATTGGTCTATCAATCGTGGTGAATTGCGGTGTAAGCAAGGGTGGGTTGAATGGTAACATCGAGATTTGCGTTCCCCTCAAGTCAAAACCATCTTCCTCATATACAAGCTGTGAATTCCAAATTAGAGATGTAGACCATTCAACATCAACAAGTTAGATAGAATTAAAAGGGACAAATCAAGACACAAAAAAGATTCTACTTGATCAGATGCTTTAGAAATTTGATTGTAGGAAGGGATGGGTGTTCAATTATTCAATGATCACCATTGAATTGTCCTCTCGAGCATGACCCTATCCAAGGACCAAAAAAGTATTTTTCTAAAGAGATGTCTTTTGATGAGCTGTTTTCTTTCTTTAGAGTAGAATCAAATGCTCACTTCATTGTTCAATATGTTCATACTCATGGAGTTTGAATAGCATGTGATCTACTGCTTCTTGTAATTTGGCTATCGCCTTGACACTGGAACACTACAAGTCCAAGGCCTCCATCTGAGAGAACGAGATCTGATGCACTGATTTCCACCATCATTAATGGGGTGCAATCCATCATCTACATGTGTGATCACAGTATGAAGTTTCAGAAGAGTTGATGCACCACAGTATGAGCAGTTTGAGTAGAATAAATAACTGGACTATGCTTTGATGATGAGTGGGTTGGAGGCTGCTGCTATTATTCCTCATTGGTCCCATCATGACAGCTGCAAAACCTTTGCCTCTCGCTTTCTCCTCCACTTGAATTGGCTGCAATGCCCTTCTCCGTCGCCTCTCTCTCTTCCCTCCTTGTTGCTGTCTTTGAAGATTCTGCTGGATCTCACAGCCTACCTTCTTCTTCCTCCGTTAATGGCTTAGTGTAGCTCTGCTAGTTTGCCTTTTGATTTATCTGTGCTGGTTTCTTTCCTTGCCACTGTCAATTTTGCAGACTATCAAGCACCGTGGGACTTGGAATCTTTCTTCCCCCTCTAGATTTCCACCTCCTCTGCTCCTCTTCTAAGCATCACAGCAACCAAATTCTTCCAAGATTTGATCTTTATCCAAAATTTGCTCGTCTCCACACCTTTTCTCATCGACTTTGTTCCCAAAATCTGATTTCCCCCCCCCCCCCCCCCTCCCCC
>LVTN01000003.1:1178652-1195688 GCA_001649415.1 Musa itinerans
CCCCCAACTTGTTATGATTCCACGCATGTTGCATCTCCATATCTGCATCACAGTCTCTTGCAACAGCTGAGCTTCTCTTGCCACCAAGAAGACAAAGGAGGGGGCAACGATGTCGGGTTACGATCTCTCGAAGAAAACAGTCATCTTTGGGCTCCATTTGTGGGCTGTGGTGGGCATCTGCATTGGCGTCGCCTTCGTCCTCCTTCTCTTCCTGATCTCCCTCTGGATCGCCTACAAGCGCAGCAGTAGCTCCTCCCGGAAGCACACCATCCCTAAAGTCCCCAAAGAAATCCAAGAAGTACAGGCTGGATCTGCGCCTTCCCATTCCTCCGAAGCCGAGCCCTCTCCTCTGCCCAGCAAGCAGCCAGATGAGGAGAAGCCGATCATGCTCCAGAGGATTCACGTCGAGACCGGGAAGGAGCACCGCATCACCTACCCAGAGCGCAGCAGCGGCGGGGGTGGCGGGTCGTCGCATGGGAGCGGAGAGAGCCGGTCGGTGGACCAGGCGCCGGCCTCGGTCCCTGAGGTGTCCCACTTGGGCTGGGGCCACTGGTACACCTTGAGGGAGCTTGAGGTAGCGACCGGCATGTTCTCAGATGAGAATGTCATTGGAGAAGGTGGATATGGCATTGTCTATCATGGTGTCTTGGAAGATGGCACTCAGATTGCAGTCAAGAACTTGTTGAATAACAGGTACTTACTCAAGTCATTATAATTCTGTAGTATTTTAAGCACAAAATCTTTCATTAGACCTACTCATCAAGATCTTATTTCAACTTGATTTTGCATGTAGAACAGCAGAACCAATTTAACTACTGCCACTTGGTATGTCTGTTGATGCATGAAGATGATAGTTTGCATCTGCCTTAGCCTTAGCATGTGCATATATAGATGTGGGAAATGAGTTCGGGATGAAGACAGTCTTCTGTCGATTTTCCTTGTATGAAATTATCCATGTGCAATATATCTCTTGGAGAGATTTCTGCAACAAGATATTCGTTAGAAGAGACGGCTAACAGATAGCCCTCTTAAGAGTCTCCATAACTCACAAATATAATGAGGTTGAGAAATAGTAATGTACCCTTGTGGCTGTTATATATAATCCTTTTGTTCGGTATCACATAAAAATGCTTCTTCATATAAAGTTGTCATAAGGATCAGCCAGGTGAGAGAACTACAGAGACAATCACTTTAATGATTGTGGTTTGGTCACATGAATGAATGAATCTGTGAAGTCAACTCCTTCCTCTTGCAAGTAGCTTTGGTGACAAAATATGCCTTGATTCTGTCTCTTAAGCCTTTTTGCTTGCATTTGACACAATATACCCATTTAGATTCATTTGTTCCCTTGTCTTTGAGTTTATAACAACCAAAAATCCAATTCAGGTCTGTCCCTTGTATATTTCCTGGACACGGTCAGCATTGCAAAGGTTACAAATGGAATCAAGTGAATCTTGGTTAAAAAATTGTGATGAAAATGTTTACTCATCAAACTTTACAAAAGTGTCAAACCCAATGCATGAGGTTCTCACCAAAGGGGGAGGGGGGGTTTTTTTGAGGAAGATAAATTTACGATGTCTTATCCTTACAAAGTAAAGACACTATTTTCACAAATTGAACTTTGATCAATTAAGTAACAAACGAGTAATCTTCCCATTGTAACAATGTTCTTCCTCAAGTCATCAAAATTTACATCCCTATAAATTTATATGGATAAATGTAAACTTATTGGGAGTGTTGTCTGACATAAATTATAGGGATAAATGTAAACTTACGTTCCTATGTCAGATCATTATTATCAGACAAATTTTGATGTGCTAAGAAGATTGTAGCTGATGAAAGTAAAGGTTTGCTTGAGATGTAATGACCAAGTATTAGTTGAAATAATGATGTTTCCAGTGCGATCTATGGAAAAAAAATTACCATTATCCGGAAGCACTTGGCCCGGATCCAGCATACTCGCTGTGAATTGGGATTTAAATTGGAGGTCAAGTGATTGGTTACACCAGAATCTGGCTACCAATCTGAATTTGTAGTTGTTGAGGATAAAGCAAGCATTTCTACCATGTTCGGTGACAGTTTAACACCTGGCTCTGGTCAAAGTGATGATGGCATTTGTTGGCTGTATGTCTAGATCTTGGACAGACTTGTTACTGATCTTTTCACCCTGCGTTGTCGCTAGAGTTCTGATTTTGAACATGGAAGCCTTCACATTGCTTTTTTTTTGTGCTTATAATGACTATTTAACTTTGAGGATGACTGTATCACAACAAAATGATCAATTTCAGGTCTTAGATCAACCAGTACACAAGCGATGAAATCTATATTAGTTACTACCTCGTCAGTGTCTACTACTGATCTGAAAATGATTTAATTTTGTGCAGATAATCCTGCAGTTTAGAAGATCCTTTCTTTGATGTTTGAAGATTGTATTTCATATGCACTAGTGTTGCTTTAGATTGAGAAGCACAGATCTCATTAAGGTAGTTTCACCACCTTGGCTGGTTGCAAGAGAAACCGCTTGAGTTAAAACTCCCTTGGTCAATGCCGAAAGAGTATTGCCAAGAAGCGATCTTGTTTTGCCAAGATAGGTATCTGGATTATTTTTTAGAATGATTGACACTGTACCTTAAGATGGTGATGGAAGAAATTTAGGTGAGCTTTTATCTACGTAGCCTTCAAAATGACAAGCTTGAACGATTGATGCTATCTGCGACTTCCATGAAAGAAACATTACAATTCATTTTGACAAGAAATGGTCTGTAAAAGTGCTGGAAGGATGGATTTTTAGGTGTAATAATTGGAACTTTTGTGGGATTTGCAATGAAGCGATTATGATGTTTTTTCCTTGAATGGATTTAGACATTAGAAGTTATCTTTTGTTGAAATTTTAGCCACAAAATACTTGATATCACAGAAGGTTAACAATAGATACAAGTCCGTTATAACAAAGCCTGTTACAGTCATCTCTATAGATGAGCTTATATAACTGATAGAGATGTGTATCACTAGCAACAATAAACCAATGTTGAATGCATGATGTTTAAAGTATTGAAATAGTTCCAACTACTATCAAATCTCCATTTTCATTTGGCAAGAGAATATTTTACTGGACCTGATATTAGAATAATTAGCAGTTCTGTAGGTTACAATTGTAAGTGGACTAGGAATTCAATCAGTATCTATTGCTATTTATATTCATGCATCAATATTAGTGTATGCGTTCACCTCAGTACCTGTATCATGGGAAAACCATGTCAAATATACTTCAGATCAAGGCACTCAAATAGTTTTCATATTCTTCAAATTCATTTTATTTTCACTTTACAATAAAGTTACTTTAAAGAAATTTAGAAGTTCTAAGTGGCAGCATTGCAGTATGCTATAGTAGGGGATCTGTAATTTATATTCATAATTTTCATGAATCCCATTTGGAAAAGGTAACCTAATTTCTGTCTCATCTTAATGAATGAGGAGATTTTATCTGCACAAATAATTTAATCCAATTAGATATCCAAGAACAGATATAGTATTATCCAAGGCGGTGGCTTAATTTGACGTATTCACTTGTCTTATCAGGGGCCAGGCTGAGAAGGAATTTAAGGTTGAAGTGGAAGCAATAGGACGTGTTCGCCACAAGAATTTAGTGAGATTGCTAGGATATTGTGCAGAAGGTGAACATAGGTATATTATCAGTTTCTATCCTTGTCCTTTTATGATGTAATTCCAGCACATTTGTGTTGGAAATCAACTGAAACAAAGATAATTTCTAATCTTTTGTCTGTGCAATTTAGGATGCTTGTTTATGAATACATAGATAATGGGAATTTAGAGCAATGGCTTCATGGGGATGTTGGTCCTTCCAGTCCTCTTACTTGGGATATTCGAATGAACATTATAATTGGTACAGCAAAAGGGTACGTTTCTAACTTTCTGTGCTGCTTATTGTGCTTTAACCTTGACATATATAATGTTTGATTAATTTCTTGCTTTATGAGACCATACATGTTCAAGTGCAGGTTACTGTACTTGCATGAAGGGCTAGAGCCAAAGGTTGTTCACCGAGATATTAAATCAAGTAACATACTGCTTGATAAGCAGTGGATTCCCAAGGTTTCAGATTTTGGACTGGCCAAGCTACTAGGCTCAGGGAGGACCTACGTCACCACGCGTGTGATGGGAACTTTTGGGTTCGTGAATACTGTCTTTTGCAACTTTGTAATACATGGTAGAAGTATATTGTTTCAAGGACTGATAAATAACATTAGCTTCTTTCTTGCTTCCAGTTATGTGGCTCCTGAGTATGCTAGCACTGGTATGTTAAATGAGTCAAGTGACATATATAGCTTTGGCATTCTTATCATGGAAATAATATCTGGTCGGAGCCCAGTCGACTACAGCAGACCACCAGGCGAGGTTAATCTTAATCTTGCATGCTAAAGTTTGAGATGTTACTCTAAGAGCTACTTAATTGTAATCATCAAGTCATATCTGTTTTTCAGGTTAATCTGGTAGATTGGCTTAAGACAATGGTAAGTAATCGAAATTCTGAAGGTGTCTTGGATCCAAAAATTCCCGAGAAACCGTCATCAAGGGCATTAAAAAGAACACTTTTAGTTGCATTACGATGTGTGGATCCTGATTCACGGAAGAGGCCAAAGATGGGACATATTATTCACATGCTTGAAGTCGATGATTTCCCTTACCGAGATGTAAGTCGATTCATCATCATGCGAGTTACTGTTGCCCAAAACCTTGTTTTTTTTTCCCTGCTTTTTCTCGTTGCATTCTAAGCGTCCTATTACTTATTATATATTTTAGTATCATAGTACCTATGTTTTGATACTGCTTGTGCTACTCTTCAAGCTCGGATACACTTGATGCGGTAAAGATTAGGTTGTGGCTCGAAAGTTAGAATTTCAAGAAATGCACTTTCTTTTGTTATTAGAACATGATTTCAATGGAAAAATACAATTGGTACTCTATTTACCTATTTTTCCAGTAGAAACTAAGTACCATATTGTGCCATTACCTTCTCCATTACCTTCTCTTCAGCCGCCTTTCCTATTTCAGTCTTGTAAAGAGTATCTTCTACATATGACCTCTATTTTGAGTTCCTTTTTGGCAATTAACTCCTTTTCATCCTGAAATTTTCTGAGGTTTCATTCTATCTTCTGTTGTATATTTGATTTCAGGATCGTCGAGCAGGAAAGGATCCAAGGCAAACAAGCCATGATAGTCCACGAGACAAAGAAAGACTACCGGAAAAGCCTGTGACCACCGAATCAGGTGCTAAAAGCGGGAATGAGAGTGGCACAAGATGTTAGACATTCTCGCTGGTGAAAAGATCTCTCCGATGATACAGAAATGCCTCCCAGTCTTTCTTGTATCAAGACCAAGCAACATCTCAGAAACCTAATTGTTGATACACACTTGTTCTTTGTGTCGATAAGTGGCTCAGATGAATGTTGAGCCTCCGTTTGTATATGTTGTTTCATGTTCTCGTGTACAAAGCTATGTGCCATCGACCATACTATGTTGTATCATTTCTTCATTTGTACTTGATGAAGCTCTTCCGAGTGGATTTTTGTTTGATGAATTGCCTTGTATAGTCTGCACCAATCACGATGAATTGCTCTAAAATCTCCCTTCAATTCCTTGGTTTATCTTGCTCTCTGATCAAACTTCATACTGTATCATTGCAAAATACTACACACATACAGGGAACCAAGAGCATCTCAAATTTGAGATGATCGATTCAATCAGTGCGTGCAAATTGTCTTTTTTTTCTTTGATGTGAGCTCAATCTTAACATGAAGTGTAGGAGCAGTTGTTGGTAACATGAACTTGAATATTGTCTTTTTTTTCTTTGATGTGAGCTCAATTAACATGAAGTGTAGGAGCAGTTGTTGGTAACATGAACTTGAATTTTCTTACTTAATCCTATCATCGAGATGGTTTGCTATTGAACCTGAATTATAACTTGATTTAATGAGATATTTTTTTTTTTTGCATAATTTGGTGCTTCAGATGTTAAAGGAGAATTAAAGTGGGGAAATGAAATCAATGTAGATGTTATAAGAGCAGACAGGCAGAGCAATGAGAGAACTCCGGGGTCCATAATAAAACCAGTTCGTTCATCTTCCAAGTTTGTGTGGAAAGAGCCATCAGAGTCTCTGGAAAATAAGGATCGGACTGAGCCACAAGAGAAGGACCAGTAAATAATACATTTGGCTCCTCGGAGAGAGAGTAAGAGTTCTTGTGGTGTTTGTACGTTGGGTTGGCCCATCGCATGCTTATGCTTTTGCTTGGCTAGGATGTGTCGATCGTGGGGTAATGCTTTGATCGTGAAGGCTGTGTTGAGCACATCACATGCTTCTGTTTGGTTAGGCGATGTCGTCGAGCATGAGGAGATGCTTCGACTACGAAGGTCAGGTGGTGTTGAGCATGTCACAAGCTTTTGCCATTTTAGGGTGCATCGAACTAAGGGAGACATATCGACATTGAGCATGAGAAGATGTTTTGATCGTATAGGTCGTGTTGAGTCGGGCACATCAAGCACAAGGAAACTCTTTGGTTGTAAATATTTAGTCGAGCACCTCACGCACTTCTATTGGGTTAGGGCACGTCGAGTGTACGAGAGACGCTTTAACTACGAAAGTCGCATTGGACGTAGAATATGATTCTAACTTGTTAGGACACATCGAACACAAAAAGAGATACACGTAGAATTTTCTGTGTAAGTCAAAGAGGATACTTAATTCTATTTCGATTCATTCCATACAAAATCTATATCAAGTGCATTCGATAAATTCTGAACGAAAATATACTTCGAGATAGACGCCGATTCAATTTTACATGACCATAAATCGATTCTAAAATAATAAAAAAAATATTCTCCTTAAATATCATAAGGATATGACACAATCAATTAACACGTTATCATCTCTTAGCTCCATAAATCAAATTCTAACTGACCGAAAGCAATAACAATATGGAAAGCCTACGCCTAAAGAGTTCACAAAACAAAAAGTCGAAAAATGCAGGAACAGATTCCGGGACTTGTCTGCTGCCCATTCTTTTGATGCAGCAGTGACATGAAAGCACCAACACTTTTTCTCAATCGAAGAACATTGTTGCTTTTGATAGGAAGCTTTCATACATTTCCTACAGAAGTTGATCATCTTCACAGAGAACAACATTGTACGAAAAGAAAAAATATCAAGTGATGGTCCGTGCCTTCTCGTTCTTGATTGCAGCACTCTAATCACTAGAAGATAATAAAAAGCTAGAGAAAGATTTGCCATAACTCTAGCTATACTCTAGTTTGAGTTCCAGGGTATTTATTACAAAGACAACCATGCTGCAGGGGTTGACAGAAACTCGTAATTCTACACTCACCAATGATTTAAATGTGTATTTTTCTATGAGATTTTGAATACTCAAGTGAATCTGAATTTTGAAGCTCGTACTTCAATGCTAAGAACATGAACACAATTATGTTTCATTTTACCAAACTAATAAATGACTCTGCAGAAGTACCATAAGCAACTGACAACTTGCATTATAAATTTACGATAGTCCAAGAAATATATGTCAGAAAATACAGTAGGGAAATTTTCCTGAAAACAAATATACCGAACAGAATGGATGTGTGCAAAATCGGTAAGAAGCCACATGTGTGTGTTAATTATGAACTTAAAAGGGGCTGTCAGTTATAGATGTTTATGTTTCTTAATCTGCCCTAGATTGACCAGCCCGGGAAGAGAGAATGATGCCAACAATAAGGCCATAAAGTGCAAGTGCTTCAGCAAAAATGAGAATAAGAATCATGCCCACAAAGAGCTTCGGCTGCTGCGCGTTGGCCCTGAAATCAACATAAACATAATCTGTTAAAATTGTTGATTTCTTGTGTCATATTAGGTCTAACTTTTCGGCAATCTATGATCACATTCAATGGCATGCCTCAATAAGTTATGTTGTATAAAACATGTTTGCACCCTGTGGTCAACAAGGTTAATACACTTGTCTATGTGCAGATATCTGAGTGCCAGTGTAAGCATCCAGTACACATGTTATACAATAATTAAATGAAATAAATAAAACAAAACAAGAAAAAAGGTAATACACATGTTGACTTTATGGGGCTTCCTACTTTGCTGACAGTCATGAAATGCATGATGAGTGACAGTTGTAGTAAATAACTTTTAGCCAAAAGAGATGTGTATAATATAAAAGGAGAATAAGGTCAGTTAAGCTAGCTCTTGCTTCCTCGTTCACCACCATAGTGGGGTAAGGGCATCAAAGAAATAGCTCAGTCTACTAAAGTTCATTGCAAATTCTTTAACATTAAGCTGCCTACTTAAAGTGCTTATTGGACAAGAACTGAGCCTCTACAAATCTCAGCACCATGTCTATGTTCAAGTGCCATTGCGGTTAAACTACAAGATTACTTACTTGATAATAAGTTGGAAAAGGAACATAAAAGACCAAGATAGGTGTAATTCTACTTAAGAAAATGAATGTGTTTTTCCCCAATCAAAAGGAAAAGAAAGTCTTTTGCCCAATCTAAGAGAAAGAAAGCATTTTTGCTAATCAAAGATGAGGAAAAGATAGTGATTTATGAATATTTTAACCACGGATAAAAAAATACAAACATTATGATTGCTACCATAAAGAAACACCTTATATATATTAACTAATGGAAAAGTAACTCAAACATAAAGAGAGCAATCTAAACCTGTTTATGCAATCAATCAAAGCTAGAGAAAGATTGTTACATTAAGACCAGTATTTTGCAGGTATCTGGATTCACAGTATGAACAAACATTTCTCAATCATATAAACCTAACGACCAAGTGATAAACAAAGAACCATGAAAGGAACAGAATATTTATTCTACGCTTCCATTTTGACTTGTTCCAACATCATATGATGAGGCTGACCAATGAAACTAAAAGCATATGCAAGATATAGCAATTTAACAGTATAAAAGTATAAAAGATTTCTAACAATTCTATCTCCATTGGCAAGTTCATTTTTCATGTGATTATTGTAACATCATGGGCTTTTATAGTTTTAAGGTTTTTTTTAATCTGTTTCTTTCGTAGAATGGATTAAAGCGCCTTTTGTCGTTTTTAGCAGAGCAATGGAATTTGTTCAGGAGTATCATGCTTGGACTGAGTTTTTTTTCCTTTTCTTCTTAATTTTGAGAATTCCTGCTTTAAAAACTATGATAGTGGAATCACTGGTGCTCTCTTTAACTCTAAATGTCTGAAATCTTGTTTTCTCGGATTTTACTCAAGTATGGTTTGTTATTGTACCGGATGTTACTTCTGTTGCACATATATGTTTGATGCACTGGTCTAATGTTTGTTCAGTATATAACTCTGAATAGAGTCTGTACACAATCAGAAAGAGCAATCTTGGTTTCAAGGATTTGTGAAGCATAACACAGCCAGACATATAAAGGTATCAAGTCTCAATAGTATCCTAGTATTCATTCTATCTAGTTCCATACTTTTGCTGTTCACTTTAATTCAATGTCGAGGATTCCTTCTTTAGTATATTTGCTTTACTCTAACCTGTTGTTTTTGTGCACCGTGAACTCCCCTCTTACGGTTTACTGTGATGTGACAACAATCACAACTTTTTCTTTCAACCAAAAAAATTCCCTGCAAGCCCGCCAAAGGAGCTGAAGGTCCACCTAAGACTGAACATACATGATACAACCATCCAATTCATCCAATAAACACAATCACTAACTTTTTGTCTATATCAGAGAAATTGATAAGCTTGATTCCTATATTCTTTATCCCTAGGTTGTTGAGACAAGATGGATCTATAAAATGCATGCCTAAGCACAATAGACATGATTGAAGCTTTGTATACTGTGAAAAAAAATTAAAACATCATTCTTATCTTTGCTAACTTTACACAAGTTTCGTCTCTCTCTCTCTCTCTCAAAATCATTAAGCCCAAGAACCCCACAGATGATGTTGCTCATTATGGCCTATTCTTGATTGCAATAGCAATTATTCAGTCAATCATTCAGCAAGAACTATGAAAACGACAATCCAGATTCTACAGATGCATGTCTCATGATATCCAACTCACTAGAGAAGTTAGCAAGAAGCAAGATATAGAAGAGTCAAACTTTCACTGAGAACCATGACAATAACCAAGATTAGAACTTGTATACGTAGAGAGAAACAGAGGCAAAGAAATTTACCGGACACCAGCATCACCAACGATCCCGATGGCCATACCCGCAGATAAACCGGCCAGGCCACAAGCAAGCCCAGAGGACAGATGAGCGTACCCATCAAAGAGGTAATACGATTTCGCCTTGGGATTAATCCCAGTGCTTATGATCACAGCAATAATCAATCCGTAGATCCCGAGCACTCCAGCCATCACCACGGGCACGATCGACTTCATCACGAGCTCCGGCCGCATCACGCCCATTGACGCCACCCCGACGCCGCTCTTCGCCGTCCCGTACGCCGCTCCCATACCTGGAAACGACCCCAGAAGATCATCAAAACACAAAAACTAGATCTACACCAGATGAAAACGGTAAATATTTCCGCAGGATGCAAGAAAAAAAAGGGGAGGATTCAAGGGATTACAGGAGAAGACGAGCGCGGCCGCGGCGCCGAGGAAGCCAAAGAAGGGGGCGGTTTCATCGCCGCTGAAAGACGACATCGCCGCAGGGATCAAAGAAGCCCCAGGAGATCTTCGAAACCCCAATCCTCCGATCTCGATTCCTCCCTCGACCTCGTTCTATTCCTTCGCTAACGAGGTGAGAAGGAAAGAGATAGGAAGAGGAGACCTACGGAGGATCGGTTCTGTGGTCGTTAATTTTACTAAAACACCCCTGTGCTATAATTACCTCGCTGGGGGTATATATATATATATATATATATATATAGAGTTTTAGGTTGCCTCTTTCCCGTCAACCACAGTTTAAATTTGACGCGACCCATTGTGCGTCGAATGGTAGAAGGGATGGGGTTTAGGGTGGGGAGGGGCTGCTCTCGAAGCGGCGGATGGATCCGTGAGGAGAGCAAAACCGTACTCCAAGCGATCTCTGATCTAATGTTCACGCATTCATCCGTGATGCCTGCGGCAGTTTTCAATCCGAGCTCCGCGATCCGTTGCTCGAGCCATGCGTCCTCCTCCCCCTCTCCCGGTCTCTCCGGCCTAGTGATGGACCAAGAAGTCATCTCTGAAGGCCAATATCTTGCCTGCCATCGAGATTGGATCTTGTGTTCGTTGCCTGGAAAACCTAGGTTTTTGTTTGGATCTGATTTCGGCGTCTCTCCTCTTCTGTCCTAAATGAAGTTTCAACTCTGTTTTAGATCAATCGAAAAGTTTCTGCCTTTGATCTAAGAAAAGATGGAAACTTCTCCGGATTTGACTTCGAGATTCCTCGTGATGGATTATTTTCTTCTTTTTTCCTGTTTTCTTGTAGTTTAATCTGGGCATTTTATTGTTTTTAATGTGACTGCTTTGTGCTTTTTCTCCCTGGGAAATCCTAGTTCTTTATTCAGATTTAAATCGATTTAATTTGTTCAAAGGTAACGCCTACCAAACGCCTACCATATATATAAAGGCCCATGACTAAGTCATTTTAGAACTTATGATACTAATCAGCATTTGTTTCATCTATTTAATTTCAGAATTTCGTTTGTAGCAGACATTCTACTTACAGTGGTGGCACCAAGGCACATGAACATGCCAAGTTGGTCAAACCTGTAGTAGCCTCCTTCATCTTTTTTGACTTTCAATCATGGTTAAACCTGCCCTTGAAAGCAGTAGCCTGCTTCGTTTCATGGATTAGGGAAGGTGTGTTTATCTCGGATGTTTTCATCTATGTCAGTTGTGTCAAGAAAGATTGTAGGCATCTGACTAGTCAACTCTGCAAAAATGCTGCATGTTTTGCTTGGCTTAATTTTGATATTGTACTTAACTTTCTGTAAGACATGTTCATTGAGGATGCTGAGGCTGATGAAATGGGTTTATTAACAAATTTGGGTTTTTCAAATAATATTTCTAAATTTAGATTCTGAACCAATCGGACAAATAGCAGTCCTCCTACTTGAGTGAAGTTCAAGCAGGAAGATGTTCAGGACAAAGCTGTATGATGTGGAAGTCTCACATATGGTCCCATGAGACTGGAGTGGTTAGACAAGGGAGACCATCAGGCAGTTCTGTATATTGCTTGGCAATGAGAATCTAAAAAGGAACTCCATAATCAAAGAAAAGGAAAAAGAGTCAGTACCATTGCTGTGAACCATATTTGTCAAGGTAACCTGGCTGACCTAAAGACACCCTGAACTACTGTTAAGGTTTGCTGGTTGTCATGGTTCAAGTACACAGATTTGCCTTGATGTTGCATATTGTGGTTGTTGAATGTTGGTAAGGCAAGTAGTAGTTATTATTATTTTGTGAGCTGTTCTTAACCCGAAGGTAATGTGTTCCAATTAGGAAGCCAAGCTGCTAGCAATATTGTCATTTGATGTATGGCATCAACCCATCTTGGAGGAGACTTACAGATGAAAGTTTCTATTTTATCTTTTGAACATCCAGTTCTCTGGTTCTAGGACTTGCTATTCATTCAGAGTTATTGAAACATTGATCATAATTTATTTGTTGGTGCTTTTTTTTTTTTTTTGCAGTTGTTGCTTTCACAGTCAATATGTTAAATATTCTTACTTGGTGTAAAAGTATCAATTTTGTGTTCAACTATTAAAATGCTTGTGTAATTATAATTGCTTATTGACAAATAATACATCGTGAAAAATGGATAATGTGACGCCATGATAGAACAGAACATTTTCTATGGCTGGGTCATAGAATCAGTAAGTTTTCATTGTCTTGTAAACCTGCTCCCAACTTTGTATGACTACTTTGTGTAAGCCAGGTATTATAATTAAAAAATTATTTGGTATTTCATTTTGTACTATCTTGCCTGAATGACTGTAAAATATGGATTTCCATTTACTTTGCACAGGCTACTGGTATCGTGCATCGAATTTTGTTAAGATATTATTTTGTTGGAGAAGAATTGTTAATTTGATTTTTTTGGTAATAGATCATTCATCAACTCCAGTTTTGTCAGTACTTTATATGCCCAAACGAAACTTTCTCACTTTCTCCTGGAATCATTTGGAAATTTCAATCTGTTCATTTGAGTGTGAAATCTTTTTTAATCTTTTGGTACTACGATGGAGCCATTTATTGAGCCATTGACTGCATGACCTATCATCTTGTTTGTGGATTTCACATCTGTCTGTTTATATCTGTCATGCCAATGTCTTTATATACGGAATCCATTTTGTGATTTTTTGTTTTTTGTTTCAGGAATCTGATAATCTTTTTAATCGCGACAACATGAAACTGTAATGTATCAATGAGGTTGGCTTTATACGTATTATAGCCATTTAACTCTGTTAAGGGCAAATACTTGCAGTACAAGATGTAAAATTTCTTTTCTACAAATAATCATATATAATAAATTCAGATCAGCTATTGTTGTTGTGGTTAAAAAGACAAAGAACTAACTGTCAAGACAGTCTTAGATTATTAAAATTACATGTAAAGAAAAATTTCAAATTCCCTGCATATGTTGTGAGAAGCAGCTTTCATGGGTTACACTGTGTCTTCATGAAAATAAAATATTTTTACATTTGTAGTTGACAAGCATCAGTTGCTTTGTTTTGCTTATATGACCACAGAAGGTTATCATAAGAACAGCAGTTGGGTAGTGTCCTGTAATCATCGCTAAAATCACATTTGTCATGACAGAAGTTGGCATCCACAGAGCTATTAGTATTGGTTCCATAATACAGTTTGTCGCCCGGGGTTCTGTCGAACTCATGCTTTAGCGTTTTTACTGTCTAATCCTGCACCCAAGTTGTTTCTGTTTCCTGCATTCAAGATGCTTATGTTCTAAACAAGTGAGATAGACAGGTAGGTTTTTGTGTTTGGCATACATGATTCTTACATACATGTTTTGAAGTTGAAACCTGACTTTTTTTCTTGGCTTTCTTCTAGTTAGGTGGTTGAACTTGAGTAATATCTTTGCGGCCTGCATGCATACTAGTTTGTGGTCTCATAGTATTTGATTCAGTTTGCTCTTGATGAGGAAAATATATGTTGTCTTTAGTCTCTGCTCAATCCTAATGTAGATGGATTATTCATTGCACTTACATGACATTTCCCACTAAAGTACATGAAAATTCTCCTCCACAGGCAGTCATTTCTGCCAATGGACTTGAAGACAAGTTGCTGCTACATAAACATGGTCACAAAAAGGGGGAAAGGTAATTAAATGAACTACTTATTTAATGCAGTATATGTGGCATTCTATCTCCACACACACACCTGCCTGCGTGCACGTCTACTCTTTAGTGCTGCCACTCCTTCCCGAGATATAATCTTGTATTTATTATTATAGCCACAAAGGACCACAGTTTGTCTCCTAATTTTTCAAGCATTACATTTTTGGTGTATATCTCCCCATTTTTAATATGAGGTGAAATGTCTTCATTTAATGAGCATTTTGACTGGCAGAATTTTATCAAACACCACAAGGGCATATCTTGTACACAAGCAACACGACCTGAGGTTGCAGCAATCAACCCTTGCGTCTTGGCAAAAGCAATCGAAGCCACCTCCTTCCATGATCTTCACAAGCCATATACAAAGAACTCTCTCTACCTTTTGACACACGTACTCCATAATGGTGAAGCTCTCCACCGTGCTACTCCTACTGTGCTTGTTTACTACCTCTTACGGTCTCTTTCTTCACCCCTCGGCCTTTCATGCAGAGGCCAAGCGACACCGCTGGTGCTCTCTCGCTCCGTACTCCGACGCATGCACATGCACACACTACGTGAGCCAAAGCATGCAGCAGATGTCGATACACGCGGCCATGGAGCACGCCATGCTCGCCCGGGAGCAGATCGTTCTGGGCGGCCTCGAGGGAACCCCGTGGTCCGACTGCCTCGACCTACACGACTCCACCGTGCGCCAGCTCAACCGCTCCCTCGGCCCCTCGCGCCGGCGCGTGGGGTACGACGTGCGGACTTGGCTCAGTGCCGCCCTTACTAACCTGCACACCTGTAGGGCCGGGCTCGCCGAGCTCCACGTGCCCAGCTCCTGGTTCGTGCCGCTGCTGAACAATGCGTCGGAGCTGGTGAGCAACGCGTTGGCGATCACGGAGCCGAGGGCGGAGGAAGAGGAGAGGAAGGGTGGTGGGGCGTTCCCGGAGTGGTCCTCGGTCGAGGACCGGGAGCTCCTCCGGGCGCGCCGGGGGGACGTGGTGACCGATTTGGTGGTGGCGAAGGACGGCAGTGGGGACTTTGGGAGCATCAAGGAAGCTATCAACGAGGCGTCGAGGAGGAAAGGGAGGGAGAGCAGAAGATTTGTGATCTATGTGAAAGAAAGGGTTTACGTGGAGAACGTGCAGGTGGGCGTGAGAGACCTCATGTTGGTCGGGGATGGCATCGGCAAGACGGTGGTCACTGGTAGTCGGAGTGTTGCTGGAGGTTCCACCACCTTCAATTCCGCCACCGTGGGTGAGTCCAGTGGCATGAACTCTTCCTGCTCTCTCTCTCTCTCTCTCTCATGGGAAAGATTAATCTTTGTGCGTATCGGTGATGTGTGGTGGCGTGCAACGGTGACGGGGGATGGATTCATCGATCGGGGGATAACGTTCCTGATGAGGGTAATAATGGCAACATGATGCGCAACGACGTCAGCCGTGACTAGATGACACTCCGCCTGAGGAGAGCAATAATGGCGACGCGATGTGTGCTAACGTCACCCGCTCTTGGATGACGACTTCATCGTTTTGACCTAACGTGCCTGGCCGAGGTAGACCAGAACGATGACCGAGGCACGCCCATGCCCTGTAGCAGCCCGGTTCTTCACGCAACGCCAACAACAGTGTCGGACGCCATCAGAGGTACGACCCACCCCCTGCAAACAGGCACATCAGGAACAGTAACCCACTTTATAAAGACCCCTGCACCAGAAGGGGGAGGGGAACGACAAAAAAACAACAAATACCACTTCACTCCACTCACTGACTTGATCGTCGGAGGTGTCGGGCCGAGCTACCGACCCGACCTGTGTGCAGGTGAGAAGACGGCACGACTTCCCCAGGACGCAGAGGAGAGGAACCCCTTCCCGAAACAACCTGACGCTCCTCCTCCATGCACGCCGATGCGTGCGACCGGCCCCACCAACAACCCCCAAGGGACGTTGAGCTAGATCCCCGCCCATTCGGACCCGAACCGAGCCGTATCGACCCCGAGGCCACGACATAAAGTTGTTTACCCCAACATTTTTGGCACTAGAATGAGGGCCGAATGTCGAGTGATCAGTAGATCCACTCAGACGAACCCGTAGTCGTGGGGTTGCGCCCGGTCAGCACGCCGGGAGAACATCCTCCGTGTGATGGACCCTGAGATGAATGCCCCGTCGCAACATCAGAGCGATATTGACGGTTGTTCAACGACCCTGGTCTATCGCCGCTTGAAGGGGCCCCCGGCGGCTCGTCGCCCGTGTCGTCCGAAGCCTTTCATGACCTCGCTCACCAAGTCCGAGCTCTGACGGGTGCGGTGCAAACTATCATCCCGCTCGTCTCCCATCCGGCGCACCCGCCTATGACCCAGCCACTGCAGCAGCGGGAGCCCCCCACCTGGGCTCATACGCTACTTCCCGAGCTCCCTACTTCGCCTCGGGACCGATCAACCCTACTCGGGAACCGAGGGGCGGCAAACTCGGTGAGCCGCTCGGAGCCCGAGGCGCTATCTCCAGAATCAACGGACTCCCTGTGAGCCCAACTAAGCCTCGTTAGTCAGCGACTCGATGAAGTGCAATAGGAGGTTCGCAGGTCGAAGGGAGAACTCGGGGCGGACGAACACCAAGGATCCCCATTCGCGGCCGAGATACAAGATCAAATAATTCCTCCGCACTTCCGGCTCCCCTCTCTGGACGCCTATGACGGCGCCACCGACCCA
>LVTN01000003.1:1210238-1223861 GCA_001649415.1 Musa itinerans
ATGTGTGTGTGTGTGTGTGTGTGTGTGTGTGTGTGTGTGATTGTGATTAGTATTTACTAATTATGGTTAGCATAATAGTGATGATACTCTAATTGATGTTACCCATCAAATCAAATGGATTTAAACTCCGAACGTTCTTTTGTGATAAAACTATGTCACCACCCTTCTTCCAACATATGACATAATATTTATTTTTCTCCCAAGATTAAAATATGCAATGTAAATAGAAGGAAAAAAAGAGAAAGAGATAAACCTATTATGATAAACAGAAAGAAAAAAAATAAAATAAAGGATATTATTTATGTGCAATAAAAGAGAGAGAAAAGAAAACATAACCTGATATAAGAAAAAAGAGAAAGCATAGACAGATCTATTACCATAAGTAATCACGAGAATGATTAGAGGGAACTTTATTTATATCTAAACTCATATTAGTTACTAATAACCACAGTTAATTGTGATTAACTAAAATTCGGACAAACACCAGTGGAGGTGACCTAAATGGAAAACCACAACAACAAAAAAAATACTTGGACTAAATAATGCAGACGAAACGAGCTCGATATATTCTTCAAGAAAGTAAAGAAAATGAATACTTCAGAGAAAAACGATTTATTCCCAGTTCCAATAGTTAAATAAATTATGCAACCAACTAGGAATTTCTAAGATGAATTTCTTACATGGGATGCTCGGATAGAGGTAATATTGATTACCAAAAGTTTAGTTAACCTAAACAAAACTGCAGCAATACAATCTGAGAGTGTCACATCTCAGTCTTCCTTGTCCCCTGGCTGATAACTACTGCTGCTTTTAGCCTGTGAATCGCTAGCTTCTGTGACTTCGGCTCCATCTCGAGTAACTGGAGGAGTATCTGCGCTTCTAGTGCTTAGGAGCACAATAACCATTACAACAGCAACCACAAAGACAATGAGGTAGACTGTTCTTATGCCGGTTAATGAGCTAATAAAGCCAAATGGTGAAGGGCTGCTCAGTTTCCTTTTTATGGTTCTTCCCTCTCTATATCCTTCAAGAAAACGACTAATCTGGGTTCCTTGATCATTATCATCTAGGTCTTCCAAATCTACAACCTTCATTCACAAAAGGAAAAAAGATTCCTGTCAGAGCAACACGAGACTGGAACTTTAACTGCTTCTGAGCGATATGTTAACCAGAAATTTAGGTTAAACAAGGCAAGGCAAGAGAAATAAAGAACCCTGAAATTGAAAGAAAATGGAGAAGGCTTTGAACCAAAATATGTTTAAAGAACAAACCCAGATCCAAAATATATTGCTATGCCGAAGCATGCTCTCCTCCTGACGTGTATACTTTTGATTTGTGTTAACACAAAGAACTGGAGAAGCTAAGCTAGTGTTACACCAATGTATGCTCCCCTGATGCATGAACTTAGCATTATGATATGTATTAAGGCAAATAGGAGCAAAAGATCCAAGTTTGCACTTTGCAGTTTATTGGCGGACCTATGCCTTAATCTACCATGCCGAAGCCATATATAATATTTTGTTAGCAATAACTTTAATTATTGTAAAGTTTGAACAGCATTTAACTAATCAATAAACAAACAACACGCATGATGAAACTTGAAACCACTAAAAAGTATATCAAGACAAATTAAATGGGTGCTTAAATATTCTTCTGTGTGTAGAGACGGATTAGCTCTGTTCAAAATACAGAAGGCTCTAATATCACTACCACTGTATGTTGGCTCATAATATATAAGCAGCTTATGAACAGATTGCTCTCGTAGCATAACAGAGAACTTAAAGAATAGCTCATTTCTTCAGTCATCAATTTGATAAAGTATAAAGCACCCAAACACATTTATACAATGTAATTATGTACAGTGCTTCTTGAAGGAAATTCAGATAAGAGGCAACTGCAGCAAGAAAGAAGATAACTAACTAATCCAATTGTTTTGTTAAAACATAACTAAATTTTAACCAAAGCCAATCAAAACATAGAGAATCATTTATAGGCATATAACCTCAACACAAAATTTTATCAAATTGGTCATCAGAAAATGAACTGCATTTTGATATATGTAAACGTGGACTTACTGTATGGTATTCCTCATTTCCATCCCAAACAAGAAGTTTTGGTAGCTTTGAGCTCTTAGTGATATCAAATGCATCAACAAAATCTCCCCATTGCTTGACCCCAACATACCCAAATATCAAGTCCCGATTTGCAGTTGCAGCAGACCTCAAAATTTTAACCAATTTTAGTGATTTCTCATCTAACTCATCCTCCATGATAGTAAGAACAATTTTCCTCTTGTCATCATTCATCAGCTTTAATGTTTCAAATCTAATGGGTACGGTAGGAGGCAACTGGTTTTGGCTTATAAAATCTTCCAAGAAATCCCCTGTGAAAATAACTTACAAAACTCAAATACAATCTTTTAAGGATGATGTGTCACCTATGAATTAATGGAAAACAATGCCAAGAAGAAGAAAATTAAATTAGCTGCATTAATTTCAAGACTTATGAATTGAAAATTCGAAACAGAAGAACCAGAAACCAGCAGACAGCGATAAAAACTAAATGATCTTTCCTTTTGCACAAAGAATTTTAAGAATTAGTAGTAGCTAATACATTAAAAGAATAAGATAATAATACAAGAGTACTTAATCTGTGACTACAATGGGATCTCTCAGCCGTGAACAGTAAATTATCTAGGCAGCAAGTGAGGCACTGATGTTAGGTAGTCATGCATTGCTTCTCTGCTATTCATTTAATTTTTATAGGATTAGATTTAACTGCAATGGTAGCTTCTGTAGGAAATATGAAGAAATGTCATACACAAAATGTACAAAATACTTATCTGAACTCACCTTCAAAAGGCCCATAGAACACGCTTTGTTCCTTATATTTCGGATGAAGAGATACCAATGCTGGAACTTTGTCAAAGTCATATGCCACCATCATCTCTTCTGAAAAATCTTTTGCTACAGAAAACCAGGCTTTTTTCTTGTACTTACGGGCGACATCAAGAATAACAGATTCATCCAAGCCAAAGCCAATGAACACAGGGAACTCAGTGCCAACCATTTCAACAAAGTTCTGGATCACAGAATCAGTCTCCAGTAGTGAAACATCAGGAGAAACAAACTTCTTTAGAAATCGTACAAGCAACTCAGCTTTCCTTGGACCAGTGTAGTCCACAGGGACTCCATGCATAAAAAGCTTCATTGTTGGAAACCCACTGCATTTAACATGATGGCAAAAACTAGATTCAATGTCAAAACCAAATGACTTATATTATGCATCGTGTGATAGGTGAATGAATCACAACTCACAAAAATATCCAGAAGCTTATCTCACTAGCTAAAGCTTAGCATCTTACTTGGAATCACAATTGTACTAATAGGTCCAATAATACAACCTCATACACTATAGTAGGGTTATTGTTGGAGCTAATAGGATTGTTCTTCAAAAACTCAAAGGTGATAGGCAGAAGAATACTTACTCAATTTCATATTTTGAAGCAAGCTTTCTGTACTTGTCAGCATTAACCTTAGCAATCACAATGGGTTCACTCAGCTGAGCTAGCACCGGAGCAGCTGTATCCAACTGCAAAATTACAGCAAAGACATCATTAATGTCACTTCAGACAGTTCCATAAGGCAATTGTTTGTTACCAAGGACCAGAATAGTGACAAATGTACTTACAACAAATATATTATACCTTTTATGAATATAAATTACTAATATGAAGAACTTTGTTTCCTAACAACTGATTATTATACTTAGTATCATGTAGATTAAGTGAATTTATTAGTTCTGCAGTGTACTTTGACACTATATATTACATACCTGTATCTGTGGACACACATATTAACTGAATGTATGCTAGAAAAATAAGGGCAAGGCGACAGGACCAATCTCCACTATTAAAGTAATTTATCACTAAAAGAACAGAGAGCAAAGTAGAAGAATGCATGATCTCCTCATTTGTAATCCAAATATCTGTGTCATATCCAGAAATCCCAAACCGAGATAACTTGAAACTAACGATTGTTCACTTTGGTATTATTAAAATGTTACAGAAATGCAGTACTAGAAACAACATAAATTCTCTTCCGCATTTCTTAGGCCACCAGATAGTGAGAACAAAATCCTTGGTTCAGTCTCTCTCTCTCTCTCTCTCTCTCTCTCTCTCACACACACACACACACACACACACACATATATTGTCACTTCACTAAACCAATCAATGAATCCATCAAAGTCAAATCAAAGAAATCGCTTGACAATTACAGATCCAGATATCCACTTCGACTGATGGCTAAGCACACTTAGACGGTGAGAAACAGATATATTACTTCTGTCATCATCCCTTGTTCCTCAATAACAAATAAAAAAAGTTTCCTGTGAAATTCTCCTGTTTGGTCATATAGGCCACCGAAGGGTTCTGGTTGTGTCTCTTTATTCATACATAATGATCTGAAACATCGACAAACTAGATAGTGACCAAGAAGATCAAACATTCCTTCTTTTAGCCAATCCGGCAGTCACGATGGGCGAAGAATAATAGTACCATCATCGTAGTCAGTTACTCAAACCATGCCTGTGTGACCAGATAGATACCTTAATCTTCAAGGAAGGTGCATAAAGATTGAAGAAAACTCACGAATATTTCACTAAACAAATCGTCCACTGGGTAGCCAATTTCAACAAACGCACACATTAGGTTATTGAATAGATCGAAGCAAGCCGAACATGTCCGAGCCAAATCCATCGTGCATACAGTTGAACCAAAAGGGAGATTTGAGTAACGAGGGTTTTCCGATCTTTGGATCTCGGATCCATTGCCCAACTAAACTCCAATAAGATCATGGGATGAAAGGGGCAGAATAACCATGGCAAGGGTGCTGACCTCAGGGGCGAGCCGCTTGCAGTGGCCGCACCACGGCGCGTAGAAATCGACGAGGATGTGGTCGAAAGAGGCGATCGCGGAGTCGAAGTTCCCCTCGTCGAGCTCGATGACGGTGCCGTCCCTCGGGAGCTCGTGGGCCGCCGCCACCGTCGTCACCGCGACGGTTAGACACACAAGGGAAGCGCAAACCGAGATCAGCCGTAGCAGGAGGCGGCGCTTCGTCGTGGCCATCGCCTTCGCTTCGCTCATCGTCCGCGGGACGTGTGAAGCCCCAAGAAACGGCCGGCGTGGATAAAGACCGCGCGCTCCCGTTTGTGCTTTATTTGGTGGAGTCCGCGGGTTCGTCGAGTCGCGTGAGAGAGAACTATTGGGTTGATTGCCAACCCGACGACTCTTATCGTGTAATCGTTTTCTCTTATTTATAGTAAAAAATCTTAAAATATTTTATACTAACAATTATTTTAATATTTGTGGAACCAGAAAATCAATAAAATAAAAAATAATAATTTTGAATTATGTCCTCGAAATTTTTAATATTCAGATTTTTTATTTTTAAAGATAATTGACAAAGACGAACATCAAACTTCTTTGCGAACCCATACGTCGTGGTTGAGGTGTTAGCACGACTCAGTCTAGTTTCGAATGCATAGAGGCGTTGAAACGAGTGATCGATTGGTTGAAATATTCGTCGGGTCAGGTTGAAGTTGAGAGTTGTCTTCGAACACGGTCCTTCGTATAAGTGAGCGGTCTGCTTCGTCGTTGTCGGGTTCCTACACATAGGTCGAAGTCGGGAGGGGATTTTCCCTGCTCGACCCCTCTGAAAGTCAAGTATTGAGTGGAGTTTTAAAAATTTTCTTTTTCTCTGGTGCCAATCAGGGGCTTGGCTTTTATACATGTGAATGAAGGTTGGTCGTATGTGATCTGATGATGGCAGTCGACTTCTCAAGCGACCGGCTTGTACCTCTGTGTGAGCGCCAACTGACCTGCACGAATCTACACCGTGCGATGCCATTCCAAGCTTTCTGAAGTGGCTTTATACTATGCAGCGTTATCTCGTACGGTTTCGGACGGCACGAGAAGGGGCAGCCACCCACCCAATCCGATGTGCCACGTCGACACGACGGGATGCATCATCTCAGCCTCGAGGCTCCATGTCCGCGCAGAAGTGTTTGCTGACCGTGACCACGGGGGCGATACCAGAATATGTCATATCAAAACTCTTTATCAGATAAGCTAATTGATATTTTTAATAAATTATTAAGAAAACATATACATACTTGATGATATTATCATAATAAAATAATATTTAATAAAATTCCCATGATAAAAACGTTATTTAGAATAGATTAGTAACATTTTTAGGGGATATATATATATATATATATGTGTGTTCATATTTATTCATATTTTAATAATAAAAATAATACTTTAATAAAAACATACACTGTTCAAAAAAATTTAAAAATAAAAACACGCTCGCTAATCATTCATTGGACACATAAACATATATGAGAAGTAATTATTTCGATATCATTGTATCATAAATAACCTAAAAAATCCACTAGATATCGCTATATTGCAAGTGTCAACTAATAATGTCAAAATGTAAGATTTTTTTATCTTAAAAAATGATTTCCACTAGCAATACATTAAAAATATTACTTTTAGTAATATCTCATTCGATAAAATTTACATCTACAATGTTAGAACGATGGCCGTGTAGTTGACTCACCTTAACTTATGTTGAGAGTTGGAAACCTATTCTGCATTCACAGCTTATCTTATGTGAAAATAATAATAATAATAATAATAAAATAAAGACAATTTGTCAAGATCAATTGCTATGGTTTATTTTTTAAAATATCAGCTACCTAATATACCCTTAACTATTGATAGTAAAATCATGATTTTGTATCTCATTATCATTTGTGAAAAAAATATAGTTCTTATTTTTAATAATAATATTTTTTATATTATAAATATATTAAAAATTTATCAAGAGTAAATATTATATTTTTTAAATATATCAGCTAGTTTAGCTGATATGACTCAATTATTGATCGTAAGATCCCGGTTTGAATTTATACTCTTTGCGAGGAAAAAAAAAAGGGAAAATCTCCTAATTTTAATTTAACTCCCAATCATAATATATTTTTATTTCATATGATAAAAAATATCGTTCTCACTGATTTTTATGATTAAAATAAGGTACTAATATTGTTTGATTGTGATTGTTACACTTTCCTTGATTTGGAAGATATAATCATTTGTCTGGATAGAGAAAGACAAGGTTTTTCCTATTAGTTGGGAGACAGGGGAACAAAGAAGGACAATGGCAAATGGCACAATGAGGATACATCAGTATCAAATTGACATCTACCTGAGAATTATCAACAGCACTATTTGTAACATAAATAAAAGAAAAAGATTACCTAAAAATCCATTAAGAAAATATATAGTCTCGCGTAATTGTTTGAGGAAATAATAATAATAATGTCGCTAGACATCGACCGTTCTGATTCTAAATCGATTAACGGTTTTTCTAATAAAAATATTTTAAAATAAAAAATATATAATTTTTATTTTTAAGTTTTAAAAATAAATATGTTTCACGTAAAGACAAAAAAAGATCGATCAAATCCTATTTGATCATATATGAATTGAAGCCATAACATCTAGCTTGACAATTATTGGGATTTCTGAAAAATAAGAATACTGTCCATGATTGCTCTTTCGAACTTGTAAACCTCGATTTCATTATGATATGAATTGAATTATGATCATGACTATATCTCACTATAAATCATACATGTAAATATTTTTTTTATGTGAATTAAATATATATATATATATTATTAATAGGAATGACAATCAATCGGATATTGATAATTCATTTAAATCCAAATTCGATTAATTATCTAAATTTTCAAATCTGAATCTCAGTGTACTAATTTTTGTTGGTGGAAGATACTCTATTTCAAGATAGGTGGATGAAATATGTTAGATTTTACATTATAAATTATTTGGTTAAGATATACTGAGATTTTAATCGAATTGTTATCCATCGTTATAAAAAAAATAATTATAATATAATTTCTTAGAAAATAATTTAAAAAGAGACTTTCCTAATTATTTTTTTCTATATTTTCTATTTTCATCTATATATAAGACGACATGACCTTTAAAAATTATACGATAAGTAGATATCTTTCTCTCATACTTTCTTATTTCATTAATTACAATGGTCTTGAAATTAATGAAATACATTGTTTTATGAAATACTTTCTCTCATACCTTTAAAAATACATTGTTTTATGAGTTTTAATTTCAACCTTTCATATAATAATTTTATTTTTTAGATAGTCATAATTTTTTGAAAAAAAATAACTAATAATAATAATAATATTATTATTATTATTTAAAATTTCAAGAACTGATTTAGGATATTATTTTAAACTCGATTAAAGGAAAGATGTAAATAAAACATATATAAAAAGTCATCTGACTTATATCCCACGTAAAAGAAAAATGAAAATGACATACTGCCTGTCTCCACCCTCGTCATTTCATCGTCATTATCAACGCTTCCCGATAACAACCATTTACCCACGCTTCTCATGCACGGCAGTCTCCTCTTCGCTTCAAGATTCGCTCACTATCATCATCCGACGGCCACGATGCACCCTCCAACCAGACAATAATCGTATGATATTTGCCGGTCCACGTTCAGCGTATAACCTTCCTTAAGAATACCATCCCTTCCTTCCCACTCCATTACACGAACGCCAAAGAGGGAGTAAAAATAACACTTCCCCGTCTCAAGCGCATCTCTTCTCTTGTCAGCCGATGGAGGAGACGCCGCCATCTTCCAACATCCTCGCCAGATCCCCGTTGGAGCCCCGTGCCGCACGCCACCGTGTCCGGACCCGGACCAGGACCAGGACCAGTTCCCTCTCCGGCTCCGCTTCCTCCCTGTCCTCCTCTTCCGCCGCCACCTCCCCCTCCGCATCCCCGTCCCCCCGCTCCTCCTCCGTCCCATTCTCCTGGGAGCAGCGCCCGGGCATCCCCAAAGCGCCCCCACTCGCCCCCGCCCCCGCCGACACCGACGCCCACCTACTCCTCCCCCTCCCTCCCCCGGCCCGGTCCCAGTCCGACCTCTCCACCCCGCGCAAGAAGCGCCCCTCGCCGCGGGCCCCCGCCTCCCCCGACCCGTTCGCGGCCGCCCTCGCCCTGTGCGCCAAGGGCCTTCCCGACGTCGGCGACGAGATGGAGGAGCTCTGGGGGCCCACCGACGCCCCGCGCAGGGTGGCGTCCATGACCGACCGCTTCCGGCTCTTCGACTTGTACGGCTCCTGCAAGGCCACGTGCTCCGTCGTGGAGGCGACGGTGCGTCTCCCCCGGGCTCGCTCCTTCGGTTCGCTCGCCCGCCGGCCCGGTTCAACCACCATCGCCGGTTCGAGATTGGCATACAAACACGTCCCAAATTAGACGCCGAATAATACTGTTATTTGTCGTGTGTATTAATTTAGTCGCCCTTCTTGTTGTCTATCCAAACTGTCAAATCGTAATCTGCTCTAATATTGACAATTAATAAGCAGCATCTAATTATTAATTAGTAGGACCGTGTTAGAGTGAGTGCATGAGATCTACCGCTGCCTTCACGATGTCATGGTTGACTTACGGTAACTCCTTTTAGCTGTTCCGTGACACTCCACTGTGGCGGGCGCCACATCCTCCTTCCTTTCTCCCCTCGGGCCTCGCGTTATGCTTACAGAGTGGGGGAGGACCTTGTTGACTCGACTGTGGGCGTTGACCTTTCGCTAGACGCTGGCGTCCGTGTGAATCTTTCACGAGTCCGGTCGCGACCTTCCCAGTGTCGGATCGAATCTTTGTGGCCATCTGGTCTCCGTCGGTGGCGAGTTCGGGCGAGGATCCGATCCGATTCGTCGAGTGTCCATCTCGACGTTTCGCCATCGCCGGATGCAGCGTGAACAGTGACGACGACGGCGACGAGACGGGACTGTCGATCGCTGATGCGAACAGTGTTGACATTTTTATTATCGAGATCAGCCCTCGATCGACGTAGATTTCGCTGTCGGTTGCTTGAGGAAGACGATACGATACCAAATCCCATGTTAAAGGATTCATCGTGTTGCAATTATTAGTTTGGCCCACTCACCGTCGCTGCATGCAGCCGATCTGTAGCTCCCAAGGCTCATATTATATGCTTGCTTCTCTTAGTCGTTCTCGTTTCGTGGGTTGACCATTTCGTTCCACCAATACTTGGATCTCTTCCGCTCTTTGACGATGTGGATTTACATTCCTGTCAGTGACAAGTTGTGTTTTTGTGAGTAGAGTACTCGTAAATTTCATTCTGTACGTCGTTGAATCCATATGGACTATTATCTATCACCTCACAACTGGAGAAAGCATCAGAGAGAGAGAGAGAGAGAGAGGAAACACTTGTGTGCTGGCGATAAGATCTCATGAGGTGGAAGGCAGCACCCTAAGTTGGTACATCTATGGATGCATCATATTATATGATGAGATGAACTCCGATGTGCATCGATACATAGTTTAGGTTTATCTCAAACCAGCTTAGGAGATGCTGTCTTCACCAGTAGAAACCCTCCGTTGCATGATCCATGGCCAAGTGCAGAAGAAGAAGAAGATGCACTCATTTCTCTTTCTTGTTCACCATCCTTTCGTCTGCCTTCTCTTACTTCTCCCTCCCTATTATAATATGTAGAAAACATTGTCCAATTGCTGATGCGGATGCAACGCCATAAAATAGTTTCGGTGGCTTTTGATTTTTTTGGTGTAAATGATAAACAACAAAGATAAGATTTGAGCTTAGATTCGGAACGAATCTATTAAGATGAGAAAAAGATATATTAAGATTTTCTTCCTCTTCCTTGAATTTACTTTCCTCTTGTTGGGTCTAGCCCATATAGGGCTGGGTCAATTGAGGTTATGAGCTCAAATCAAAGAAATTAAAAAGAAATAAATAGAGCTGTGAATGAGCATAGTGCAGCGAACGGTGCATCAGTAGTAGCGCGAAAAGAGAGATAAAAATTAGAATCTTGAGTTTTTTGCTTGACGATCAGTAGCCAATCGTTGTCAGTTGTAGCCCAAATTTTATATAGAGAATCTTTGTAGCAAGCTCTACAATCCTAACGGTGTTGATCTACAGTTTACCCTCTCTGAGATACTTTCCTGTTATACCCACTTTATGAGATTAAGAATTTTCTTATAATGAAATCCATCTATCGGATGAAGATATGAGCAAAGACATATGATCTTGATGTTATTGTGATCCTCTTGCTATTCTAGAGAAGACTTATTATAAATTTGTTATCATTACTATTGATAGTGGAAGTTTGAGGTGGACTACGGTCTCGTGGTTTTTCCTACATTAGTTTTCCACGTTAAAAATTTGGTCTCACTGTGTGATTGATTTATTGCTCTATTATTTATGCTGTGCTGATTGATATTTGCATTTTGATATCAAGTTGGTATTTTGATGAGGAATCCATTTTGATACATAAAGAGAGAAAAGAATTATTCTGTGGAAAAATCACGGGATCGTAGTCCACCTCAAACTTTCCAACAAGTGGTATCAAAGCAATGTTATTTGGTGCTAATTTTTCTTGTGTGATTGAAATGGAGCAGTCATATGGTATGATTAAATTGAACTCATCAAATTATTCTAACTTGGAAGCATATGATGGAAGATTTGCTCTATTGCAAAGATTTGTATAAGCCTATAAAGGTTAAAGATAAACCTTATACTATGGACGATGAGGAATAAGAAGTTCAATATAGAAAAGCTATTGCCTATATTAGAAGATGTATAGATATAAACTTGCATGAGCATATTTCAGATGAAATCAAAGCTGATGTTGTTTGACAAAGGTTAAAAAATCTCTTTGCAAAAAAGACAGTGAGAAATAGAATTTCTCTCCTCAGAAGGCTTGTAAATTTGAAGTATAAAGATGGTGGTAACATTGTTAAGTACATAAGCATATTTCAAAGTCTTACAAACAAGTTGATTGCTATGAAAATGAATATAGATGATATGATGCAAGGATTATTACTTCTCAACTCTTTACCAGAAAGTTGGAAAATATATGTGGTGACAATTTGTAACTCCACGCCAGAGGGTGCTCTAACTATAGATATGGTTAAAGACAGTTTGCTAATGAAGATGTCAGAAGGAAAGAAAATGATGAATCTTCTTTTAGGGCATTTGTTACTGAAAAGCAAGAAAGACGTGGAAGAAGTCATAACAGAAATCCACATGGTTATAGAGGAAGATCCAAGTCTAGAAGGGATATCAAATGTTTTCACTGTAATAGACTAGGTCACATGAAGAAAGAGTGTAGGTTTTGGAAGCGAGAACAGAAAAAAATGAGAAAGAGACCAATACAATTGCTGCTGAAGGTAATATCACTATTGTTTGTGATGACGGTTGTGTCAGTCTTGTAGCTCAGGACAGTAACTAGGTAATTGACTCTGGTGCTTCATTTCATATCACTTCTCATGGTGATTTCTTCATATCTTACACTGCTGGTGATTTTGGTAATGTTAGAATGGGAAACAGTGGTACATCTAAGATTGTGGGTATTGGAGATATTTGCTTAGAGACCAGTATTGGGAGCAAATTGATTCTCAAAGATGCAAGGCATGTTCCAGATATTCGTCTTAACTTGATATCTACAAGCAAACTCGATGATGAGGGCTTTGTATATTATTTTGGTGAAAGCAAATGAAAACTCACTAAAGGTTCCCTAATTGTGGCAAGAGGAAAGAAGCTTAACTCTTTTTATGTCATGGAAGCTAAGCTACACAAAGGAGAGATTAATGCAATTCAAAAAGGTGAAAGTATAGATCTTTGGCACAAGAGACTTGGTCATATCAGCGAGAAGGGACTTCAAACTCTTGCTAGAAAGTAGTTCTTACCAGAATTGCAAGATACATCTCTTAAATCTTGTGATTATTGCTTAGTTGGAAAAACACATAAAGTTACATTTCATACATATCCATCATCTAGAAAATCAGATGTTATTGATTTAATTCATACTGATGTTTGTACTATGCAAACTAGAACTTTTGGATGTGCTCTTTATTTTATTACTTTTATTGATGATCATTCTAGAAAAAATTGGGCTTTTGCTTTGAAATATAAAGACCAGGTACTCGATGTTTTCAAAGAGTTTCATGTCAGTGTTTGAAAGAAAAACTGGTAGAAAGCTAAAGTGTGTTCGATCAGATAATAGTGGCGAGTACAGGGGTCCGTTTGAGAATTATCGTAGGTTCCATGGTATCAGGCTTGAAAAAACAGTTCCTAAAACTCCTTAGCAGAACGGTGTGGCAGAAAGGATGAACAGAACCATTGAAGAAAGGATTATGTGTATGCTTTCCTATTCCAAGTTACCTATGTCATTTTGGGGGGAGGCTATGAGAACTACAATTGACCTGATAAATCTTTCTTGATTAGTTCATCTGAAAGGTGATGTTCCAGAGAGAGTATAGAACAAAAAAAATATATCTTATAATCATTTGAGAGTCTTTGGGTGTAAAACATTTATTCATATTCCCAAAGATGAGAGGTCCAAGCTTGATAATAAGGCAAAAGCATGTATCTTCTTGAGATATGATCATGAAGAGTTTGAGTATAAATTATGGGATCTAGTGAACAAGAAGATTATTAGAAGCAGAGATGT
>LVTN01000003.1:1230871-1283524 GCA_001649415.1 Musa itinerans
GGGGGCGGGGGCGGCGGCGGCGCGAGGTACCGGGAGTGCCTTCGCAACCATGCGGCGGCGATGGGGGGACAGGCCTACGACGGGTGCGGCGAGTTCATGCCGGCCGGGGAGGAGGGCAGCCTGGACGCCCTCAAGTGCGCGGCGTGTGGCTGCCACCGCAACTTTCACCGCCGGGAGGGCCTGTCCGTCGCTGGCCCCCGGCCGCCTCTCCTCCTCTACGGACCCGGCGCCTCCGCCGCCGCCGCCGCGTGGGATCACGGCAAACTAGGTCAGCAACCGCCGCCGCCGCAGTTCCCGGCCTTCCTCCCGGCCCCGATGCCGCTTCCGTACCACGCGATGCAGCCCCCGCCGCTGGCCGCGGCGCCGCCACTGCCGCCGTGCCAGGAGGCGGGGCCGGATCGGGCTTGCCGGGTGGGATCGGAGACGCCGCCGCGGCGCGAGGAGGCGGCCGCCGAGGCGTCCGGGTCCCGCAAGCGGTTCCGCACCAGGTTCACGGCGGAGCAGAAGGAGAAGATGCAGGCCTTCGCGGAGAAGCTGGGGTGGCGTGTCCAGAAGCAAGACGACGTCGCGCTCGACGAGTTCTGCCTCCAGATCGGCGTCAAGCGGCACGTCCTCAAGGTCTGGATGCACAACAACAAGAGCCACCTCTCCTCCTCCTCATCCTCCTCCTCCGCCTCCCACTCCGCCACCGCCGACCCCGCCACCCGCGACGCCGCCTCCGCCTCCGCCTCCGCCCCTCCCATCCACGCCTGATCAGATCCTTCCTTTCATATGATGTACGTCTCTAGCGATAATAACAGAAGATTAGCGGGCTATGTCTCTACGGTACGATGGCTTTAAGATTAGTGCTATAAGATCCTAATTCTCCTCTCCTTTTACTTACGAGCGTGATGTGCACTTGCTCGGATTACTTTAGTGGGTATGGGAATGTGCGCGGGGAGATTGGGAGATGGCGACCTGTGCATGGTGGGAAAGGAAAGCCCTTTTTATTTGTCTGCTTGCTAATGATGTTGGGGGGGGGGGGCTGCGTGTTGTGTTTTGGCTGCTGCCACTTGTTTATATATGTGCCTCCCCCCGCCCGGACCGGTCCACCCGCTGCTGCTGGATCGTCTGGCATTCCTTCTGATGCAGCCGAGCCGAAACATCAAGAAGCAGGCACCGGTTGATGATTCTGCGGCGAGAAGAGCGCGCCGAAGCCTGGACATTTCGTCGAACAGATCGTGGAAGCTAACCGTGGCATTTGCGGGTCGGTGATTCGGTGCTGAGGTCTGGACATTTCGTCGAACAGATCGTGGCAGTTGTGGTTTGGTGATTCTGATGTCTGGACATTTCGTCCGACGGATGGTGGAAGCTGAAGAAGCCAACAGTGTCATTTCTGTCGTCACCGTCAGCCCATGTGAGCATCATCATGACATGCTATAATGATGATCACATACTGCCACCCTACCTCGATTCGACGCTAGATTTCATGGACAGAATGGCTCTCGGCATCGCTGTGGAGACTGTCATAATGGTACGAGCGAAGCCAGTTGGAAATAATGGTAGGAGAGTTGAAATATCAGATTAAAAATTTTATAATTAAATAAAAAATTATTTATTTAATATTGAGTGAAAATATATTCACACAGAATCTATGTGTACATTAGGATTTCATCGATAGGTAAGAAGGGAGGGAGGGATATTAAATCATAGATAGATAGGATCCTTTAATAAAGACAGACCTAAAGATGTTGACATTTTTGAGATTCCAATTCAATTCAGTGCAAGGTGATGGGGTGAAAGGGAGGTAGGGGTTCTTTTCATTGGCTATGCAGCATATTTCTGAGAGTTTCTTAAGCATACATGCATGTGTTGCCAAAAAGGTGGTACTTGTGAGGATTATTTCTTCTTATCAAGATGGAATATACCCCCAGCTTTGGACATCATTCTCTCAATGCCCCTCGACAACAGTCACCAAGTGCCTTGCAAAGCTTAAAGAAAGAAAACAACAGTCGCAAAGTGCCTTGCAAAGCTTAAAGAAAGAAAGAGGATGAGTCTTGAGTGAGAAGACTGTTAAATCAGGATTTGGGGTTAGGAAAATGATGACTAATAATAAAAAAAAAAACTTCATTTGTTAGGAAAGAACAGAATATTATTATATAAGTATTTTTTTAAAACTAAATTATATATATATTATATAATTTCAAATGAAGAATGAATTATATATATATATATAAATTAATTAGGAAAAGGAAGTACATGAAAAGAGTAAGGAGGAGGGGAATTTGTCCTCCAAAAACAGGAGACTAAGTGGATTTTCCATTAAAAAAATAATAAATAAATAACAAGTGGGCATTTACATTAAGATATATAAGCATCCTAAATCGATGCTGAATGTCGAGGATAATGGACTTTAGTTGCCATGGAATCTTTTTCTCCTTGAAGATTGATGTACTTGATGATGTTGAGAGCATCCAAATAAATAATAATCAGATGGTGCAGTGAAGTGAAAGAGATTTGGCAAAATGGAGAGCCATGATGTCAGTGTACGGAGATTTGAAGACGAGAATCCAGTTGCTGCCGAGCCATATCTAAGATCGAAAGAAGCATCAAATTCTAAAATAGTAATAATGTTAGGGTGACTTATGTGTATGGTAGAGAGTTGATGAGGTAGGAGAAGATACCAAATGTTCCTCAGACCGATGAGGTAATATATCGTAAAGAAGACGGATTTTGAGAATAGAGGTAGAGCCTTCCATTTGTGGTTGCGAAATCTAGCGAACCATCATAGTGTTATTAGCTATGAGGCTCAGAATGCAACATGTTTTAGGAGGTTGGCACCATCCTCCTCTCAAGCTATTAAATGGAGGTAAAGTGACTCATGTGAGATGGAAAGAAATTCCAAACCAAAAAGAAAATGGAAATAATAGAATCACATCTAAGATCACAAATATGACGATGTTTAGTTTGACTATACATGATGAAACAGATATAGTCGAAAGTTGAGAGTCGATTCCAATTTTCAAGTAAAGAGTTTTTGACTTTGGATCTCACTTTTAAATGTCATATCTTTTCCCCAACTATATTTCTTATAGTCGAATATATATATATATATATATATATATATATAAAATCTTTTTACGCAAAAGTGAGTGGAATAGATTAAAAATGAATCAATTTTCTAATAATATTATTTTATCATCCTCTTAACTAACTAACAATTTAAATCAATAAATTAGGAAATGTGTCCATTTTTTAATTCTTTATTATAAAAAAAAAAATTTCCCGACGAATATTTAAGCGATTGGAAAGGCAGTAAGCTTAGTGAAATTGGAAATGGCTAATAATGCTCAACTTGGTATCTGATTCCATCAACCAATTGGAGAGATTTCTTACCTAGATTCCTTGGAGCCGAAGCTTGTGACAGGGAGAAACCAGAGGCAGATTTCTCAGTTGTCGTCCTCTTCACATGAATGCCAACCAGATAGATCCTGCCCAGGCTCACAAAATACCAAGTCTCAGAGATATGCTAAAGTAATGTGCCATGGATGATCAAACAATGCTGGTTCTGAGACACCTATGTGAGTCTAAAGTCATAGCCTAGACCTAAATGGTGTGCCTATTCATCATATAAAGTGCTATCATGGAAGTGTGAGATTGATACCAACTCCTGATGTACACACCTTTTCAGCTACAGTTATATTTTTCCAATTGTATTAGAAATTTAGAATCATTGGTAATTAAATTAAATTATGTGTTAGTGTTCGACCAAGTTGTGCATAAAGACAAACACATGCTTGCATTGTCCACATGCATGAACATGAACATTCAATGCGCTTGTCGAATGACCATGGAAGAAAGACCTCACCTTCCGCTACAGGAGGCAAACAATGACGGCAACCACGTCGAAGTACAACCACGTCGAAGTACACCACACACATTCCTGCAGCAAAGACAAAGTTGATGCGTTAGAAACTATATCAGCACATGATAATTCAAAGAAAACGATAGCATAAGAAAGGATTGCAAAGAATTTTCCTGCGTCCAGTAGTAACAGTCACACTACGCCTGATTACAATTCTGCAATCAATCAGTCACCCAGGTTTAATGCACTGAAGAAACCATAAAAGCAAAATCATATGAGCGGTGCAGACTGTAAACTTTACATCTTGTGTCTTGAGAGAGACACCACCAAGAAGTCTAACGGACAAATAATTTTTGATGCTACTGAAAGCAAAGAGAATAAGTTCTAACATCGACAGAAAACTGCACAGTTATTATCATTATCGAGTACAACTGGATCTAAAGACATCCAGCAAAGATACACAAATACTCCAAGAAACAACAGAATGTCAAGGAAAATAAAAATTTAATCCATCGAGTAGTATTTGGTGGCATGACTTCACAGATTGGTTTTCCACCTAGACTCGCATTAATAATAACCTTTCATGTTTGGTAATGGGAGCTGACGTTGAGAACAAATTCCAGTCTGTCAAAGGAGTGACATTTTATTGTTAAAAAAAGTTGTTGTGTGAGCATGGAGTCATCATCGGCATCCATGTCGATATTAATATTCCTGCAGATAAAATGCAAATCCCTGTTTAACTGTATATGTACACCACCTCAATTGACCCTAGCACATTCCAGGCACATGCATTCCTTTAGGGGGCATATTGCCAGATCCTGTTACATATCCAAGTCACAGCTGCCTTCTCGCTCAAACATACCTCAAATGACAATGATCTTATCCCTGCAACTTCGAGAATACTCACACGTTGTGTCGATCTGGATCAATTTATTCATGGCTTCAATTGGGCTAACACTTAATGGCAACTAGCTGAAGTATGTGGTCTGGGAAGCTTTGGCATCTTCACCGATGTATTATTGTCATGAATTGCCAAAATTAGCAATGCACTGACAACTGAAGATTTTAACATATAGAAATTATCACTGGTTGATTGCACACAACTCCCACTTGCCCTCACCGTCAATAAGTTTCAACTCCATTGCATGGAATGGTATGAGGGCAGGTCGCTACAAAAAAAAAATTGAGATAATTAGACAAGTATAAGGATGCTAAAATTTGTGATGAAATAAATCACAATCATTCTACTACCAGTCCTTACCTGAGATGATGTGATAACTGTAATTCCCATATCATTTGCTAGCCTATAGAGGTGTTCTTCAACATCAACACTAGTGGCACTGTAATAAGGAAAAGGAACTAAGGAACCTGAAGTTTCAATAGAAACCAATAAAAATAGATTCAAATTTCAGCAAGGTGACTGATTCATACTTCGTACATTCATCCAGGACACCAAATTTAGGGTGGTGAAAAAATAAGCGGGCCTGGAAAGAATAGACAAGGTATGTGTAAGATGCAAAATTAGTATATAGGCGGGTAACTGAACAATGGTTGCAAACATAATAAGAATGTTCAACATGATGAGATCAATAAATTCACCATTCCCAGCCTCTGTTGTTCTCCTAAAGAGAGAACATCTTCCCAGTTAGCAGTAGCATCCCAGCCTTCCCGTTCAAGAAGATAAACTAATCTAACACCCTCTAGAATAGTTTTTAGGCGGGCATCCAGAAGACAAGTTGCATCAGAGTTGTCACCTACATATTCATGAACATAACAAAAGAAAGACATCATTCTTAAAGATGATGTTAAGAGATCAGATTATTCAAGAAAGCAGCGGTTCAAAAGGCATGGTATAAAGAAAGCCCTATAACTTATTCCAGAAAAACTCGAACCACCACTAAGTCTACTCAAGCATCTGAAATATTAACCATGATGTCAATACTGTTCTAAAAATAAAAAAAGGAACCATTCCCAAGGATTAGTTAGATTATCTTCTACAAGCCCCTTCTGTAGCCTTACTGGTACAATTAGCCAAAAGACGACGTGATGATCAAATAGCTTGATTCCATGCCACCTTGCAGATGATAAGGGTAGAAAAAGAAACAGAAACTAAGAATAGTTTTGTTTCAGACAGTGCATCTTTATTTATAGTAGAGAGAAAGGTTTACCAAAGAAGGGTCTGAAATTGGAGTATGACTCGTAAAAACATCATGAACTCTCTTCTGAAAAAGCAAGAGAATTTATTCCAACGAGATACTACAGGAAGTGTTTTACTTGCAGAAAGTTTCACAACTGAGGTTCAATGAAATTTGTTGAGGTGAAACACAGTTTTGTTGGACTGTCTCAACTGTGCTGATGACATGTCAAGTCACAGAATTACCATCCACATGATACCTCATTCATGTGTTATTGGATCTTGTCTTGTTTTCTACATCAGAAAGAGACAACCCCAAAAATTGGGACATTATGAGTTGTAGTCGTACTCTTCTACAGTTTGGTAAGATAATGCAGTACTCGAATAGTTGACATCAAGGTTTGCTGTACCGCCCGAGTCGGTATGGTATAGGCAATATATACCGGTCCGACTTGCCACCGAGACGTGGTTCGCTCAAGTCCCCATCGACATGCCCCAGCATACCATGTGTGATTACAGTGGTACAGACCGATATGTAACGTACCGATAAATCACTGAAATGGGTCCGGTACACGAAATGACGAACCCTAGTTGGCATTAAAATGGAGAATAACGAGATATCTCCTAAACTAAAACAGTCAAATGAGTCTTTTCCACTATTCACATTGAGAAAATGAGCCAGACGTTCTCAGTCAAATAGAAGCAAGTTAGTGCTATTGCAAGATGAATGAAAGAAGCAAAACTCAAAGGTCCACACATGCAACCAAGGATTCACCCTTTCAGCACAACATAAAACCGTGTCATGCCTATAGGCATGCTTTATATTAGTCAACATAGTTTAAAACTAGTCACATGTCGGCACCTGTGGAATAGGTTGAAATGGTGCATGTTTACTTTCTCACTCGTATGTTCGAACCATGTCAATCAGCAAATGAATCTTTTATGTAATACATCCATGAAGTCACGCATGCAAAAAGCTAATTTCTTTGTCCCTATACTTTCTTTTTAGCCAGATCAAGTCTGCAACTTTTTCTTTAATACTATACTGAGGTTGCTAGTTCAATTAAATATATAGAATGTAGGTTGGGGTGAAATCAGCGAGTTACCAGTTTTCACCATAGTAACCATCCTCAGTTCAGCCTCTTCACGTGAAAGAGGATATATGACTTGATCCCTCAAAGTCCCTAGACTTGTATATGGTCTCTGTGGTACATAAAATACAGCATCGTTGGGTTTCACAAGTCTTCCAGATACAATTGGCCATAAGCCTTGAAGAACTCTAAAAATGGTACTCTTTCCACTTCCATTTGGACCTTCAAAAGATCAGAAAAAAAAGTTATTGATTAAAAAAAACAAATTCATGAAATACTTTACACTTACCAGTAACAAGCAAACTTTTCCCAGGTACAATATCACAAGTCAACTGCCTAGCCAGTAGCTTTTGTGATGGAGTAATAATATCCACCTTGCAGAATGAAATAATGTTTTGAGCAGGCACACCATTTGTATCGGAGCACACAGAAGGATCAGCTAAAGAAGCCTCTGCATGTTTGCACAATTTAGTACAGAATGGTTGGATTAGATATATTCAACTAAAAAAAACAGAAACACAATCATGGAACAAAAGGCAATATTTAATGACACCAACTACCCTAGAAAGAACAAAAAAAAAAAAAAAACAGAGAAAGAGCTGCTTGTAAATGTTGTATCTTCTTAATTATTAAAAGTGGGCATATAATTTTCCTGACAGATGTAAATTAAAAACACAGACGAGGAAAATCAATTATGCAATACTCAATAAAGTTGACCAAAACATAACAATAAAAAGCTCAACAGCAGAATAATATTATGCCTGTGTACCCCACATTTATACCACAATAGTCCAACACATGGTTCAAGTTCCGATACCAGACCCATGTCAGTCCCCATTGGGTCCACTATGGGTCCGGTATGTGCCAGCGTACTGATACATGATATGCCGGCATGTGCCTCGAAAAATCTCTTGAGCATACACATTTTAGGAGACATGCACTGCGGTCTGTCCCACCAACTCAACAGACCATTAAATCGGTACATACCACTTGGTATGTACAGGTCCAGGCAAAACATAGAGCCGTGGTCTAACATGCATGCATGCATATTCAGCTAGTTTAAATTAATTTGCTTAATATAAAATTTAGGCATACATAATATCCGAAATTGCAATGGCATATGTTACATGATAAACATCCAATAAATCATAGTGATCACATATTGTCATGAACTCTGATTTGCTAGTTGAACTTTTAGTGATATCAGGATGTGAATCAGATGTGCCCATCTTTTTTGAATAGCACCTATATTGATGCTTAGAAGTGCAGATATCTTCTGACCATGACAGGAAAAAAAAAAAGGGTTACATCTGACACCGGCATGCCACATGCCAGAGATGTAAATATAAATAGGAGAACTTCAACATGAAGTTGCTAAAGAGAATATATATAGCTGTAATAACTGTACATTACCTACCATTTTGTGCAGCATCAAGCAGTTCTTCTAGTTCAAAAATCCTATTTATACCACCAGAGAGTTCAAGAAACTTCTTATGCAACTCAAGAATATCCCCAAATGCTAAGAAGCTTTGTGACACAACAGATGCCAAGAACCGTAGTGCATGTGCAAGTTCCCCTGAGAAAGAATTTATAGTTGTTAAAAATAGACAAGTATAGTTACTATATTAACCAAAATAACCATATCATTGTTTTCAACCTTGAGTAGAAGTCAATGCACGGTCGCCTTTATGCTCCAAAGCATACAGAAGACTGAGTACCCATGTCACATTGTGCGGGAGTTGTTTCGTGATGAATTCATCGAGTATACCATAGAGCCATTTATTTCTCAGGTGGACTTCACAGTGCTCAAGCAATTGCCTAAATCTTGAATCAACCATCTGTTCAATAATGACATTTTAAAGATAAAGAACAACATCAACTTAGTCACCAGCATAAGTTTGGCATCATAAAATATTAGGTCAAACTGTATTTGATGTAGAGAAAAGTCCATGTGAAAACATAGTCCATTATCAAGCCATCTAGATTTTAAGATAATGAATATTCCCTTAAAAGTCACATAGAAAGATTAAACAACCTTGAGTGAATGATTCCGCAAATGCATTAAAACAAAAACAGTTGTAATCAGCATAGGATTAAATTTGCCAAAACATTGCATGTCGGCTGGGCAAGATTTGACACGAGCATACAGTTGTGTAGTACCAGAAAGGTACCAACATTGCCTGCCGCGAAACAATAGTTCATATGCTGAAATACAAAAGAAACAGCATGCCCCATGAAATGGAGTCTTCTCATTGTGATTTGAGCCAAAGATAAAGAAAAGGGTGAACAAGAAGGCTTACCATTAGATTGATAAACCTAAAATTTGAGGTTCAAGAACTGTATCAGGTAGAATTCCATAAACTCTAAATTTAAGTTTTTAATTGAGTCTTAAAGGTTTTTTGTAAATAGGTTGTCAAAACAAAATTATGGATGGAGATTGACCTACATATAAACAGAGCAACGTACCAGTAGTTTCAGCCATTTGGTAAAACAAAAAAAAGTTATCAAATGGTCATTCTAGTCTGCAGGCAGATTAAAGCAAATATGGGAGAGAGCAATGTTCTAGAAAAGTGATTTCCATATGCAGGCAGTCAAGGTAACAAGAGCACATATGTGGTATGCGAACCTAGATTTGACTGCATATGCAGTTCATATAAATATAATTACTAACTTAATCATGTACAAATAGAAAATGTATTTAAAAACACAGATATATACAATGACCAGTGTACAAACTTATGAAATTATATTAGCAATAAGTTAGAACAAACATATTCAACTGTGCTTCACTACATTTTACCATCAACCACATTAACAGAACGATAAACCACAAATGCGATCGAATTTTCATATGTAGATCACATAAGACTGGCATACATGTCCACAACCATATCTGTAGCTGCATAACTTGCATATGTGGTTACAACACAATCAAACCACATAGGCCTTAATGCAATTTGGTCATATGAACCATACAGAGAAGCAGTGCATAAAGGGCATCATAAACCATCTTTTAAAAACTAAAATTGATATAACTAAATCAACAAGGTGAAATGAAAACAGAAGACTGGCATCTTGACATGAACCTGATACAAGAAACGCAATGAACTTACAGCTTTTTCCCGAGAACCACCACCAAAGAAAGCAATAGATTCAGCATGTGTGCGGAGTCTCGAGTGCATATACCTAGTGAACAATATCATAAATGCTTAATAAGGAACAATAAATATAAATACAAACAAAAGGGAAACAAGTCTAACAGCAGAACTGCAAGGATCATGGAACAAGAGAATGAAAAAACAAATACCTAAAGGTCCCCTCAAGCTGTTGCTCCCTGCTTGCTAGATCACCAAATTCAGGAGCAACACTTCTCAGAAAGCCCAAACCAAGTAACATATAGGCATACAAAATACCGACTCCTCTACGTCCACTTAGGAGTTTCATCCTCCATGTAAACCTGTATTTGTTCAGAGAAACAAGTAGTAGTTAGAATCAAAATTTTTTTGAATCAAATTTTTTTTGAATGGTTTCCTAGAGCAAAAACAAAGTGTGAGTTTGACCAATTATCAAACAACCAAATGACTCACCAAAGAATGTCTACAGAGGGCTTTACCATTCCAGTAACCAATCCTGAGAGATCAGAAGTCAACTTCTCAACATCATGCGTTATTCTCTGATCTGCATCAATATGCTTTCCTGACATGTTGAACACCTGGAATAAACACAACCAGATGAAATTTCACAGCATAAGCATTGACACAAGAGGCGAATGTCATATGTAAGTTGTCATCTATTGTTCAAGATTATCAACTATCAACACAGAGAAGGTGTAAACAAAAGTTCCATTTATTCTCAGTGGAATCAAAGAGTCAGCATGGAAACTTCTCATCAGCGAACACAGAAGTGGTTCCTCTATCTCAAGTACTTGAACACTTTAAATTTAACCCATGCATGACTTTCATAGGGGAAGAAAAGAGGTCAGCTCAAGAAATGGTCATAAATAAGGTATGGGCTATTCAAGGAAGCTACCCATTAACTGACACAGGCACATAACTCAATGTAAATTATGAAAAAGAAGACGGACATTCTTCAGGTCTGTACTACTAACTATTTTTCTTGATCCATGCAATAAGTAGGTCTACTTAGAAATTTTAACGACAAGTGTTGCATGCTGAAAAGAATATGAGCCCACAGCCTTAAGGAAAAACACTGGCAGGAAAAATTCTTATCAAAGAAACAGTTTTGAACAATTTGGCCAGTCATTTCAAACTGATTCGATTAAATGAGAAATTTAATGATGTGGGCATGCAAGGTGTAAATATGCTCCATAACAACTCTCCCACCCTCCAAAATCCACCTTATGCCCAAATTGGTGTGGCATCCTCACCTTCATCATCACTCACTATCATGAACATGCATGTCGAGACAATATCAACAAACAAAAAGATGAACGTTTCATCATAACAACCACATTATAGTCAAACAAACTTTAACAGCAAATCATTGTTGTATTTTTAGGTTTGACTAATTTCACCTCAGTGCTCTAAATTCTAGCAGCCTGTGAGTTGAGCCTTTAACATAAGAGTTTCATCTACCTTAAAATCCTTCCATTTTCAATTTTCCATGACATGATTAACACTTAATACATGATTAAAAAATTGCTTCAGCAAAAAAACCTGCTTTAATTTAAAAAATCTAAAAAATTAAAAATCACATAGATTAATGTGAAGAGTTAAGTTCAAAGAGATAGAATTACCTTGTAAAAAGCATTTCTTTTCAAATAATTTTTCAGTAAATGTTGAGTCAATCGAATTCGCCATCCAAGGGCAAAGAGATAGAATTAAAAAATCTAAAAAATTAAAAAATCACATAGATTAATGTGAAGAGTTAAGTTCAAAGAGATAGAATTACCTTGTAAAAAGCATTTCTTTTCAAATAATTTTTCAGTAAATGTTGAGTCAATCGAATTCGCCATCCAAGGGCAAGCCTGGCTGTGAGATGCCTGAAACAGCAAAAGCAAAATTAAGGTCTCAAAAAAGTTAATTGTAGTACAATTAGATTTTAGTTGTTACATGTGCAATAGAAAAAAGCCACAACTACTCCTCTAAGGCATATAACTTTAGCTTAATACTGCACAGGACAAATATTGGAAAACTTGGACAAGTATGCTAGTCTGAAGGAAGATCACTAAGGAAAATGGCAACAATTTTTAATCTTGATAATCCTGAATTTTCAATTTAAAAAACATATGCACTGATTTTATTAAAAAACACTAAACAAGTAAAAAACCACACGATTAACTTGGAGCTGTATGCTCAGTTAGTGTTAACTAGACTTGGCTATTGTCATATATTAGATTTTCAAGACCCTCCCAGAGAAGGCCACAAGGGCAAGGTACTCGATATACCCATCCTCTTCAGCACCATCACCCATCGAGTCTTGATGGTCCACTCACAATAAAGGGTGGCACATTCAATGAGCTAGGGTTACAAAGATGGGATTGCATGTGTTGTGTGTATGTATGGACGTAGACAAGAGAAAGAGGAGATGGAGAGAGTCAGACAACTAAACATTATAACAATCTGAAGACTTTGTCAAAGGTTTTTCTGGCTATATGTTAAGTTAGATAGCCCATGTTCCATAATAATCAAAGCAGAGTATGCTCACCCTTGATTCAGCAACGTGTATAAGGTCTAGCTAAGTATAATAAGTGACTTTTAAACTTAAAATTATAGCAGATTAAAGATTAAGTTTTTTGTTTAAGAACACCCAGTATGAATTCTGTTCCTTTGTTCCTCTTGTTGGTTGATTAATTTGGTCATATCCTGCAGCTCAAATATCACTGAGACATAGCGCACGACACGAGGACCTTAATAAACTAAAGACCTCAGTTCTAGGAAGTGTGATGAATCATAAATGCCCAACTTAAAAAGAAGTGTGGCAACTTATTGTAGTGATATTATTTAATTATTATCGTTATTTTTAGTCGCTATTTTAGGTTGTTTGTAGAATCTTATTAACTCTATTTGGTGTCTGTGAATCCTAATATGATTGTCGGAAAGTCTAGGCATGCTGTTTGCTATCATGGGTAATATTTGATGTCTCTTTTAGTAGGATTTTATTGGGTGATGAGATTCACATTCACCGATGACTCATATACACAAGCCCAAAAGATATGATTTAGACATCTTCCAAATTGCTTAATAACAAACTACCCTGGTTTAATTACCTTCCCCTTGACCTCTCAATCTCTCGTTAAGCACCAATCCTAATACAGACTTCTTAATGTGCACTATCAGCAATCCTAATACAGACTTCTCACATTAGTAGCAAAAGGTTCTTTGAAACCATTATTAGCTAAACAAATCATGTAAATTTTGGGGCTATCTTCAACTGTCATATCAATGAGTTTCTAAGTTAAATTAGACAAGAAAAGCAATGAGACATTGACATAAAGGGTTTAGAGCACAACAGGTCTGTTCTGGCTTTTTCAGTAAGAATATTTATACTACATAACTGGTAGTTGCAACAAACTAAAAAAAATTAATACCTCAATGTTGGTGCAACAAAAGAGTTTGCAGCACTTTGAAGAATGCTTATACCAGTCAATCTAATAAAAGCTGCTTTGTCCTGTTCTAAGACAAACTTCACACTGGTTCCTGTAAATGTCAAATACACGTGAAGAAAACAGATTTCCTTCTGGATCCGTAACATAAGACTCGTACTCACATACCATTCAAAGAAGCAATGCGATCAGAGATCCATGTTCTAGACACAACAAGTAAAGCAACTGCAAACAACTTTGCACCCTGTCTATCAAAAAGGGAGGGAATCTGCAACATTTCCACACAATAAAATAATTTCATTATCAGGTTTTCACTTGAGGTCTTTAACCAATCATATAATGACAATTATTTTTCCCAAATTTACTATGAGCAAAGCTGCCGTGAGAGCAAATATAGGAAAGGGAGGCACTAGACACACACAGATGCATACCAGTACTTTAAACATTGAAGCAACTCTATGAGGCAATGTCCTTGGAGCCTTCTGGAGTTGTGGAACAATAGGAACTGAAACATCCTTGTCAATGTCAGGTGATGATGCAATGACCTGGGCTAAATATGAATGCACCTCTGACTTCGATGATGTTTTTCCCTGCAAAAATAGAACATCGGAAGATTTCCTTATGTTGCATGTACAAAACAAATGAAGGTATTTGGCTTAATCTTAAACCTTTCCACTGGTAAAAAAAGCTTTTTGAACAGCTAATGTGTCATCCCGGCGCTTTATTTCCGATGAATTTACTAAACCAGGACTTGCCTCAGAAGGGAGAGACAAACCATCCCTGCAAATTCAATATATTCCGAATACCCGTTATCTGTTGTTTGTGCAGAACCAAAAGGGTCAAACAAATCATTAACTCTAACCTCTTGTACTGGACTCTCCACCCTCCTTCACCATCCAAAGACAAAACTATGTCATGAAATGCAACTAAAGCAGGCCGGTGTGAAATTGTGATACATGATGTACCCATTGCTCGAACCTTCTCACAGAAGCGTTCCTCCATGTTGGTTGTGACTGCACTTGTACACTCATCAAGAATGGCAAACTTAGGCTTATGATAAAATAACCTGGCCATTCCGAGTCTCTGTTGTTCACCAAGAGAAAGCTCATCTCCCCAGTTAATTTCCTTTTCCAGGGGGTAACGATCCAGCAAATACTCAAGATCAACCTGCCAAATGAAAGTTTGTACTTTGTACTCACTATTTTACCTTCAACAACTTAGATCCAATAGTTTGTAAATCAATAAGAAGCCACAGTAATATACACTTTAACGATTATAAATGAAAGGCAAATTGTGAGGGAAAAGATAGGCAAATTAAGAAGAGTGAGAAAATATTACATTTTTTAATAACTCAACCATGCCCTCATGAGTGAGTGGTTCAGTCTCCTGATCTGCTGTAAGAGGATAGATCAATTGGTCACGAAGTGTCCCAACTGCAGTATATGGTCGTTGTGGAACATAGAAGATCTCCTTGTTGAGATCTGAACCAATCCCAGGTTTTACAATGTAGCCAGAAACCAGCGGCCAAAGACCTCCAAGAACCCTGAAGAGAGAACTTTTCCCACTTCCATTGGGACCTAATCAAGAAAAAGAAAATGGAAAGGATTACAACTATCAGAAAGCTTTAGATGTTTGAAGCATAGAAGATCTGCTTTGTAAAATCCAGCTCATAGTTTTTTTTATTATATTCAACAAAAATGAGATTTCGTTTGTACTGAAACCAACGACATAATCAAGAATTATTCAAAAATGTGTCTGGAGTTCAAGTAATGTTATTTTGCCCTAGATAGGTAATCCATGCAACAAAAGGGACTGGTTGAAGTTTCTTACAACTGAAAACCAAAAAGAGAAGAAAAACAAACCATCTATTAAAAAGAACCATTAATTCCAGCCAAAGCAGAATCATAGCCAAAAATCTAAGCATGCAGCTTTGCCCAAAAAGTATATAGAACAATATGTAAGATCATAAATAACAATTTGTTTGGGTGTACAGAACTGTTTCCTTTCATATTGTGGAAGTAGGAACATTAAACTATTTTCCATAGTTTCTGTTTCTTTTTTTTCTAAAATATTTTTTGATATCACTCAAATGTCATTTCTGGACCAATAAAAGGTTAAAAATGTTAGCTATGGCATGGAGAGAAAAACAGATAAAGAGTGGAACGCAGTTTGCATTAATTAATAATTCAGTTTGCATCTCCGATAATGGAAGAGACCTAAGGATAATGGAAGCATGAATATTAAACAGAATTAATTAATAATTCAGTTGGAATCTCAGAAGGCAAATTATCACAATGTGTATCCTAGACTGGGGCAGAAAGGGGGAAAGGTACCAGTCCCAAAAACTAAAAGCATCAGTCACCCAATTTCAGTGATAAGGTGAACCTCTAATCTCCACAAGTCATCGAACACCTGGTAGAAGGGACCTAAGCTTATAATTTCAGAAGAAGAAATTTTCTACAAGATAAACAAAGTGTAGAATAGTTTTCAAAAGAACCAAATAAAATCACCATTACCATACATTCATCCCTACATTTCTAAATTTGTATTATTGTTAATTAAAAACACTAACAAGAATGATATTAAACAATCCCCTCTGTCCTTGGTCATATGGGATTTTTACCAATGAAAGGTTTTCAATATTTGGACAATATCCAGAAGCTATTGTACTTGGATACTTTATTACTTAGAATGATGGATTCTTGCTTAGGCCTTTCTGAGGGGCAATATGAGTTGAAACGAGATCCTTGTTGGCTTCATAAGCAAAACCTTTATAATATGAAATTCTAATTAATCTCAAACAACATTTCACTGCAAGAGACCACTAACATTTATGCTATGAAGTATGAACAATGCTTTTCTAACATAAAAATATGGCCTCCAAAGCACAGATGCCACATAAATGCACTTTACAACAAGAGACTTATTTATAGAGAGTACACGTAGTTAAGTGGCCAAGTAAATTATAGATACATACATTTATTTATATACATATATCCAAATTCTGAAAACTAAATGTAACAATTAAAGAAAACAAGAACTTGTAACAATTATTGTGTGGCATTCCAACTTCTAAACAATATAAATATTTTGCAAAGAAACACACTGTCAATGAGAGATTGAACTAGACCTTAATCTGAAAGCTTGTGGTGAAAACTTTATATCATTGAGCAGACTGAGATTAAACAGTAACAAGAAATTAAGGAAAAGATACTTACCGGTGATCAAAAGATTTGAACCGGATTCTACCTTGAGGCTCAAATCATCCACCAACACATTTCCTGTTGGTGTAACTACCTGGAAACATTCAACATTAGTAAATAGGACAAGAAAAATTAAGAAAAAATGGACAATGTTCCAGTTAGGAACAACCTTAACACCTGCAAACTCAATATAATTTGCTTCACTGATATAATTTCTGCTGGAACTTCTCTGAACCGATGATTTGTCATAAACAGCAGATAGCTCCTTTGCAACAATCATTAGTTCATGAATGCGGTCAGCATAACCACTGCACAAAGAAATTCAGATGGAATATTTATCTCAAGAAATTTAAATACAGCAACACAATAAACTCATGTGCTGAATTTCATGTTAATTACTCATAAACTCAGCAGATTATTCATAAAAGTAAGTAAACAAAACCACAGTGCACACCAGGACTCCTGGTGGGAGATCATCCCATCTGTTATTCTCAAGACAAAGTGTGTAATGCATAGAAAGTATAATTTGAAGAGAACAAACAGTAATAAGCATAAAAGATCATTACAAACTCCAGATATGAAACTAAACAACAATCTTATGAGCAAAACAACTCGCAAGCCTACAATACATGAACCTAGAGAAGTATACAAATTCAAAAAGTCTTCCTAAGGATGGCATGCTTAAGAATTTTAAGGCATTAATGGAAAATAAAATTGAGCTCTTAATACAACTTAAACATGTGTTTCAGTGCACAAAAAAGTTCATGGGAATCTTCGTTTCCAATGTAAAGAAAATAAAAATGAATAGTTTTTCATTTCCCTTTCCCATATCCAAACAACTTGCATTTGTCATCCATCATAAAGGATTTCTAGTGGAAAACACTTTCCCTCAATTTCTTTGCAACCAAATGAAACCTAAGCTCCCTCAGTTGGAAGATGAAACAAAACTTTGCAGGATGACTGGTTTTGACCCCTCCAGGGCTTTGGTCAAGGAATCAAATTTCAGTTGTACATGATCTGTACAGAGTACAGACTAGTATTTAACTGTCCAACCAAGGACTGGTAGTGGACCATATTGGTTGGTTCTGGTCAGTATTTTAATTTTTTGATTATTTTCCCAGTGGCATGGAGCACCACGGGTCAGTATATGCACGATATACCGTAGCAGTCTGACTGGTTACTAAAATTGGTATAATATAGAGATTCACATCCTTAGCTTGTGTAGTATAATACAATATTAATAGGTCTTCTTTACCACACTAGGACAAAATGACAATCATTGATTCACTTTGTGTGAAAAGTTCAAAAGCCTTCTACTTCTTCAACTACTAACATCTGTTATTTGCTATTGGCCCTTGTCACTGAACTCAAGTATGAATTACAGCTCTCCTGTTTTTCTTGGGCTTGTCATTCATGCCACCACTATTTTTTTATGCCTGTCTACCGGTTGATATACTGAAGAAGTACTAACAAACAATGATAGTTCAATTTTAATGCTCAAGAAAGGTACGTACTAGGTCATGTGCTGCTACATAAAGTAGATATAAGGATGATCACACAAAGCATAGCAAGGAAAATTGTGAATTGTCTCTTTGCTCAGAATAATGGTGTATAAAAGTCATGACGACCACAACTAAAATAAAAATGTCGAAAACAAATAAGCAAAAATTAATCCATTAATAACTATTGAAATTCAGTTGCTCATAAACATAGCAAAGGTAAACAATAAAAAAAAATCAAAATTAGAGAACAGCAGGGAAAAATATCAAAAATTAATTCAATTGCTTTAGAAAATGCTGCAAAATTTGCTCACAATTACAACAAAGAAAACCTGGAAACAACCAAAGATTATTCCAATCCCATCCATAAACATTCAACGGCCTATACACCAAACTAAGATGTCTAGAAGTAACTCATCAAGGCTAAACTATGAAGAATTATTAAAAAATGAAGCATCAAATGTTAGTTATGTACGGCTAGCAGTAAAAAACGTCGAAAGCAAAATTTTAGTCCCAATAAGACCAAAAAAAAGTGAATAACAAGATATTTGTAGAACTGGAAATTATACAATGATCATAGAGGTTGTCACCAAAAGGACATTGCAGCTGCTGGTGCTATTTACTCTGCAAATTCTTTGTATATTTAAGTGCACACTTATCCTGGCTTTCAACTTCCTTGGACCATAATATTTCAACTAATAACTTCTATAATATTGAATATATATTTTTTGCACTTGCTGATTACTTTTTAAATTCAGAAAAATCTTCTTTAAGAGTTCAACAAGCTTCCCTTATTTCATCAAAAAATTCATATGAGATATTGTACCTGAGGTTTTCCCATAACATTTCCATCAGAATTCCTCCCAATATATTATCTTAAATAAACAACTACTTTTGCATCTTTGATTTTTCTTATTGCAACAATTACAGTCACAGTATGCTGAATTCTTCGCAAAATTCCATTAACCTTTTCATTCACCCGCTGACCTATACATGATTCACATAATGGACCTTGGACAAAATTTAGAAAAAGGACTTAGCCTTCAAATATAGAGTAGTACCATGGTTCGTCTTATTAGTCCGTACTAATGTACCGACCAGTTATCAGTACGGTATGTACCAAGCTATATCAGGTCACACCAAACATACCGACATATGGTACATGGGAGGCGTACCAATGTATCGCCCATACTGATCTCCTGTTGGACCGATATACATACTGCCTATATCGAGTGACATGCCACAGTACGACGAACCTTGAATAGTACTATAAAAATTAAGAGAATAGAATCAGCCTAACTAAAATTAGTCAAAGCTAATGACACTTCAACAACACCACCACCAACAACAACAAAACCGTAATGTCCCAACTACTCATGGTCAAAATTATTGTTCTTCAAGATGTTGCAAGCTGCAATGTTCAAAATAACTACAGCATTTCATAGGAGGTGGAAGGTAGGAAACTTGTATAGAAATGGGAAAGATATATGTAAATATATGGCCTACTAATCACTTTGACAAGTTCACTAAAATCATGCATGTAGAGTACAGACAAAATATCCATTCCTTATAGCCAAATTGACATTTTTATAAGTTCAAAAGATATATTAGATATTATATTTGCACACAAATGGCATGACCTTGTGCAGTATTAATAGAATTTATTAGGCAATAACCTGAGACGATTCAGCCGCCTAGAACTGATAGAGAGTGTCCCAAGTGATTGAAAAAGTGATATTATCACACTTGTATGATAACGAAGATTACTCAACATTTCTGCTCTTCCTAGTGTTGAAGCATCAGGTCTAAGACTACCAGCAAAAAATGGCTCAATAATCAGAACCACTGCAACAGTAGCACCAAGGTACTTCAAGAGAAAGTCCTGAATCATTCCAAACCACCAGTGATCATGATGTACATTATTCAAGTGTTTTATAAGAGTCTTAAACTTCTCCCTGATGTGAGATGCTTCTCTATTCTCTCCCCCATAGAAAGCTACACTTTCGGCATTAGTCCTTAATCGTGAGTGAAGTTGCCGATAATCCCCTTCCAGTTGTTGCTCCTTGGACATAAGTTTTCCAAAAGCAGGAGAGAAGTTCCTAATAGCAGCACCCACCCCTATGACATATGCCTGAAATCCAACAAATAACTTGCATTAAAAGTTATCAATATATACCAATAATAAATGATACAAGCTAAAAAGGACATAAAGTCGGGAAATGACTTGAAATAAGAACTAATTCATAAAATAATTGCAGCAAAGAAAGAGATGCTACCAGTATCCAGAGCACATATTTTGGACTTGCATAGGAACAGAGGCGCCAGGTATAAATTATGCCATCAGCAACTGCAGCAAGATCTTCTTGTATAAGGTCACTGAATTCAGAACAAAATTTGGGTATATCACTAGCAATCTGCTGCTCTGGGTTATTGATCCGATCATCAACATGCGAGATTTTGTAGTACACCATATTCTGCATTTCACAACATAACTTGATATAAAAATAAGTGCATCTTAAAAACAAAATAAGCATATGTTTATATGCTGATGCTAAAAGCACAAAAAAAGATGCAAAAAATGAACTTAATTATCTTGCCTCAAATTATAGTCATGTTCAACCAAAAAATTAAATAAAATTTCCAAATAATTCAATCGAACATACAAAGGCAAAGGATCGTGAGTATATGTTGTGTGTTAAATAAAAGTCTTCACTGACTTAAAATAAAAATTATCCATAAACCTTTAAATGAGATAGAAAACCCTGAAATGGGCTTTATTGTTTCTGTTGAATATTTGTATACATATTTATATTGACTATCCAGATTTTTTTATATGAAGAGATACAGGTTGAGTTCCAACAGCATTAAAAAATCGTAATATCTGATCAGAAGTGCTAAATTTACCTATATTAAACCAAAGGAAAGTTATGATTTGATTACTTTTGTTATGTACAATAATTATTTTTTTCTCATGCTTCTTTTAATTCAGATTGGCTTTCAATTTTCTAACATAAGAAACATGATTAATAGACTTAAATTAGTTTCTAAATTATTTACGGAAAAATTGCATATATATCCCTCCAAAGTCAATAATTTTCATATGTATTCCTCTACATTAAGTTTAGCAATATATATCCCTCCAAAACTTAAAAACTTGCACGTCCACCATTGTAATTAATCTCCATTGGCTCATGTAAGTTATGTTAGTTGAAACTCAAATTTACATTAATACCCTTTACAAGCTTATTATGATGTTTAAAACGTTAGGGGTAGTTAGTTAATTTGATTATAGACTTCTTCAACTCGAACAAACTATTGTTAACAATAGTCAGAAGTAGTTAACCTGGCTGTTCCTAATCAATGTCATCAGCAGTGGCATATGTAAATTTGTTAACGGTTTTTATTATCTTTACTGCCACCAGCCTGATGGGTACTCCTCTCCTCCTTCACCTCCTCCTCCACACTTCCGATATGGTGGTTGTATCATGTGTTGGTATGACAGTGCATTTCAAACCAGTACTAGTCCAGAAAGGGACTGGTACTACCAGTATTCAAAATTTAGAACCATGCCTAAAAGTACCCTAACTATTAGATGCACGACTAAAATAACATAGAGAGTAACTCAATTTACTGTCACAAGATCCCTGGAAAAAGTTCACATATCTAGTTAGTTTGTTATAGGGCTGATGTTGCAATATAATTCAGTTTGTATAAAGAATTAGTAAATATGCTTCAAAAGCCTCACTTAGAAAACAGCTGTTCTGACCTCGAAATAATCTGCATGTATGAGGTCCGTCAATTTTTTTCTGAATCTCAAACCTAAGGACCCCGTCAAGTACTTTGATGTTGAATATAAGGTGGACTGGAGAAAACATAATGTAAGATTCTCGACAATTAGGCGCAAAAAATTGGGTACACGCCGAAGAAAAGCAGCTCGAAACAAGAATCCTTGAACTTTTGCCAATCTGTGACTCAAGGCAGTTCTTAAAACCTGCAAAAAATTTGAAGTTTGACGCTAAGCAACTTAGTGAATACAACCTACATATCCAAGAAAATGATACCAGCAATCTTTTAACATCTTGCATGTACACAGCAAACCTGTAAACAGAGGGAATCAATTGAACATCAAAAGTGCAGTCTCAATAAGAAATTACCAAAAAGCGAACAGTGTCTATTTCTCCAATACATGAGAAAGCAATTAGAGGCTGATTACATAAAGATTCAAAATGCCAATGGTTGGGCTAAAAAAGACTTTTCTAGCTTCTTGTATAAACTAAAAGGTTTTTCTATTTAGTTGAACGTTAAATCTAATTATGCAAGTTTATTGTATTCCATTGTCACATCCCACTGTCTCTCAACAAGCAATATGCATATTAGAGTGAGCCTAATTTAAGTTTGAAAAAGAAAAGTTATAATTTCAATATCACATGTAAAAACAAGTGCTTTAATTCTACATGGTATCAGCAAAAAAGTTTCAGCATCTAATTCTTCAAGACATATAGCATGTGGTTAGAAGAAGGTCAACAAAAGTATCAAATTGCCAGTGGTTGGGATGAATAACTATTGCTGCAGGTCAAAACTAAAATGTTTACCCTCTATTTGAATGATAAATATAATTAAATAGCTTTAGTACACTTCAATTCAATTAGTCACGATTTCTTAGCAGTAAAATGCATTTCAATAGAAAATAGATCATTAGTATTATATGTTTCAATAAAACTATATAGGATTACAGACACAATTCTCCAAAAACATACCTTAGCTTTAGCATAATTTCGAATAGCATGATGCCATTTCCAACAGTAATGACATGCATGGAATGAGATCTTATTGTTTGTCACGTGACAAGTGAAATTGGGATATAGCATAAGTGGTATCCTATAATCAGCCAAGTAGAAAATCTTTCACCTATTGCCTACTCCACAAATGAGTTCCCTCCAATCCCAAAATTCCTGACTTTAAAACACAAATCAAGCTTAGAGTCCTAAAAGTTCAATTACAAAACTAACATATTTTGTAGAAAAAGAAGCCTTGAGATATAAATGATTGAATGAAGAACATATAACTATTAAAGTGTGAATATTTGGAAAAGGACATTCTTTTGGCCCGATATCACCTAAATCAGGAAACATGTCAAGCTGAGCCACTACTGATACCTAACACTTGGTTCTTGGTAAAATTAGAACCTCTGAATAGGGCCCAACAAGCCCATTTGAATTCAATGCCCTTATTTCTTAATTATTTTGGGCTGAGCCATTCATTAAACTTTAACATGGATTGGTCCTATTTGAAAAAAATTAAAAATACCGATTCAGGTCAAGGTGTTTAGTCATGAGATAATCCCTCGAAGAACCTTGCAACTTGCCACCACTCTCAAACCCGAGTCCTCTTGCTTGCAACTCTTTCAGACCCTTTCACAAACAAACTCTCATCAAACATTTTGCAGTCAGATCTAGAGAGGAAAGCCAAGCATAGGAAGGAAATGCTAGAGGAGATGAGAAGGATCACAAGTATATTGGGTTTATTTTTAAGTTTTTCTCATTTGGACCTTCCAGTGTCCATCTGGCATCCCTAGTGCTGCAAGAATTTTAAGTCCTTGACTGAGATTCCTTTGTGTGAATAAGGCTGCTCTAGTGCCTTGAACAAAATGGTGCTTCAGCCTTCAGGCATCAGCTTCCCAAGAACTATGCATTCAAAGTGGTTAAGCATGGAGATTCACAATGGCAACTTTGCAAAGTAGGTGTAGGCATCTTGTGTATGTTTTAGGAAAATGTTAAATTTTCACTCCTTGCATTTCATTAACAGCTGTCATAAGAGGTCCTCCTTTTTACTTCACCAAAATTAAATCTATTAAACATTGCACCCTTTTTCTATATAAAGAAAGATAAAAAAAAGTGTTAAAAATTGAACGATCAACAGGAAAGAAGTGATGGCTATCTGCAGTTATTAGCTTCTAGAATAAGACCATGTTGTTAAAGATTGATTCATGCTAATAAAAGAGCAAATAACAGAATGCAATAAGAAAGAACATCAAGAGAAAGGATCCTATATAGATGCTACCACACCACTGGTAACATGCATCAACTGTCACATTTTTCATCCTGCCAATGTTTGATGTGCTTAATTCATGTCACGCTGTGTAGTCATAAATTAACAATCCAAAGAAATTGACAAATATCCAACTCTCTCTCTCTCTCTCTCATTCTCTCTATCTCTCACACACGCACACACACATATATAATGCAAAAATATGTATTTGAGTGATGATGGCGAAAATCCACACGATAGTGGACCAATGGTGCAAGAAAAACATAACAAACAGTCTGCAACAAATACATAGCAAAAGAAACTCACAGCTGTAGTCACTAAGGCCATAAGATTCCATATGCCATTTGCGCCCATCCGGGAGAGCAAGATTGCAGCTAAAACGTGTAAGGATCTCAATCCCTTTCTTCCTGGCCTTGCCACCCGAACTGGATGATCACTAACACCATTTCGGCTCAAGCTTTCTCCATTCTCTCTTGATATGGTGTGATTTGAAGATTCTTCTGATTTGGGAATTTTTCTACGGCGATGCGACTGTATGTATGCAACAGTTCCACCAGCCACTAAGACAGCTGACACTGCTGCCAATGTCCTCCTGCTTAATACCACAGCCGAATATTGGTAAAGATAGTCATATTTCATACACAATTCTTTACAAAAGATGATTCAAGGTGAAATCACATTACCTTTGTACTCAGAGATAATGAAGTATATACTGTTGAAAAATGGGCCATAGTAGGAAAATTCAAATATTATCATGAGAGTAGAATTGTATGACTGTAAACAATTAGGGTCCATTTGGTGCATGCATAAATCTCAAGTGAATAAGTGAAGTAATTCAATAGTAAAGTGCACGATAAGTTACTTATATCATTCTTATATAGGTAAAGAATTAGTCGAAAGTAAATATAAACTGATCAGTTCTATTAAGAATAACAAATAGGAAGATTTATAAATTTCTTGCCCCCAACCAGACAAATTAGTGGTATGAATGTAGAGGATAGATAACTGCTATTTTGTTCAAATCAACCGTTTCAATGGTTAGGTTACAACTGTAAAATGGCTAAGTAAATCCCTTTAACTAGTTGGGAAATATCCCATAAAGCTCTTTTGGCAAGTTATGACACGATAGGATCCATCACTTCTTCTTGAACCAAACGAATCCGTAGATAAGCATTATTATACAAGTGAAGATGGAACACATTGCATGTCAGAAAGCACAAACAGCCATTTGCATCTTCCAAGTTTCACTATATTACTAGCCATGGTTTCAAATACTGGTGAGTACCAGCAGATATTTACTGGTCCAACAAAGGATAAATACAGGACCATATGGTCTGGTACCAGTCAGTATTATTTTTTTATTGCTATTTCTGACAGGTACCAACCTGCATGACAACAGGCAGTACAAGTTGGTATACCACTTGGTACACGGTTTGGTAATTAAAAAAACCAGTACCCGATCAAGATTTAAAAGCTTATTACTAGCACTAAAAGTAAGGCGTTTTGAAAGATAATAGGTAGTTTTTTATCAAATATGATACCGGTAGCTGCTCTTATGTTGCTATAGACTTTCTTAAACCTAGATAACACAATGAATTGTAAATGACCAAGGACAAATCATAACAGAGTTCTGTAGCCTAATCAGTGTGATAACAGCAAATAGGAATTCCTCAAGTTACAACCACTTCTACTGTTAAAATGACAAATAGCAATTTATTTCAAGTCAGTTTTGGTCAAATACCTGCCCCTATGCAGTTGCTGCTACACTTTGTAGTCTTAATCAAATCACAGTAGTAAAAGAAAAACTGGAACAGAGCAATATCCAAAAAAGAGGGTCAATTACATTTTACCCAACTATTGTTTGTCCTAATTTTAACTCACCCGTCCATGGTTTAGAGCAATCACTTGATCACCTGTGTTTTCTCTGTCACATTTAGCACTTGTCACTTACCTACTTGTCACTTACCTCATGTTAATAATCCATGTTTTCTAATATCATAGACATAAAACTCGAATCATGATACTGTGGTGTTGATGTGACGCACAGATGGCATATATGCAGGCCAACTAGACTCCATATCCATTGTACTAAGATGGATATGAGAAAAGTGCAAAGAGATGATGATATCTTCTCATACCTAAAGTCCGAGAACAAATAATAAAATGATTATAATTAATCTCTCACAGACAAGCTCAAAAGTGGGAAGCAAACAAGGTTTCACAGAGCAAATCTGAAACACATGAATCATTAGGAAAAAATCTATCTGCAGTTGTCAATCAAAAGATCAAATTTCTCTTCAACATCTATAACGTATTTGCATTTAAACCAAGGTCACAGTCTTGATGATACTAACATAAAGAATTTAAAGTTGCAACAACCACCAAAGGTTGAACAATTAACCAGGCCTACAAATATCACATTATTTAGGAAAGTAGCATTGCAGCAGTATTATGTTCATCAACGCTTTCTTTTCATCTTCACTCAGTTATCTTTCTTTGAATTACGGAGCATTTTAATAAGAGCTGTATGTTACATGTGAACCAGAATGCTCTGACTTCAGCAATATTATATTTGATCAAGACATGTGAACAAGAACATCAACAAAAAGAACACGACAGAAAAGCAAAATATCTTAACGTACCTCCTAGATGCCAAAAGGCTACGCCCATGCTCAGTTAATGGCAATAACTGCAGAGAAGGCATTTTCTGAAGATCTCTGAAACAAATCTATGCTAAACGAATGGAGAAACTTCTTCTAACTTGCGAAGGAATAATGCAACAATATACAGAAATCACTGGGCTTTTGACCGAAGGTTTGACACTGTTACACCAAGAAAGAAAAAAAATTATAAATACCTTTTCAAGCTAATAGATTGAGTGCTTAATAGAACAGAAGATTTTTGAGTAAAAACACAATGTCATAACAAAAAAACTTTATTTTTTCTTGAGAGAGACATAAAAAGAAAACCCACCTGAATAAAACAACCATTGCCAAATACTTGAGGAAACAAACTCCCAGATCAGAATCACTTGTAGAGGAAACGTAACACCAACCATTTAGCCAAAAATTAATTACTTATGTGACAACAACACATAAAGCTTCGGATGAAGTTTCTGCCTTATGGTCTTATGTTTTATATTTAGGATAGAAATGAGTCAAGCACTTACTTTTGATCATCGCTAACTAAACAAAGGGGAAGCGGAATGCAAGAGATTCCACCATTCTGACACCCAGGTAAATTTAGATGTAGGGAACACAACCACAACATTTCAAGAGGTTACTTCCTTAATTCAAACCCATAGACTATGACTTCAATGTTGTAATGAAGCAATTTTACAGCTGTGTTCACACCCTTTGTCAAAGCAGATTGACATTTAAGAATTATTAATCTAGTTAATTACAAAACTGGTTTTCACTTTGACTATCAGTTAAAGGGCACCTTTCTCAAATGAAAATAGCATATATAGTAAAACACGAATGTTGCTAGTAAAGTTTCATGCTCATTTTGTTTATCTTATTGGAGGTTCCAGCTTAAAGAAAAACAAACTTTTGATATGAATCATCATATACTGTACATTTTTAATAAGAAATACCAACCTGAGGTACCAGTACCTGTGTTGTCCTAGTATGCTGATCATCAACAAAAAGAAAGTTTTGGCTACTCGTAGCATGCTCCCTTGCATCTTTTCCTATTATGTTCATGATTCTGTTGGCAATTGTCTTAATTAGGTTATCCACATAATTTGTTACGTCATGTTACAAGAGACCTGTCAGATGCATGATATGTAACAAGAGTCAAGACAACAATCAAAACTCAAGAAAATAAGGAGAAAGAATAAATTATTAATCCAGCAGTTTTAAAGGAAAAACAAAATTATCAAAATGGTAAACCTGCCAACGCCCTGAAAACACTTCCAGGATAAGAAAAATTTTGCCAATCAAGGTTAAAATAATTACCACCCAGTAAGCATCCCACAAGTGAAACAATAATATTCTTATATGTTCTGGTGATGCATCAATAGAAGGCACATACAGATACTACATCCCGGGACCACAAGCTTTGAGATTGACATCACAATTCATCTTATTGCCCATCCAGACTCGCACAAAATGCAGTATAAACTTGAAGCACTAGAAGCTTAACCATTATATAGTAGGTACTTGCTTAAAATTTGAGACAGGCTACCTTGTATCAAGAACATATTTTTAACGTTAATTTTAGTTAGGATCTATAGTATATTGGTATAAATGCATAAACTTCCTTATTTTCATAAATCAACTCATACTTCAACTGAAGCAGAAGCCCTAGTTTCTGACGGATTAGATCACTTCCCGTATGCATAAAGCCAAAAAAGAGGCTCCAATATCTGATACTAACACAAACTCTAACTTAGAGGCGGTGCAGGAGATCTATCATAAAACCAAAGGCGATTCGATCTAATTGCCGACCTAAAGGGAATCACACGCCCGACTAGCTCCCCGGGCAATGCACCTACCACCGAAAGCCCATCGAATCCCGACCGTTCACAAGAACGATCTTACGAATCGAGGAAATAATCGATGTCGAAAGTCCCACAACCAAACTTCCAATCGTAAAGGTCCAAAATCCCCTACTCCGAGAGTAGAATCCATTACACAATCTAATCTTAGAGATATTACATGAGGAAAACAAGAAATCGGACTCGTGGCACACGATCTGAAGAGACCGGTGCTTTTTGCTCTTACCCGATACGACTGGCAAAGATGATAAGAGCCGACAGCGCAAAACCCTCGAAGAAAGAGACACAGAAATCCTCTTTCGGGGCGAGCGAGAGAGAGCGCGAGAGAGACGGGACTGAATCAAGCGATAATGAGGTGCCGTTCGGGGGACGGGTGGGCGTCTATTAATTCTTATAATTTCTCGGCTGCGGTGTGGTGCTCCGCGTGCCTGACGTCACGCTGGCGTGGCTCGTAATTGGTGGCTTGGAGAAACGCTGTCTGTACGCACCCGTCTCACCCGAGCTTTCACCACACTATTATCAGGGCCCACCCTCGCCCTAATGTCCCGGCCGGATGTAGTTGTACAGGCGTAAATTTGGAATTTAAACGTCATGCGACCGCGATTACGTGCGGGGTGCATTGCATGGGAAGCTGATGAAAGGCTCTTGAAAACCGTCCATCAAACTCTCACCTTTCATCTCTACCGTCTGTACTTTTTGTGTATATCCCATTCGTGGTGTCCTCGCTGCAAACGTGGCTAGGACGGAACTGAGCGTGGACCAGTAGCTCAACGTCTTTCTTGGTGTACTATACCGGTTGTGTTACTTTTGTGGAGTCATTTTTTTCTTACTCGGGGAACTACCTGCCTTACCATTAGAGAATTGGCTTGGGACCCACCAAGCGATAGCCGTTTATCCGATTACGACGGAGGTGTGTCGGCGGAGCAGTCGTCGTCCGGGCAGAGTTATTATTTAGTCCTTTCTCATATTTCCACGTGGCACTCATGAACGAGATACATGTTTGGAGAAAAGTGGACTGCAGCGTCGCATGGCGTATCCTTTCCTACGTACAGATCTCAGGTTCTGTTTCGCCTTCTCGCTCGAATTACCAGGAAAAATAATTTACTTTGATTATATATATATATATCATTTTAAATTTATTTTTTTTAGGCTGCCTTTTTATGCGCAATTCCTTACTGACGTAAAATGAACACGTGCAATGCACCAGCCAATGAATGAGAATATATAAATAATTTATTTTAAGAAAGTTGTTTATTTAAAGAAAGTGGCAAGATTTGTATTTTTATCAATAAATAATTGGTCGATATTTATTTTGATGCGGACATCAAACAGGAACTTAGTGATACAGCTGCATTTGAATATGGATACTAATCCGATAATATTATATGATTGTAAGATAATGAAAAAAATAATTTCGTTTTCATTAGTATATTCTTCAATGTTTTTTTTGGGTGCTTTAGAAAATTTCAATTTTTCTTTGAATCATAGGCAACTAGATAATTAGGTATAGGTCTTTAAACGATACATTTCAGATATTGCAGTATGATTCTTCCCTCCTTTAGGTCATAATGTAATATATAACATGATTTCTCACTACTCAATATCGTATACTCTATTGTCATGTTTTTTTTGTCTTCTACTCTCTCCTTCCATGCTTTGCTCATCTTAATTAATTTATTCTTTTATCATATCGATTTTGGACAGAAGTAATATCTCGAGAATATGACAAAAATAACAAAATCCTATTTCTAATTGCCACTTTTAGAATGCATCCGAATCCACCCGAATCATAAATTTCTCCACCTAAATCAAATGTACGATATGAAAGATGCTTTATAGGCTGAGTGAATCACCGTAGAGATGATTTGGTGTGGTGGAATGTTTTGAACCGGTCCGGTTTGGTTGGGCCGTAGATTGAATCCATATGGGCCGGTCCAGCCAATTAGGTCCGTGATGTGTTAAGCTCGTCGCGCCCTGTTGTTGCTTGAAGCCCCCAAATTCCATCGCCTCGTCTTCCCCCCACACCCCCCCCACCCCCGCTCCCCGTCCTCCGCCGCGCTGTGTCGATTGCGTCCGCCGAGAGGCCAATGGCGCCCGTAGTTCAGAGCTCCCAGCCGTGGGTGGAGAAATAGTACGATTTCCCTCTCCTTTTCTCGTCGCTCCTCTCTCTTTCTATTCTGGTATTTCTCTCGGTTTGGTGGCAACTCTGTCCCGTTTTTGATCCCTCGTCGGCTCTTCTGGGAACATTACGACGACGACGGTGCAGCCGACCAAGGCAGGTGAAGGATGTGGCGCACCAGGACGAGGTCATCCGAGTCCTCACCAACACCCTTGAGACCGCCAACGTGAGAGTTCCCTCTCCTTCCCATTTATTATTTGTTTTTGTCTCTCATCGGAAAAAAAAAAGGAGGGTTTTTTTGGCTTTTCTTTTTTATTTGGAGATGTTTCTACAGTGCCCTCACATGCTTTTTTACGGGCCGCCCGGAACAGGGAAGACCACGACCGCCCTTGCCATTGCTCACCAACTCTTTGGGTAGTTACTAATCGCCTCCGAGTTTAATTAACTTTTCTTCTTGCTTTACTTCAAACAACTTGTGTCTGAATGGATGTGGCTTCTTGCTTGATTTCGCTGGTCTAATATCTCTGTAATGCTCATCATGTTAGTCTGTGCTGAGGAGATAATGTTTAGACTTCAAATTATATATTGACACTAGGTTTATAAAACGATTTTGAAATATTACTTCTTGATTTATCCTTTTAGCCGATGCTTGTTGCTTGTTGCGTAGGAGATGGTGCCCTATTAAATCTATATGCTTCTGTATTAGATAAATTAATTATAGGACAGCCATTTAGCTATTGCTTGTTGCTTGTCATGTTGGAGATGCTGTCCTAACATAGTTCTATTGTTACGAATGAGATACATTTATACTTCACTAAAAAGTGGCAGCTACATTTTTCTGTATGAGATACATTTATGACTGATTGAAAAAGAATGAATTAGCACATGAGCTCTTATCGACATGTTTTCTAGGTAGGGTTGATTTACACAACCTTACCCCAAAAAAGGAGCAACGTCACCATGATGCCAAGGCTTGCCCCCTATATTTAATTATTCTCATCCACATCTGGGAGTTATTCTAGTCACCAAGATATGATTGACAAGGTATTAGATACTAAAGTTCCATAGGAATTAGTTAAAGAGATTAATCAATTACTCAGGGTGACCAAACTGGAACTGAGATTATAGCTTCTTTTTCTTTATGTCAAGTTGCAATTTGGATTTAGTCAGGAGTGTAATGCTTATAATGAATGCTAATTGCATATGATGACCATGGTTTAAAATTTTGATGCGAAACCTGTACAAACAGCTAGCTATGGTCGGTGGTGGTGAACAATAGGCGGCATGAAACATAGGAGAATCAGTGTGGCGGATGGAGGAAGGGAGAGGCATCAAAAAGAGTCAAAAGATACCATGTCAAAACCAGAAATTTTAATAATTTCTGTGACCTGTAATTTGTTGAAAGCATTTTAATAATTTTCTATTATAAAAATGTGGATATATGTATATATTTAACATCTTACCTAAAGTCTTGTTCTAATATGCATATACTTAACATGTTATCTAAAATCTTATTCTCTTCATTAAACTAGAGAAGGATCAGTTAGGGAATCTAATCCTCAACTGTTTTTTACATGATCCAACAATTGAAACATTGCAAGATTTTGGACCAATAGATGTGTCTATATAATGTTTATTCTCTAGTTTTAATAATATTTATATCTGAAGCTCTAAGGTCTATTTATTCCATAGTACCACTATCTGATAAACTTCCAATCACATGAATTATTTAAAGTGTCATTTATTTTGCCTTCACCTTGTCAACAGGCCAGAACTGTATAAATCAAGAGTTTTAGAACTTAATGCTAGTGATGATCGAGGGATTAATGTTGTGCGAACAAAGATCAAAGATTTTGCAGCTGTTGCTGTGGGTTCAGGATCTCGTCAAGGGTTTGTATTCTTTCTGCTAATTAAGATAAAAAAAAGACAATGTCTGTTTACTTTGTAAATTCTCCCTTTTTCCATTTTCTTCATCCTTTACTGTGTTCTAGCAGATATCCATGTCCACCTTACAAGATCATCATCCTAGATGAAGCTGATTCAATGACAGAAGATGCTCAGGTCCATGATTTTATTAGTTTTCTTTATCTTGGGTTTCCTCTGATATCAATAAAACCTCGCATTTGAGTTCTTGAATTGATGTAAGTTATCCTAACAGAATGCATTAAGACGTACCATGGAGACTTACTCCAAAGTAACTAGGTTCTTCTTTATATGTAACTATATCAGCAGGTATTTTCCCTTCATTTTATTTCATTTTTGCAGTAAAATAACAATTGTCTCCTCTTCGTTTAAATAGTTGATAATCTAATTTCCTTCAGTTTTATCCTTTTTCTGAGTATAGGATCATAGAACCACTTGCTTCCAGGTGTGCGAAGTTCAGGTTTAAACCTCTTTCTGAGGGTGTAATGAGTAGTCGCATCTTGCACATTTGTAGTGAAGAAGGCCTGACTCTGGATTCTGAGGTATGCAGACCATTGAATTTTGTTTTTCAGTTACCTAGTAGTTCCCTTGGAAGTAAGGATATTTGCACAATGCACAAATTGTGATTAAATACTAACTTTTGTTTATAAAAACCAACTAGGCTCTTTCTACTTTGAGCTCAATCTCTCAGGGAGATCTTCGCCGTGCTATTACATACCTGCAGGTTTTTTTTTCTTTACTTTCTGCTTGCTTCGATCATACTGATAAAGCTTATCTTGGCATTAAAGTGCTCCTAATCTACTACTCTTGTTGGAACTTTTCTCTTTTGAGGAGAAGGAAAGATTGGAGGAGTTGGTCATGCTGAAATTTAGCGACAGACCAACACTTTATGATGTCTCAAAACTAATTTTCTGTTCAATTCTTTTCAGAGTGCAGCTCGCTTGTTTGGATCATCCATTACATCCAAGGACCTCATTAGTGTTTCTGGGGTACTTTTACTCCCACTTGTTTTTAACATTTTATTTCATGTATCTTCTAGAAAATTGCATCTGGCAGCTCTCTATTTTTCAGTCAGTGTGTCAAAGAAAAAAAAACTTTTGTGATCCTAGTTATAACCAAGTAATTTTACCAGGATTGACATAAATTGGCAATTCATTTAGTAGTATATTGGAAGCAACTATGGGTTATTAAAAAAGAAAGAAAAGCATGAGTGGAAAACAGAGAAATTATGCAGAAGGAAATAAGAGAAGAAATAATCCATGATTTTTAGATGTTTTCCAATTCCCAGTCATCAACCTAGGTATTCGTAGTCTCATACTAGACATACCTCCCATGGACAATGATCTTACACCATCAGGGAGAGCCTGACTTCTTTGTTTATACATTCCACTGATCTACCTTCCCATCGCTTACAATTTTTCCCCTTTAATAGTCTATCAATTACAAGTAGAAGAAAAGCTAAACAAATGATCAAATTAATAAATAATGATCTCAAATCAATTATTAATCCTGTCAGACACATCCGATTTTTCAATTTTGAGAATCTTTATTTTCATTTATATTTTGGGAGACAATCTTTCTATCAGCAAATCTTTGATTGGGATTAGTTTCTCTCTTTAGGGATCATTTTCAAATTATTTTTCGTAGCCACACATAAAGTATATGGTAACTGTTACATCTTTCAGATAACCTTCAAACGGAGAAAATGTTAAAAAGACAAATAAATATAGAATGGTTTGCACACCAAACACTTTTCTCTTATAGAATTCAATTTCATTTCATGTGATTGAAACCGAGTAACACGATCCTTAACCTTTATGGTCCAATAGTTGATGATGAATATCTAGTTGTACAAACAAGGTGAATATGCCATGAATATGTTGGTTGGTTGAGCTTGGTTAAAATTGATCACAACCAAATTCCAGGTCATTCTCTAAAACTTCAATGGTAGAGTGACAATGGTTGACTTTTGAGTTTTGACCTCCAAACATTCTCTTGAACTAAATGTTGTCCTAGTTCTTCCTTTAGTTCATAAACTTCATGACTCTCACTTCTAGGTCAAATGTTTGGTCGGATAGTTTATTAAAGTATTTTCAAATACTAACCTTGATGGATGAAGTTCTTCAACACAGATGGTGTAGCTGGATAAGGCTTGTAGGTTATGTTAAAGGACTTTGATGATCTGTTGCTGTATATATTAGTGTTTAGTGGATGACTGTAATGGTCTATTGGTGAGCTCACTCTTGATTTTTTCCAACTCCTTTTGGTGAAGGGCACCGTGATACATTACTGTTTTATTCATATGAACACTGATTATTGTCCATGCAACTATTACATGATAGTCTTAAAGCAACAATATGTGATGCCTAAAGCAGAATATTTTTTTTGTTTGACTAGTAGCTTATCTTTTGTGCTTCTGTTATGATCACTGTTTCTACCATGATTGTTTAGGTGATCCCTCAAGAAGTAGTTCAGGCAGTATTCGCAGCTTGCAAATCTGGCGATTTTGATGTTGCAAACAAGGAGGTTAATAATGTAATTGCTGAGGGATATCCAGTCTCTCAAATGCTATATCAGGTTATATCTCGCCTACAACTTACTTTCACTGTGCAATCATGATTCTTATTGTATATGGTACTGATTCAAGATGGTTTACCAGTTCCTAGAGGTGATAGTTAATAACGATGACATATCAGATGAACAGAAGGCAAGAATCTGCAAGAAGTTGGGTGAAGCAGACAAGGTTAGCGTTAATTCTTCTGTTTAATCATCTGTTCTATTGGTCTTATATGATGACTTGACCTCAATGAATATAGGCATACAACATGAGTGCTAGTGCTTACTGGCTATACTTGTTCACACAGTATGTGTAGATACAGAGAACTTTTGAGTGTCTTGTTTATATAAGTCTTAGTCGTGACTAGGTGTTTTTGCACGTATATAAACCCAAGGCATAACCTAGCTAATTATGGAAAACCTCGAGGCATCCCCATAGATCATTTGCATTTTTCTTGATCTCCTCTGGATTCCTATTTGTTTTGTCATAAAGTCACAGCCCTACTCATAGAGTTGATCATATGTTTCTTTCTTGTAATCATCCGAGTAGTTTTCTACATGTTATAAATGTTCTTTCATGCAGTTCTGTCGTCTCCAGCTTCAAATAGGCCCTCATAGTGATCTATAATAATAGGATAGATATAAAATGGAAGGATTAAAATGCTTGATTACTCATAATTATTTAATTACAATTAACACCTTTGCAGTGCTTAATCGATGGGGCGGACGAGTATCTGCAGCTAATGGCTGTGGCCAGTCACACGATACGAGCTCTTTGCGACATGCCAGAGGAGTTGCGCTTTGATTAATTAGGTTTTGCTACATCATGAACTTTTTAGGAACTTATTTTTGCTTGAAAAGTTGGTGGTTGTAGCCATGGATACACTGGTGTGCTTAAGGCCATCAAACCTTTGGGTTTTGCAGTAGCAACAGGTTTGCAGGCTTAACACCCTTGCATTTCCTGTTATCCTCTCCCTTTAGAAGTGAAGAGGACACCTTCAGACTGTCATCTGTAGTGTATGATATGATCAAACTTTCTTGATCCAATGCAAGCTAAGCATTTGATAATATACATAGTCTTACATCTGTAAATAGGGTTTATATCTACACATTAAGATCAACAACAAAAACAACGAAGAACTTGATAATGTGCTTCTATTTCAGACACATCTTGACACAACTTAGTGGTCAAGTCTTCTAGTCAACAACACCATCGTTAGTTTTGTCTTCTTCCTCGTCATTCTTTATTCCGATAGACTGTTCTTCCAGGAAAATGTTGTTTTGCGTCCCAGTCAAATCCTCCCTTGAACGAACTTTCTCCTCTTATGCGGGCTTTTCCGCGAGCCTAGTCATGTGGGCCCCACCGACCACCTTGTTGGATGTGGGACCCACATCGCGTTTTACGCGGATTGAGTCACAGACGAAGCTGCGGGAAAAAAATTGGATTAATTTTGTTAATGATAATTATAATAAATAAAATAGTTATAATTATAATAATTAGGATCAAATATGGGGATTATAGATGCAGATAACAATAACAGAAAAAAGGTAAATTTGAGGTATAATCAATGCTCACGCCAGACGAAGGCTTACAAGTTGGCAGTCAAGTCGTCGGAAGCCTCCCCGTCCACCTCTCTCCATTCTCTCTCGGAGCCGACGGCGGAGAATTGGACTCGACCATCCGACGCCGCTTTCTTCACCTCCGATTCGTTCCACGACCTCAATCGGTGGAGGATGGGTGGCTGGAAGGCCGCCCGAAGAGGGCTCCTATTCGCCTCGTTGGTCTTCACCGCAGCGATCGCCTCCGTCTCCGCCGCGGTCACTACCCCCTCGCCGAAGAAGGCGAAGGCGTTAGACGCTTCCTCCGCTGTCTTCCCTATCCACGGCGATGTCTACCCGCACGGGTACATGTCAAGAACTGGGTTTGTGCAGATTTATGCATTATCGTACCTGATTCTTTGTCGAATTCGCAGGCTGTTCTACGTGGAGATGAACATTGGCGATCCGCCGAAGCCCTACTTCTTGGACGTTGACACCGGCAGCGACCTCACCTGGATCCAATGCGACGCCCCCTGCGTTCGCTGCTCCAAGGTCAAATCTTTGTTCCCAAACCTCCCCAAATTCCTCTCTAATTTCCCAAAAATCTTCGTAAGATTCTCAAGTAAAATCCGATCCTTCTCCTTTGGATTCGTCGACTTCAGGGACCTCACCCGTGGTACCGGCCCAAGCGCACCAATCTTGTACCCTGCAGAAACCCCCTCTGCGCCGCCCTCCACTCCGGCACGGCCGAGGATCAGAACTGCGGCCAATGTGACTACGAGATCGAATACGCAGACAGCGGCTCCTCCCTCGGCGTCCTCGTCGCCGACGCCTTCTCCCTCGGCCGTACCCTCGCCCGCCCCATCCTCGCCTTCGGGTCAGCAACCTCACCCTACTGTTTCCATAAAACTTCCATCTTTCCGATCTGTAGACAGCTCAGTAACATGTCATGGAGACATGTCCAGGTGTGGGTACAGTCAGCAGCTTACGAGCCCCAACACCCCAGCGCTCACCGACGGAGTTCTCGGGCTCGGCACCGGGAAGGTTAGTGTTCTGTCTCAGCTAAGCGATCAAGGGGCGACCAAGAACGTCGTCGGCCACTGTCTCAGCGCCAAGGGAGGCGGCTATCTTTTCTTCGGCGATGATTTGGTGCCCAGCTCTCGGATGACCTGGGCGCCCATGTCTCGGATTGGATCCCGGTGAGCTGCATTCTGCTGGAGTTCTTGGATTTCATCTGCCGTCCTCTAACTTCGTTTTGCATTAGGAATTATTACTCGCCCGGGTCAGCAAACCTCCAATGGGGGACTCGATCTCTCGGAGTGAAGCAAAAGGAGGTGGTTTTCGATACCGGGAGTACCTACACCTACTTTGGGTTTCAGCCATACCAAGCATTCCTCTCAGCTGTAAGTACGAACTCGTTTCAGTTCTTTGGCTGAGTTGTTCCGGAAATCAACGGTTTGAGCTCTTGCAGGTGAAGAGTGACCTGTCGAAGACGCCGCTGAAGGAGGTGTCCGACGACCCATCTCTTTCGGTGTGCTGGAGAGGGCAGAAGCCATTCAAGTCTGTGAATGATGTCAAGCAGTACTTCAAGACATTAGCTCTGAGCTTTGTGAATGCGAAGAGAACGTTGCTCGAAGTACCCCCAGAGAACTACCTCATCATCACAGTGAGCATCACAACCCTCTCTCTCCCTCTCTCTGTCTGTAACTGGACAATCGAGACAGGAAAGGTTGAATTGCTGGACTCTGTTGTTCTTGATCGCAGAAACATGGCAATGCGTGCTTGGGAATTCTCGACGGCACCGAAGTCGGACTCGGAAATCTCAATGTCATCGGAGGTACATGACTCGTAAACATGGATGCCATCATGAGCTCCACGTTCTTCGTCCGATTGACTTTGATGCGCTTGTTGGGTGTTCACAGACATCTCTCTGCAAGACCTCATGGTGGTTTACGACAACGAGAGGCAGCAGATCGGATGGGTCCGTGCGGCTTGTGATAGGCCTCCCGAGTCTGGAACTGCTTCCTCCCCATGATGATCTACTTGCATTTACGTCGATGTGCTTGCATCAAGAGGGCCATTCGTAGCTCTCCAACTCCTTCCCGTGCGTTCTAGCAGTGCAGGTGGACACGAGGTTGGTCTAACTCGATTTGCCAGGCTATCCTAACAGCATAAGAGCCTTCATATTTAGTTATCTTAGAGACGACGATACACATTTGGACAAGACATAATGAACTATTCATTTTCTTGGTTGGATATCACTATAGAACGATCAAACAAAACTCAGTAGGAATATGAATTGATTAGGTCATGTAGCTCTTGAACATTTTGTTAAGATATGATTTTTTTCATCAGCATATTTCGTTTTTGGCTAATTTGATATTATTATACATGGAGATATTATAATATCAGAATCTAAAAAGCTAAAACTCATTAAGTTGCACTATATTTGAGTCCATGTGGGTTTAATTTCACATATATTTAGTATAAATTATTTAAAGAAATCTTAAAATTTTGGAACTAATAATCACCCAATCAAAATGTTCTCAACGCGGAAATGGCGTCGACCGTATTCCATAATCAAAGCCGCGGCATTTTATATTATATTACGTGGTCATAAAACCTAGAACGGTGCAGTCAAACATCTAACCCCATCAAGTTTGACTATTGTCACCATTCCAATAGTCAAGCCTCTTTTCACTCTTAATTCTAAGAAAACCCGCCTGCCTGAACGATTTATTCCTCCCCGTCTTCTTCACTCAATTTCCCTACCCACAATGTCACTGGATGAACATCGAATGGGACCCATCCAACTCTGACCAGTCGCGGTTGAGCTGGCGATCAGGTATAACGGCCGAAAACTTCTGCTCCTGGGTGAACTCCCCGATGTGACACGTTCACATGCCTCTCATCGAGGAGCGGAGCTCTTCCGGCGCTCTCGTCTTCGCGTGTCCCCGTTCGCGCCTGCCACCGTCGCTCTTCATCGCAACTGCTGTCACTTCGCCGTTTCCGATTCCGTCTGGGATCACGATTCCGACGCCTCCTCTTCCGCCTCGGGTAGACTTCATCCCGCGATCGGAATGTTACAAGCGAGTCGTTACGTTATTTAGGAGTTCGCACGCGGTCATGGATGGAGACGAGGAGGCGGTGTGGAAGCGGTCCACCTGGGTTTAGGGTTTCGCGATCTCCGGCCTTCGTCCATGTCGGAGCGCGATGGCGGTTGGCGACGGAGCGGTTGACCGCCTCGTGTAGACTTCATCCCGCGATTGGACTGTTACAAGCGAGTCGTTACGTTATTTAGGAGTTCGCACGCGCTCATGGATGGAGACGAAGAGGCGGTGTGGAAGCGGTCCACCTGGGTTTAGGGTGCGTGATCTCCGGCCTTCGTCTATGTCGGAGCGCGATGACGGTTGGCGACGGAGCGGTTAAGGTTCTTACCCTCCTCGGTGGCGGTGGGAGATGGGATGCGGGAGCTCTAAGGCGGAGGAATCCAAGCTGGTCGCACTCTGCCGGGAGAGGACGGAGCTGATCCGCGCGGCGAGAGACCGCCGGTACGCCCTCGCTGCCGCCCACGCGGCCTACTTCCAGGCGCTCGCCGCCGTCGGGGACGCGTTCCACCACTTCGTCCACGAGGAGCTGGCGCCGGAGTCCCCTGTCCTCGTCCTCCCCTCCTCCGAGGGCAAAAGGAAGGCCAGGACTGGTCGCGGCAGTGCCATTACCACCGCCGCTGCCTCGTCAACTTCCTCTTCTGTGACGCCACTCACGCACTCCCTGTCGCCGGAGGGCTCCCACCTGCCTCTGTCCTCGGGGTCAGAGTCCGAGGCGAGCCCGCAGGGTGCAGGCGGCTCCACTTCGTTCGCCGACGGAAAGGCCAGCAGGGTCGGGAGTAGTGGTGAAGGAGAGATTTCATCTTCCCCTCATCATCGCTTTTCGCCTACCAGCCCTAATTCTTCGTTCATCAGGTCATCGACGGCGATCCCCACAATGGTCTACCAGGATCCGTTCGCATCATCTTGGCAGAATTCTGCGTATGATGGATACGGGTATCCTTTCTATGGTGTTCCAATTGGATCTCCGCCGCAGGAAAGAGAGGATTGGGCAGGTCCTTCGGCACCGGCGGTTGCCCCTGGTACTCCACCTCAACCACCACCTAACGAAGCCTCTTCTTGGGACTTCTTAGACCCCTTCAATTACTACGAGGAGTTCTTGCCCTATTATTCCGGAGGAAAGTATGGTTCACGCTCCTCCATAAGCAGTCCTGATTTGAGCGAGGTGCGTAAGCGGGAAGGAATTCCTGATCTTGAAGAGGAAGCAGATGTGGAAATGACTGAGAATAACGTAGTTGATGATGATTTGAGACACAAGGATTCTTTCTCTGGAAGCTCAAATTCAGGTCCGAATCGTGAAATTGGAGGAAAGCGTGAGAAGGTTGGCATTGAGTTGGAAGAGAAAGAGAGAAGGAGCAGTTCGGCAGGCAGTAAAACGATAAGTGGTGGGGAGGATGCAGGATCCAATGGGAAGAAGAAAGGGGTGACATTCGAGGATGTTTCATATGTTACTGAGGAGAGCGTGCGCAGCAGCGAGAAACCATTGTCTGCTTACAGTGATGATGATCAGCCATTGCCTGTTCAAGGTACCAGGGATGTGACGGAGGTTGTGCAGGAGATTGAGGAGCATTTCAGTTCAGCTGCTGGTTGTGGTGAAGACATATCACAGATGCTTGAGCTGGGCAAGTTCCCATACCGATCAAGAAGTAAAATGCATAGAGGTAAGATTTAGATTGGTTCATCTGTTTCTGGTTTCATGTTCTGTGCTAGTCATGTCGAAGAAATTTGCAAACCGAAGCTGAGAAAGAGAAGCCATAGGGTTAGATGGGTGGGGTTACTTCTACATTTACATTATCTGGACCAGGGTTGTGCACTTACTAAAGGCATGAGGGATCCAAGTTAAGAAAAAGGAAATTTTCTACATTTACATTATCTCATATCTTAATTGCTTATCCAAATTGTCCTGTTATTTACTGTCACTGTTTGAATTCTTTGGCTTCCATAATGATCATATTAATTTTTTGAGGTATGAGTTCAATTTTGGCTCCTATGTTCTACTTCATTGGATGCCTTTTGTTGCCACTGAACTTGAAAGAAACTATGAAAAGCATATTATTACATACATTCATGATTCAACCATATGCACGTTTAACAACTGCATTTTCCTAGTTGCTCTGCTATCTGCTTTGTAGTACTTGAGTTTTTTTTGGTGTGAAGTGCACCACTTTTATGCCTTTGTTAGTTGATCCTATGTTAATTCAATATAAATTAACTAATATAATGGTCTCATCCTCTGATTTCAGCTGTGCTCTTGATCATTAGAATCTTCAGGAAAATTCTTTGCAGATGCTGGAGACAACTTCTATCTTCATGCTTTCATCATTTCTTTTTTTTTTTTTTCCGTTTCAAGCATCACATTATGCCATAGTGGTACTAAGCATTCTAAAATTTCTTATAATATTCTTCACTCATTGTTTCCTTATTATATAGATGCTTTAATTGTTTTCTGCAAGACTGGCACTCTAAAGAAGCTAAATTTTAGTGCATGATCATTGTAACACAATTATGGAAGAATATCTCTAGTTTGGGGAGGTTGATTAATCTAGAATGAACACACAGTTTGTAAATCTTATAAATCTCGTTCCAGTCATCTCTTCCAGGATTTGGGATCCCATGGCTCTGCCTTTGTTGATACGTTCACGCCTTTCTCCGTCACGGCATTCAAGTAAGAGCACAATAAGGAGAAAAGCTGGCAATGCAGTTGCTCGAAACAGCACCGGTGCAAGGTCTGGCAGCCTTTCATCAACATTGGAGAAGTTGTATGTATGGGAGAAGAAACTCTACAGCGAAGTCAAGGTAGAGCTCATATTACAAGAATCCACCTAAATACTGCTCTCCGATTTTGCATTAGAAATTTAGTCATTATCTCATATGGTAGCCTTTTTGCTTTGTTGTATCATTTTGGAACATGCTTAATCTACAAGAAGGAACCTAAACTATTTTCTGGCTGCAATTTATTGCTATTAGAATAGAATAAGGTTGCTTAGTTCACTAGTCCAATTCATAGATAAAAATTGTGAATGTAAATTAAGTTCTCTTACTGAAAAAAAATAGGGGGATGTAAATAATGTTTAAATATTAAGTTTATAAAGAGCGTTTGTGATTTATGGGCCAAAAGCTCAAATTGTTTGTCTCTATGTAAAAGAAAAGGATATGTTATGCTGATGAGTTGTTCAAATAAAAGTTGGATGAAAAGGTATCACACCTTCCTTAGAATTCATTGGCCCAAATCAGAGAATCCCTTAACATTTTACCTTGTGAGTTTTCAAAAAAAGAAAAGTCAGGTGTCAGGAGACTTGAGCTAAGTTGCCAACCAGCCTTCACTAAGATAAATGTAGTAGTCATACGTACTGCTGCGCACATACATTATCGAGTTCAGTTCAAACTGGTTTATATGCTTCCTCATTGGATGATTGGGAGCTGATGGCCAAGGGTCTGACTTATCTAGTGTCACAAAGATATGACATGAGTGTTATCATCTCTGTACTGTTAAGCATGGAATCAGGCTGCTTTTCATAATATAGGGATTGAAGCTCTTCTGCAATTGACTGGACAAAGGAGAAGAGATGCTACTTAGTCTTTGTATCTATCCCACTCCAATGCAATCACAAATACATGTGGATATAGAAAAACTACTGAAACTTAATTTCCATGTGACATGAGAAAGGAAAAGAAAAGGTATGGATCTACTTCATAGAATGTACACCGGGATGAAATTTGAGATAACCAGATGGAATAATTACATAGTGCTTGTGGAATTAAAAAGCCATTTCATTAGACTGTTGCTTATGTGAATTTCTTGAGAGTCTTGCATAGATATGATCTTCATAGTGAAGAATAAAATGCTATTGCGTCATATATATTTGGTTCACGTCTTCTTTTTTTGGTTAAGGACTGTAATGGGAATATCTAAAGTTGTGCTTGTAGTTTCGAGATGACATACTACAAGCTGCTATGTTGGTTCTGTGCGATATCATTTGGACTTGTCAACAATTTTGCAACATCAGATGTGCCAGGTATTGATATGTAAAATTTGAAACTCGTCTATCGACCTTAGGTTACAGATGCTGAACGCATAATGTTGATCATGGTCTTAACTCTGAAGGCTTTTGTGATTGCATTTTTATGATAAATTGAATGACAGAAGAACATAAGATCATGATTTGTTATTTTATAACTGCTTTGTACTTGAATTCTTTGAAGAATCGACATGTATGTTAAATGGCTTAGGTGCTTGTTCTAGGATGAAGAAAAACTACGAGTCAGCTATGACAAGAAGCACAAGTGGCTCAAAGCTTTAGATGATAGAGGGGCAGAGAACACCAAGATTGACTTGACCTGGGCATCCGTAAGAAATCTGTGTACAAAAATAAGCATTATCATTAAGTCAGCTAATGCTATCTCAAGCAGGATGCACAAGATACGAGATGAAGAGTTGCAGCCCCTGCTCATCGAACTCATCCAAGGGTATGAAAGTTCCAACCTCATTGTATAGTGGATATTTGCATTACATCAAAGTGCACTGTTTGATATCTTAGTATTTACTCACTTTCGATGATAGAAGTGTAAGCTAATTGTTTCTCGGATCGAGTAGTTGATATCCAGTAATCTGATGAACGAGATGTTTAAAGAACACACCACAGTTCCACAATACAAATATCCCAAAATCACTTGGTATTGTCAGTAGAAATTTAGTCATCTGATGCTTCAGAAGCTCTCATTTTGCATAACTCGTACATTAACTTCAATACTGTAAGACTGATCTGTTAATCTTTGGATATTATTGGCATATGAATTCTTGTAAATCTAATTATTAAAAAAAACTTGATTAATTATATATTCCTTTGAAATCCCCTTTTTTTTTTGGCTAGTCTTATATGTTTTAGTACACGATCATAGTTTCCGTCTTCCTTTCATGCAGATTTATAAGAATGTGGAAGTCTCTGCTGGATTGCCATCAGAAGCAGTTGCGTGCTGTGGCTAACTGCAAAAGCCATAGCTTGATGATGAAAACCACGAGCCCAAAAGGACCTGCTGCAAAGGCGACAAAGAAATTGGAGCTGGTGCTGCTAAACTGGTGTAACTGTTTCGACGACTGGATAAGAATCCAGAGAGCTTACGTTGAAGTCCTCAATGGATGGCTAATGAAATGGCTTCCTCAGGAACAAGAGCAAACCCCTGATGGACTCGCACCGTTCTCCCCAACCAGACTCGGGGCTCCATCTGCATTTATCACCTCTAACGATTGGTGCCATACAATTAAGAGCATCTCGGAGGAAAAGGTTGTTGAAAGGATGCGTGCTTTTGCAGAAATCATCCACATGATACGGAAGAGTCAAGAGGAGGAACGACGGCAAAGACTTGAAGAAGAGCGGCTGTTGCAAGTTTATGATAGAAGGCTAAGATCTAGGCAGGCAGATGATTCCTCAATGGCATTGTACACCTTGAGACAGAGATTGGATGAGAAGAGATCGACTCACAAGGAAACATTAAAACGACTTCAGGAGGCTACTTCCAGCATTCTGCCAAGTGGTTTACTTCCAATTGTCCAAGAATTGGAAACTTTTACGGCAGAGGCACTGCATGTTTACAGTGAAATCAGAACAAGCAACAGCGGAGGGGCATAACAAAGAGTTTGTCTGTCCGTGTTCTCCTGTTTCCACTGAGGCCTCTATCATCAACTGCACTGCACTGCAAACAAACCTGACTCTGATTTGTTCTATATCTTCACTAGGGAAGTTTGGATCAAGTGAGGTTCTCCAAGAGGATACATCCCAACTCCAAATGAATAGCCTTGCGGGATAGTTAACAGTAGACAGATGTACAGATTTCATTGATTGGTTCATTGATTGGCTGGTGATGGTGTAATCAACGGAAAGTAGTAACACACCGATTGCAGAGCTTGTTTTCAAGAATTTTGATGTTGTATAGCACTAACAAAAACCACAGAAGCAGGTGATTCAATTTCTACCAGCCCGTTGTCTGCATCGTTTGGGGGGGGGGAGATTTTGCTTAAAGGTCAGGCATTAACTTGTTGCAACAGCGGCAAACAGCCTTGGTTTTATTACACGAATTATGTTTGACATCACCACTGTTTAAGTTACTGCATATGATCCAGTGAATGCAATACAGTACAAATGACTCATTTGCTGTCATGATATTTGTTCTAAGAAATCACGGATGTTTTCCTCAGAGACCAACCAACGAGATTGTTTCTTGGCCATCATAGTGTAGCTCTTGTTATCTCATCCTTATAGTATATCCTTGAAAGATGAACAAGGAAAATAAGGTGGACCAAGAAAGCAGGATATAAACAATGCTATCTTTGGATTGCGAGCAATATGCAACAGTCTTTGAACAAGTGTTTTTGGTGTCTTCTTCTTCGTTTGTTTCTCATTTCTTTTCTCAGTTAGAACTAGGCATCAACAGCACTCCCACCTTTCTTAGCATCACAAGATAAGACTACATACCATAACCATCCACAAGTTTAAATTCATCACCTCTCTCTCTCTCTCTCTCTCTCTCTCTCTCTCTCTCTCTCTGTGTACACACACACACATATATATATATATACATATGTATATATATATATATATACTATGGAGTAGACCTGGCAGTCGACTAACTGTGTGAAGATGACACTTCTATCTTGCAGTCGACGAACTGTGTGAGGCTGACACTTCTACGACCATTTTGATTTCGGAAGATGACAAAGCTTCCGAGGAAATTTTGAATGTATTGAGCAAAAGATTTAGACACAGGCAATGGAAGAGATGAGAAGAGTATGCCTATTGTGATATTGGCTGCTAAAACTACTATCAAAATCTTGTCACTGCTCCTTGTTTCAGCAATATTCTCTCTCCTATTTCAGCCAATGCCGGCGGTTGTTCACCGAGATGTTTACATAATCAGTTAGTCGCCTTTAATTATGAGCAGACTTCCAGCTCAGTGATCATTGGGAGTTTCTCTGGTTGAGCATGAAATGGTGAGTGAGGCAGCTGGGTAGTAAAAAAAAATAAAAACAGAGCAACCAGAGTTTCCTGAGAGGTTTGATGAAGTCAAAGACCAGGTCATTTGAGCAAAACCATGGGTTTCAAAGGTTTGACACAGATGGATTAGGTGTTTGAGGAGGTCATCAGAGGGAGGATGTGATGCAGGGGGTTGCTCATAAAGGGGTAAATCATCCTTTCGAACAGGTACAGCTATGTGAAATGGAAAGAGTCCCCTAAGTCTCTGTCAATGTTATGTAATACTGAAAAAAAGTTAAATCAGCATGCTGTCTGTGTAACTTGTTACGACTAAAAAAGTGGAATTCTATCTAATTCTGACATTGATCTCCTCATTTATCATCATTTTGGTTGACAATAACATAGATGAAAGATGTGAAACCAAGATCTTCTGGGTCGAAAAGATAAACAAAAACAGCAGCACAAGGTAGGTTTCCTAAGAAGTAACAAAATAATTCCACTTATTAGTGGCAAAAAGACCAGATCCATTATGGAGAAGGGAGTTTTGTCCTAGACAAAAAGGGAAAATACAAGATTTGAGATGCAGGCTTAAAACTAATTGGACATACCAAGGTAATTCACTGGACTATATGATGTAGTTTGCAGACTTTCAAGGTACAGTTTCTTCTATAAAATTTCTCACTGTCCTGTAATTAGTCATTCTTAGATTCAACCCCTACAAGACTGCAAAATTTTGATATCAACATGGATCTCATGCACAAGACCAGGTTAGGCTTGGCATACCACATGATCTTGAAGAGTATCTAAAGATTTTCCAGTAACATTGGCCTCTGGTTAGTCATTCAATCTTCTATCTCTGCAAGAATTTTGTTTCCATAATGGATCTCATGCTTATAGGATCAAGTCATGCCAGTACCACATGAACTTAAAGAATCCAGCCCTACTTACATTTTTCAGAATCATCGTAGGGTAAACTATCAGTTGAGATAAAATCAGCAATTAAACTAAAGCCTTAGTATTCCTTTGTTGATGCTTGCATGAAATTGCCACTAACGAAAATATATAGGACAGTGTAATGGAAAGAAAAAAATAGCCAGTGAGATCCAATGCCATTTTAATGATTTGTACTTAGCTTAATGCAAAAATTCATGCAAGTAAATGATTTCTACGTAGACAAGTTCAACAGATTGCTGCTTGTGCATCATATCAATGACAACATCAAGGCAATGTGAATTTTCTAGATACATGAGATTGCATCATTTCTTATCAATATAAAAGAAAAGAACAAGGCAAAGTTATCCAACAATGACATTCGAAACATCATTCTTCAACTCTACTTGCATAGTCTACAAGTTATAATTTTTAATGACAGGAGAAAATTAGATATCTGAAGCACAATGGCTCTTATGGTAATGCAGCAAGTTGGGAGCAGAAACATACTCACTTGTGCATCCAACAGCTGCATTATGAAGTAAAAAGATCCCCAGGAATAATTGTTTGAACCCGACATGCACCAAGATCCATCTTCTGCCACAAATGGTTGTAAGCGTGATTAGGAACATGACGAGACCAGTGACAATAAAAGATAAAAGAGAGTATATAATGCTGATTCTTGGCCATTACCACTGCAGTGTTTATCTCTTGGCCAACTCTAATCCGTACTTGAATCAAGCACAACAATTTTTGGACGCTTACTTCGCGTGTCACTGCGCACAGACTCATCGCTCCCCACCTTAAGCTTCTCTGCGTCGTCATCACTGTCGTCATCTGAGTCAGAGGAGATGCTGCTAATGGAGGGTGCCGACGGCCGGAAGCCGCTCATGGCAGCCTCAGCTGCTTCCACGGCTTCGTCAGTGTGCAGGTCGGTGACGCCCAGGAGCAAATCCATCTCGATGTACTCTTCCTCGTTCCCAGTGAGCACTTCTACGCTGTAGTCCGCGCGAGAACTCGCGCGCACGTCAACCTCCAGTTTCTCGTTGGCCTCAGCGATCACTCCCAAAAAGTCCTTCACTTTGCCGAGAACTTGGCTTCGCGGGACCGCAGCCATGACGGGTTTTACTACCGAGTCTCCGTTCGTGGCGGCGGCGGCTTTGCGGCCTCGTGTCCCACGCGCGGTCGGCTTGCCGTCCACGAGAAGGCTCTCGGGGAAGGAGGGCTTCAAGGGCTGATCTAGGCGCTCTTTCCTGCTCTCCGCCGCCATTGCTGCGATTCCAACCGCGAAGGAAGAGAACGAAAGAGTGACCGAGCGAATCCTTTCTTTGTCGCCGCTCTTTTTCTCCTCGAAACCCTAATTCGATCGAAAGCGGCACTCGGTCGTTATCTGTTGGTATAAGCGCCAGGGGGCCAAAATAACGGGTCGGCTTAAGCTCCGTTATCGTAGGCCCGATAAGCTCCGGGATTAGGATCCGCGATGACTTGTGGCCGAGGAACACAGTTTTGCTTCGCCTAGCTGATTCACCCCTGGAAACTTTCCAATTTCACCTGGATTTTCTTAAATAACATTTTTAATTTTTCAGTCAATTGCATCTCTTCACAAGACAACTTAAAAGATATATATATATATATATATATATATATATATATATATATATATAAGATGTATCGTTCGATATATTCATATCATATTGTACCAAACTGAATACTTCATCCGATACAAAATTACGAATCTTGAATAATATAATTATATAAAATAATTACATAAATGACATTTTAAATGGTGTCAATATGCATATCGTAGTATTTGTGAAAATAGATTTGGACGTTAGCTTAGTGAAAAGATGAAAAATTAGCAAAGGTCAAACACGATCTGTCCATTTGACTTATCTCAAGAACATAACGAGTGCTACAGACACAAGGGAAATTAGAGATCTAGATTTTACAGATAAGTACGGACATATAGTAAGATCTTATTGTAATTAAGATCGCCTAGAATTCAAGGAAAGGAAAATAAGGTAGGGTGCTTTACATCTGCATAATATTCAGCACAATGGGGCACAGTGAAGAGCTACACTCGCATCCTCTTGACATCATTCTCTGGTACGTTTGCATCACTTCCATTGCCCTTAATTGGGTTTGTCGAACGCTTTGCAATCTGTAAAGAAAACCCAGAATCATTAGTATAGTATTTAATGAATTCTTTTCGAGATATTCCAATACTTACATTCTCATCAGGAACAATGGCGTATCTTTCGGATGGTGAAACCCAGATTTTGCCTGTGAAATGTAGGAAGGCAGCATGAGAGTTTGTCGCCATAGGTTATCTGTAGATTCATGTTTCATAAAGCATAGTTACCTGATGAAGGTAAAAATTTAGAGGATTCTATCTGCTTGCAGCCTAATCCATCCTTGCTTATTACGTCTATCATCTTGGGAATATTCCTTAGAAAGTTAGCAAACACATTTAAAATGTCAGATTTCTTGTTAGTTGTGGTTCATGGTTGATAGACATAAAACAAGCTCTTTGTAATCTTCCCTCCCTCTTTGAAAACAATGAGCCAGAAAAAAGAAAAAGGAAGATGCAACCTAACATTCACATGAAATCACACAGAAAACAAACATACGTACGTAGGCATTCTTATAACAGTTTGTATACAAGTGAACAAAGACAAGCGTCATCATCAAGGACACCAGTCAGTGAAAAGGTTTGACCATGACAATATATTGTTCAAATCCAGATTCAAATATTCCAGATATTTCACTTTTTTCTTTTAATTGTACTGTTACGACAACCGTATCTTCTATGATCTACATTTATATTCACATACATCCAAACCAAAGTTTTTAATTTCGTACTATACCGATATATCAAGCTTTGCTCGGTACAGTATGGTATGACATACCGAGTGATACGTCCTGATGTACTGCTTAATATATGTATTTATATATATATATGTTTGAGTAATAATTACTATAAAAATTATTTACAAAAATATCCCCTTTCCATCTCTAGATTTAGAAAGGGGGTGATGGCGGAGCGAGCGAGGATGCGACGTCGCCTCGTTTATATATATATATATATACATATATATATATACATATATATATATATTTATAAAAATATATATATATATTAATATATATATATAGTTCGTTTCGTCTGGTAAGGGACGATCCGTGTACCGGTCAACTGATGGACCGGTGCATACCGCTCGTACAGGACGATATTATTCGAAATTACATATCTTGCTTGGCATTCCTACAAGGTTTTTGTATATTAGGTCCTTATTGTACAAAATAACATATTGTACAGAAAATGTGGTGACATACCTGAAGGGCAAAAGTCCTATATTGTTAAAAGATTGATATTTTTAAGAGAATTATATTCATATGAACAGATTAAATTTGCCAAGTTTCAAGCATACCGGTCAACGATATCACCATGGCCAAGCTGTCCGCTTGTGCCCCTTCCCCAAGAGAAAACATTTCCTCTTTCTGTAAGAGCAAGGGTGTGTCTCCATCCACAGGAAATTTGCTTCACCTTCTGTGAATTGATTTGAGAGATATATCAGATGATATAGAGATCAATGCTGCATAATTTCTACCAAAATATAACCACAACTGATGATTGTTATTGTGATGAATGAGTCAGCATCTGTAAAGCCTTTTCTGCCGCAGTCTTGTTATGCAAGGAAAAAGGTGATAGCATTCCCAGAAGTTAAATGATGCATCAACTATCAAAGTTTAGCCGTTAAAGAACATATAAAGTAGTGATGTACCTGTTCCTCCGGAAAATTAACTTGTACTGGAGAACAGTGATCATCATTATCGTCAATACCAACTTGACCAAACTATATAAAAGACATTATGTAAGAACCACAGCAAGAACAGGAAAAATTATTCCACTACAGCATGAACCACAATAAAGCTGTTCAAGAACTTCTAGATCAAAGATAAACCTCAATTTATAACTGCAGCTCTTTTACTCATTAGGTTATAGGGGAATTTCACATATTGCATTTTTTAGAACCAACAAGAAGCAAACACATGTAGTTAACCATCAATCTCTTGAATTCCTGATTAGCTCTGTCATTTTTACTTAGCATGATTTAGAATGCTGCTAATACATGATTGTTGCTAAAAAAGTTCAAAATACAATGAGATAGGTATGAATCCAATGGATACAAGATGGGGTAGTTGTTACTTTACTAGCAAATTATTATATGATAGTGTAGGCATCATGCTGCCTCGATATTGATGAGTTATATAAGCTGCCTCTGCATCCAGTCAGCATTGTGTCTTTTAACTCTGACGTTCATTTGTATTCCATAATGGAAGAATTTTATATCCCTTTTAGTATTTTCCCCAAAAAAACAAAGATATCAAATTTTAAACTCTCTGGCTTACAGCATCCAACCTGGTTCATATGAAACCTGGAAGATCACAATGACTAGGGTGCACCTATTTGATGCTGTTATCTCCACATAAGTGCCTGGCAATATGGAAACTGTAGTATAGAAATAAACTTTGATAGGTATCTGTCTAATATCAACTAAGGCTTTTTCCAATATCAGCTGATATACACACACACAAATATATATATATATATATATATATATA
>LVTN01000003.1:1283590-1304209 GCA_001649415.1 Musa itinerans
TATATATATATATATATATAAACCCTCGTTATAATATATAGTACAAAGTGGATGTATCAAGACAGAACATTGAAGAAGCTTTTGTTTTACAAGTAAGAGGATTCCAACTTCCAACACAAAATTGTTCTGGCTATGGTAGTTCACTAAAAAAGTAACAAAATGAAGAATGACATATGAAGTAGCATATGATTAGGGAATTTAATGCGCTCAAGATTGAGAATAAAGAAGCAAACCTTGTTCCATCCCCAACCATATAGTCTTCCATCAGATGTGAGTGCCATAGTATGTCTCCAGCCACCTGAAATCTGAAGAAAAAGAAAAAGACGAATTTGTAAATGCAAGCTAATAAAATTGACTACTATGCAAATAGAGAAAATGAACTATTAAACTAAGCTAAATTATGTTACCCAACACTAATAAATGGAATCATCATTGTTGGAGTATAAAGCTCCAGAAGATCCAATATTCCTGGTTGCTGTGTTAAATGGACTACTTATTGCACTATAAAAAAAGCAGAATAATGCAACATAGTTCAACCTTCAAATCATCAGCAATCAGGAAAAGACTGCCTATAATGATACTAGGCAACTCCACATTACCCTGATTAGATGGCAATAGTTCCAGTCTCAGTTTTGATTGAGAACACAATGAAGATAATCAGCTGACCAAAGAAGCTTGAATAAAACTGGCCAGAGGATATTGACAAGGCTTTCAACAAAATGTAGGACCTTATGTTTTACGGAAGAAGAATAAGATCAATGCCATACTATCAATGTTGTAGAACCTTCAGTATAAAACCTTTCAGAACAAACATAGCATTAAGTGAAGAAGGTTGGTAAGAATGATGAAATAAATGAAACAATAACTGAGAGGCAAAAAGAAAAAGATATTCACTTCTGCAAAGGGATACATATATGATGTTAGGAAAAACGCTTATTAGAACCTGAGATATGCAACTATCTTTTAGGGCTTCCAACCAATGCGGACTGAGGTGATCCTCAAAGTCTCCATGTCCTAATTGACCATATTTGCTCCAACCATATGTGTACAAATTCCCAGAGGATGAGACAGTAATAGTATGACGCCATCCACATGCAACGAGGACCATCTTTTCTCCCTGCATATAGTCATTGAAGTACAAGAGAATATCAAATACCTCTAAAGATCACATGAATATAAAGGTTAATTGCCAGTGTCTCTCTGAAAGTAGATTTAATTTCCCAGATAAGAAGTACAAGACCGAGAACCTGTGACAATGGATCACCATAAGTATTAAATTAATAAGATTATATAAGTGTTAAGATTTTCACGATAAGAGATTTTCACGATCCTTATGAATTATATAAGTGTTGAAGGCTTAATATGATCCTTATGAAGACCACAAGAGAATTTCATGACTAACAAGCGAAATGGCTTTCGGTATTTCATTGGAATCTGAATCAGAAAATCAATGTCTTTGACACCTTTGGTTCGAGATTGGAATAAAGATATAGTAAAACATAATAAATGCAACCTAGTCTCTTTACCACACATTCATTAATTAATCAATTTTCTTTCAGGGATTTTACATAATATTCCATCTATATCTACATCTTTTTATATTTAACTGACCCTCAGAATTAAAAATTTTGCTCATTAACCCTTAAAATCACATCAATGTTCATATCCGATAAAAAATTCGCTCTCTGCCAATGTATCATATTGGTTGCCAATCAGCCACAACTCAGTACAGACTGAAAAGGAAAAATCCTAGGTGGTAAGTTATCATTGAGAAGTGAGACACTAACAAATTAAACTGTCTAGTGAAGGTAGTTTTCACATTGGACTGAATTGTAATTCAGGTAACCATATTTCAGAGTGTAAAACATCTCTTTTCCTCCAAAAAAGCAAACATTAAAGAAAGCACACTATACCTTGATAGAAGCAACCTTTTCTGGAATCAAGCGATCATTACGGTCACCCAAACCCAAATTTCCATAACGACCCCAACCCCAACCATAGAGATCACCATCTTCTGTAACTGCAGCGGTATGTTCAGCACCCGCAGCAATCATTTTGACACGTATACCCTGATGATTATCCAACAGTGTAAAAAGATTAAAACATCCATACAGGAGCATCATACACCTCCAAAGAAGAGAATCGAAATTCAGAAACTAGATACATATATATTATATCAGTAATGAAAATAAACTAATAGTGGATTAATTTGTCAATAATTAATATGCCTTCAGTTCATCCATGATCATAAATATCATCATGGTGGAGTATACTTATCAGAAACCAGACTGAAGCACAATATGACGCATATTTGTGATATGCCTCGACCATTAGAAAGTTATCATCTTACCTGTTTCAATTTAATAAAGTTTGAATAGACATCAACCAATGCTCAGTGATACTCAATCACAGGTTAAAAATCTAGGTAAGAAAGGCATTCTCCATAAGCTGGTCTAATGTGAAGAGAAAAAAATCAGTGTTTTAATGATTTAAGTTTTAACTGATGCAGCAAGGAAGCAGTCCTCCAAGGTTTCTGGATAAATACATAGCTAAAATATAGGAATTGCACATAAAAACAATAAGGAATAAGACAAAGATAACTAGAGGACAACTATAGCAGTGTTCTCGAAAAGCTATCACAACAGATAAAGTGTGTATTCATCGTATCAACCTGAGATCTTCACTCATAGAAAGCACAAACACATTAGGGACCAGTGATAGAAAGCACAAACGCAATAGTTGCAGCATCTTCTCCTCTATTTCACAGACATAATCACAGGTTGTTTATTTATATTTCTTTCATTTCCACTCCCCTATTCTCCTTTGCTCCTCTCCTTTTTCTTTTCTTTCGTATATATCAAATTGGTTGGAATTGGTCTATTTTGCTAGTATTTGATTGATCAAGCCAACTACAACTGATTTCTAACTATAAGGCTGAGAAATCAACCAAAATTGGATCGGCCTTAGACAATACATATATGGATCTGACAAAAACTGAACTGGAATTGGCTAATACCACAAACAATAGGAGCCATATTTGCAACTGAGACCATAAGAAGCTAAGAGGTTATTAATGTGAGATAAAACACCTACGACTATGTGCAAGTAAATCACCACAGGAAATATAATCAGCGAGAAAATTTGAATTTCTGAGACGCAGCACACAAATTTCAGTGTGTATTATCATCATGTTATAAAAGGCAAAAAGAAGTAGCAAATTAAAATGAACTATTTATTTAGTTAGATAATCTAATAGTCTCCATGAAAACAGACCTGTCCAGACAGTCAGATAATCTTATGGTCTCAATTACTTGGAGAAATTTGTTTTTCTGGAATTCAATCATATAGAAGTAATTGTATCTTACAATAAGAATTACAAACTTCTCGATGTACCTGAAATGCTTGAATCTTTTGTGGTATAAGAGAGTCCTCTGTTGTGCCAAGACCAAGTTGTCCGTTTTGGTTCCGACCCCAACTTTAGAGAATACAAGAAATAAAATATTATTAGATTACTCTGTCTTATAAAGATGCTTGATCAAAAAGATCTATTTCAAAACAAGAGACCAAGGTTGCAAAAATTGTAGAAAATCCATATCATCATAATAAAATTTCATGCTCCACAACATGGTACAAAACATAACAAAAAACACATACAAACAAAAGAAACTGACATCGATAGCAAGATTATTAGGATGTATAGGAATAGATGCATATTATAAGTTATCATGAGGCTCAGCAATGACCGATGTCCATTCACACCATCAAAGTGGTTCAAGTTTCTAACTTCTTTATCTCCTATACTCAATCAGTATGATGAGATAATGACAATATTCTAGATATTGCTTCATGACATGGATCCAGATTTAGTTTAGATTAGACCACTGAGTTCCTCTTTGGGCTTTTCTACCAAAATCACCTCAAACTGTCTGAAACCAGCAAAACTAGCCAAAAAACAATCTACACCTGTCTAAACTAGTGATGAAAAACAAAATTGGATCTATATTTGGTTTAGATTGAACCAGAGTTCCCATTTTGGTGTTTACTGCCAACATCACTTCATATCAGCTGAAACTGGCATAACTAGCCAAAACCATGTACATCTGTCCTAAATTGGCTGACTTTATTATAAACACAAAACTGAATCTAAATTTATTTTGATTGGACTACTAAGTTACTTTTTGTTTACAAGATCACTTCAAACCAATTGAAACCCGAGAAAATAATTAAAACCAAAATACACCTAAACTAAACTGCCTGATTTAATTTTAAACACAGAACTAGAGTAAGTTCTAACTAGGTATAAATCCAAGCCAGTAAAAAAGCTTTAAGGCAATGTTATAAACTAGAATCGGGAATAACTAGGCTTGGTGCTTGCTACTTAGCTATTTATGGCAATGATAGAATAATTGAAATTTAGGAAAATCAACTAAAGATAGAGACGAAAAGAAGTGCTGTAAATATTAGACTGGTTTTCTTTTCTTATAAAGGTTAATGGATTTGCACCTGAATTTGAGTTATACTGCATGCTAATTCGGTTGGATTGTTTGATATCAGGGCTTCTATCTATCAGGGATCGTAATTTCGTACCGTATCGGAGTTTCAAGAGTAGCTCGGTATATATATGTATGTATATATATAGATATATATATGTATATATATGTATATATACATATATATATATATATATATGTATGTATGTATGTATATATATGTATATATATGTATATATACATGTATATGTATATATACATGTATATGTATATATACATGTATATGTATATATACATGTATATGTATATATACATGTATATGAATATATACATGTATATGTATATATACATGTATATGTATATATATATGTATATATATGTATATGTATGTATATATATTTAAAAAAAAGAGGCAAAAAGACAACATCGCCGCCTCATCACCTCGTTTCTTCTACTCACATGGGGAGAAGAAACGTCACCTCGACGACGCTCCGTTTCTTCTTGCGACGTCGCCGAGGCTTCTTCTCCCCGCGCGGATGAGGAGAAGCGCTGACGACATTGAAGCCTCATTGCCTCAGATGAGGAGGCGACATCTCATCTGCGGCATCCGACAAGAGAGGACGGTGACAGATCGAGATCGTCGAGGGAGAGCTGCGCTGGATCTCTAGGTTCCCCCTTTTCTTCTCCCTCTTCTTTCTTCTCCCTCGGCTCTCGCTCAGCTAATACCACCCGATAGCGGGTGGCGACAGTCAAAATCGACCGTCACTGACCGATTTAGGGTGGTAACGAGGTGGAAGCAGCCCTAATCGATGGTACCACCCGGTACGGGCGGTATTATTCGAAATTAATATCCTTGCTATCTATTTCCTATGCTTTACTTGGTAATACACATGAAGTAGTTGGTTCTCAATTGCTCCTTTCATATCAAGTCTACCTTTCAAAACAAATGGGTAGAGGTTAACTAAGCTGTCTCCGTAGTAAAAAGAAGAGCTGCATATTTTATGCCAAATCAAGAAAGCAGCAATACAATGATAACTACGGTAGCTTACTCCTTAAAAGTTAAGGGCTTAGTTTGAAAATAAGGGAAATGGTTTATTAAGATGTAGTCCTTGCTGGGGCAGTGCTTCATGACAACTGCCTTCTCTGGAGAGATGAAAATATGATCAACAAACATATGAATCTTGGATATAGATAATGCCAGAAATTATAATCTCTTGCATGAGGCTATTGCATATCCTTACATATCCAGTCTACTTCATTTCACAATATCTTAAAGGTAAACTTTTGAAAACCCACAAAACTTGTCTGCATATCTTTTACAGATGTGGTAAATGCAACTCGTTCTGGTAACAAAAGTTCGCAAATAAATTGTTTGTGAATATTTCATAGTTATTGGTAAATGTAATTTATTCAGGTCACAGAAGTCTGAAAAATAATTATGCATTCATAAAAAATTTTGGAGGATTCTTTGTATTGCTAAGACATAGTTTCTTGAGTATTCATTCGATCCCAGCCAAAATCATAAGTTATGGTCCCCATGGTTCTTTTGTAGTTTTAGGACCGAATTGGGAACCGCTTAATCTTGCAAATTTTATAATATCATTTTCAAAATGTCATTAATCAAGCTTTTAGAAACAAACAAGTCAAATAATAATTAAAATCATCAACAGTCAAAATGTAGCAGACAGCTAAAGCTAAAGTATAAATCAGCAAAGGAGAAACATTATAAGATCTGCAGAATCAACTCAAGATATGACTAACCTTTGTACTTCTCCGTCCATAGTCACAGCCAAACAGTGGCTATCCCCACAAGCAATTTGTTTAATCTTCAAGCCTTGCAGTGCTTTGATTGGCTGCGGACTGAATACATCACTAGAGTTTCCATGGCCCAACCTTCCAAAGTCACCCCTGAATTACAAAAACAGTCAAACTAATGAGTAATGATATCCAGTGGATATAACTGAAAGAGAGTAAGCACAGTCTCCTTCAAAATTAAGACATGTATTGGAAAGTATTAGTCCACAAAGAACATACGAAGGACAAACAAGTATGCTCGGCTCTGTTGAAAATTGTCAAAGAATAACAGGTTTTTTTATTATCTTCATTATTATTATTATCCTTTTCTTCTCTCTTGTTCTTTAACTCTAATCCCAAATAAATAAAATATATTTTTCCTACTTGTCCTACATCAAATTGACAAGAAGATGTAGAAGTACAATGACAGAATAAGATGGAGACCAAGCATACCATCCCCAACTATAAACTTGATCATCTGATTGAGAATATGCTGTTGTATGATCAGCTCCACAAGTGACAGACACTATGCCTTGGCTGTCCAACACACTCAGTATCGTTGGAAAAAGTCGGTCTTCAGCATCTCCATGGCCCAGCTGTCCATCTTCACCCCTTCCCCAGGAGCACATAGCATTGCCAGCTTTTAAAAGATAGCAAAAAGTTATAGTGATGTCATAATGATGTCACTCTTCGACGAGTAAAAGATCCAGACAGTCAGCAACTAATTCGTTGTTCAAACAAACTTTCCAGCTGAATCTATACAGCCTGCTGTTTGTAAGCACTTAACTTGAGTTTGATCATAGGTCATGTGTCAAAAACTTGAAACTGTCAGGCATTTCCATGGTAGAATGAACAATTTAGGGTAAAATTATTGTGCTAGATCATGATTATGACCATATTTTCATGGAAGTGAGAAAATGAAAAATGTTGCAGAAATATATATTTATCAGAGAAAACAGTAAAAACCATGGCCGAAACAAATCCCACAAATCAGAAAAAAAACTAAATTAAGCAGAAAAACAGCATGCAAGATATGCTGCCAAAACGTCAGCCTCAAATGCTCGAACAGTGTGTTGTGCACATTCAGCAGCACTCAACTAAGTGCGATCTTTCGAAGCAAAGGTGAACTTTCAACACAATGACAATAGCATCTGATGGAAGATTTTTTTAGCAGCATTTCGTGATACGATGCACCCGATAGCGGGTTCCGCTAGTTATAGCGTCTCACAAATCCGATAGCCTTGCACGAACAACTATGTCTACAACTCAAATCAAACAGCGGAAACTGCTTCTTCCCGATCACCCAAAAACGCAAGCAATTCAACGCAACCCAGCCCCAAATCGATAGAAAAACTCAAACTCCGTACAAGTTATAGCTGAGCGACAGTGACATAATCGACATCAAGAAACGAGATTTCAACTCACAGAGAAGAGCGACGGAATGGCTGGCGCCGGCGGATATGAGGAGAACCTCGCGAGCCGGCGCGGCGACCTCTCCCCCGCTCCCTTCCTCTTCCATCGACATCGCGCTGACTTCCAATCCCTTCTCTCCCACCGTCGCCAACCAAAAGTTCGATGAAATGTGTGAAACAAGAGAACGAAATATATCCCAAGAAAACACGAAGTCACGGCAACAAGAAAAAACAACTAAAGCTCCGGCTTTTTTTCTTGTTCCCTTCCGCGTGATCTTTATGGCACCGCCGCTGGTACCATCGGCGGAGTGGCAATACTCGATGGAGATCGGTTGGCTGCACACCCCAGCATTTAATGCTGTGAGAGGACGGGCGACTCGCTGCCGACCACAAGCGCAACGCCCCGCTCTTACATCTTGCCCACGGTCTCTCTCCTCCACAAGGTTTTGTCCTTTTCCTCTTCCCCCTTCTCTTCTCTCGCCGCCCGATCGGCATCCCCAAACCGCCCCCTTCTCTTCCCCTCCGCGTGTGCATGTCGCTCGAGGTAGTAAATGCATCGAGCTCCCCCGGCGACGGGTCTATCTCACGGGCCCCAGCGCGACTATTTGGGCCCACTTGCGCTGTGCCACGTGGTACCTCATGCACGAACAGTATCCAGGGTGCAAGCCATGTGTCTTTCGACATCGGTAAGTGAGACGTTGACGCGGCAACGATAGAGTGATGCCAAAATTAAAATAATTATTATTTTAATTAAATCTGTTATCGGATCGGATTCTGACAAATTAATCCAGTCGGTTGATAGAATCAGCTGAGCTCATGATGTGATCTATCTCACGCAAGCACGACATCATCGGTGGATCGTTGAGTGCAACAAATGCTTTGTCTGCAACATGAACGGGGCGGGGACTTTTCGTCGGCCCCGCGAAGTACAGACAGCGTTCTACGAACCACCGGGAGCCGAGTTATTGCGTGCACATGGCTCCGTTATCTGCGGCTCATCCTTCGGAAGGCGATGCAACGCGACGCATACAAGCAAACACCTTGAGGTCCTCGTCGTCGATGGCTGCGTCGAGGAAGGATCATCTTTGTGCGTCGCCTTCATGCTACCAGTCTGCGCAGAAGCTATGTAAGGGAGGGACAAATCTGAGATCAATAGCTGCACATACTTGCACAGACAACACGTCGATACATACGATGTGATGCTGCGTGATGATCTCACGAAGTCAACCTCCGGCGTCATGTCATCGTCATGTAGGGTTAAATGAGATCGGTATCGATTGGGTGGAGATGATTTGTCTCTCATATCAAATAGAAATTAAGATGATGTATTATCTAACAACAAAAAAATATAAGATGATATCATAGTGAAATGCTTTACTCGTTGGGTTGAATTGGTAACTTCGTGAGAGAGTTTCCTTCTTCCATTATTCTCCATTTTATTGTTGTAGAACTCATTTGTATATGTCTTCTATTACACACTGATTCAGTGTAAATTGCATGTGTTAGACTCTGTGAGAGAGAGAGAGAGAGAGAGAGAGAAAAGAACATATTCTTTAGCTCTTCCTTTTTTTTCCTTGTTATTTCTTACATTTATGTGTTTTCAACATAGTTATTTTTTTTATTATTGTATTTGATAATTTTGATGGTTATTTTTAACAGGCTAATTTTTTATTTATTGGTATATGTTAGGAACGAGTCGGCACTAAGAGGGGAGATGAATTAGTGCAGCGGATAAAATTAGGTCGGTTTCAAAAAATATTTGTTCGTTGAAAACCAATCGAAAAGATGTTAACTTAAAAACACTTGCGTAAGCATATAATGAAAAAGTAGAGCAATGAGCAAGTAAAATGATTTGCAGCAAAGGTAAATAATAAAGTAAAAGCCAGCAAACCGATTTTATAATTGTTCGGTCGTCATGACTAACATTCACTCCACCGATTCCCCTTCTGTCAAGGCCACCGACATCCACTAACGATCTTCCTTCAATGGGCGAAGATCAACTACCCTTACAACTCGATTCTCCTTTTGACAAGTTCAGGAGAGACCCTTTACACCTCCTTCACTCCTCTCTTAAACTACATTAACACTTAGATCTCTGAGAGGAGTTCCCACAAGATTGCAACAGAGTTTTTCTTCTTTTTGCTCTCAATTTATGTGTGAGTTAACCAGGGATGAGAGGGGTATTTATAGACATCAAGTTTATTCAAACTTAGAGCCTAAAATTGTCTCATCCCGGGTCTCCCGGGTATGGGCGATACCACTGCCTACTAGTCTAACATTGACACTGACATTGAGCGGTACCATCGCCTAGTTTGGCGGTACCACCACCTAGTCTGGCGATACCACCACATAACAGTCTTTTGGAGATTGTGTTTGGGCGGTACCATTGCCCAGTTTGGCGGTACCACCACCTAGTCTGGCGATACCACCACCTAACAATCTTTCGGAGATTGTGTTTGGGCGGTACCACCGCCTAACATAGTCTTAGAGATTGTGCCACGATGGTGCCACCTGTTTGGTCATTGTTTGGGCCTTTCACTTGGCCCAACACATCCCAAACTTGGGTCATTGAATGTGCCTTTCTTTTGGCCCAAAACAATTCCATTTTGGGTCCAATTGGCCCCTAATTAAGTTGGCTTAATTATATTCTAAACCGACTCAATTAGACTCTAAACTGACTCGATCTAAACATAATTGATTACAAGTGAATCCTTATTGTCTGGCATGTCATTGGTTTATCCGACGCTTCATCCGATCCTTTGGCACATCGTCCTCTCCTTCGGTGTATTGCCCAATCGACATGTTGTCTTCTTGCAACATCCAATATTCTTAGCACAATGTCTGATATTATTGGCCCGATGCCCGAATTCACTGCCTAAAGCCTTATGTCTATATGTCGACCGATTCTCTAGCCCGACGTCCAATCTAAAGACATGTTTGCTCCGACGCAACGTCCAATCTTCTGAAATGTTTGCTCCGGCCCAATGTCCAATTCCTCATGCTTTAATCAATTTGTCTTTTCTAATCGAAGTTAGCCTTGCGTTACCCAAAACACCCATTAGATCACAAACACTATCAATTGGTTTCATCATCAAAATCCGTGATTCAATAGTATATTGGCAATAAAATTTTTTTGGCTACTAAGAAATTGCTTAATAAAGAGATCTTCGTCTCCTTAAAAATACTAAAACGACTATTTCTTTCTTATTTTCTTAACCAAATTTGAAAATTCTTTTCCTCGTTTTATTGTTGCTTTGATGTGCAAAAGAGAGAAATCACATAATCTTTTGCATCATACTTTTTCTCATTTCCTTCTTCTTTTTCTCTTTATTTTCTTCCATTTATTAGTTCTTAACATAATTGTTTTTGGTTCATTGTATTTTATCCATACTATTTTTAATAGGTTAAACATTTGATCATTATTTATTTATTGGTAATAAAAGTTTTGGACAAGTAACGCGATAAAACAATTACTTACGTGACTATGTTTCAAAGAAAACCATAGTCCTTTTAAAAATAGTAAGTCGACTATTTTTTTTCCTTTTTTTATCAATTACAAGATTTTATTTTCCTTGTTTTCTTATTGCTTTATTTGTCCCAAAAAAAGTCAATCTTTACACATTGATCATAATCTTTGGCTAGTTTTTTTTTTATGATATTGATGATTTTAGTGATGTTTGGACAGTCTGATTTAGTACAAGCCTTACATATGCAAAAAGTCTAGTGTTCTTGAAAACTCAAAGCTCCCTTGGAGGTTGAGGTGGACTTGAATGCTTATTCTGACCTATGCAAAGATCAAGATTAGGCGGGTTTATCATGATCCCTTCAATATTTAAGTCTATGATCGATAAAAGAAGATTAATTTTAGCAAACCGTAATTGACCTCCATTATCATGCCTTAGATAAAATTTTATAGTGGATAAATCAGAAAAATATTCTACGATATAAGCAAAATATTCTCTCGGATTGCTATTTTAGATAGGTGTCCATGTGGTTCATTTGTTGACCGGATCTTATCTTTCTACTACCGATTGTATTGCCACATGGTGAGTTGTGAGTGGGGATTAATATTTCCCTCATCATTTGTCCCACCTAGGAAGGCATACTTTGAGAACTCTTATGGAGTAATTCAGAAGTCCAACCCAAGTGGCAACTCAACACATCAACATTGGTGTGTTAGGAATTAGTGGCTCGATTTGAGGAAGTTGTATTGAGGAGCCCCTAGTGCCTAACCCAAGAGAGGTGCATTGGGTAATCATGGATGTCTCATCTAAGAATGGTATAATAAGCACTCTTGGATGCTTAGCTCGAGAAAGACGTGATAAGAGCTCTTAGATACTTAGCCCAAAAAGAGTGCAATACGTGTTCTTGGATACTTAGCTCGAGAAAGGCACATTTAGTGATTTTGAATGCTTAACTCAAGAAGAATGCATTGGGTGCTCTTTGATGCTTAGCCTAAGACGGGCACAAACGCTCTTGGATGCTTAACCAAAGATGGGCGCATTATAGTTTGGCTCCAACAATCGGTCAACACTTCATGAGTGAAAAAGTTTTGTCGATTGAGCGGAAAGGTTGAGCGAGAGATAATTAACATGACTATTGGGCGAAAAACTATTGATGGGACTTTTGAAAGTTAAAGAGGTGGCCCCAAGATATAAGTCCTATCTCTATGATGGTGGGACTCACTTTACATCTTGAGCCCTTCCTAACCTTCTAGCATCTTGGACCTTTAAAACACTTTTTCTTTCACCTCAAACCTTAGTCGAGAAAATATCCTCCTCACTCTCTTCTGAATCCCAATCCATTAGCTAAGTAATAGTTAAGGGAATTGAGGTCATATCCTCGAACAGTCTAAGGTTGGGAGGGGTCCTAACTTTCTCCTCCTCGAAGGGGCTAGCAATGATAGATCCTAAGAGACCTTTAGACCATGTAGATTTTCTACAATTAAGATTCTATTTTGACTTTAGAGAATCCCAACCGCTTGTATGTCCGATACTCCATTTTTAGTTAGTACAAGATGTAAGTACCTCAGCCTAAATAATGCATCATCAACTTGATGTGTAGGTACTATAGGGAAATCTAGGGGCGACATCACATGCGTAGCGGAAGAACATAAAACAAAAATTTTAAATTTCCCAAAAGATATTCATCGTCGTATGAAGATTGGTGCATAAAACTCACAAAACAGAAAACCACGTGTGAGATAGTTGTGTTACCTAGGGAGATCGTATATCCCTGAATCCCTATAGATCTGTAGGAGAGGATGAATGAGGTCAAGCGTCCTCCTCTCTAGCGATGTGATCCACACAGCAAGGCTGCGATGATGCTCCTCAAATCTCCATACCTACTATCTGAGGAGGAGAATGGGAGAGGAGAATAGGAGGTGGCAACCAAGAAGCCCCAATCTATAGGCATTTAGTTCCCTCGTATTTATAGAGACCCTAGTTAACTTAACCCTAATGTATCTTGCCCTATTGGGTACAGAATTTTCATCAAATTACTTAAGTCTCATAGATTAGTGGGTCTCTGCCTAATAATCTCTTATTAGCTCTTATTAGATCTCATCAATGAGATCCAATAATTTAGGGGCTTATTGGATATCCAATAAGATAAGGACTCAGGTGGATATCTCATATTCGAATTTTTACTCGTTGTAATACCTACCATATACGTGTGACCCTCTAGGCCCAATATTGAGCTGGTCGTGAGTCATATTTGTCAAAACTCCTTATGGCTCTATGAATTATTATCTCCCTAATAATTCACTCGACTCATCGACTATAGATGTATTAGGCCATTGCACCACAGTCCCCAAACGATATAGGGGAATCCAATCCATTGGATTTATCTATCCTTAGTTACTCTGTACCTATAGACCCTCAACCATCTAACATCCCAGATACCATATACCGGGCATAATGCTATCCGGCCCATACGGTTTCTCCTTGAGTCTCGCTTTAATCGAATTCTCCTAGAGAACTCTTTCTCTCTCAATCAGAATGACCTTGGCTAAGGATTTGTCTGAGCAAGAATACATAGGATATTTCTCTCATGATACTGAGAGCAGATGATTCTCTATCGACACTCAATAGCCCTCATAAGGTTGGTTGTCACTCCCAATAACCAGCTATATTAGATTTGAAACTTCCAAACATATAAATATAGTATCAAAGAGTGGAGTACTCATATAGGACATCCTTGGTGTCTCAAGTCTAAGGACCAAATATACTACTAGGACTATGGAATCACTATCTGACAGTAAGGTATCATCAACCATCCAACAGTCTATGAGCGGATCAATTAGTGAACTCATTTTTCAATGAGCACTTGCACTGTATCCTTAGTATCCCCACATGAGCAGTTATGAGATCAGCTATCTCTATCATATAGAATGGTATACAATACACTAGTTTGTCTGATTATCTCGATATTCTTCTTAAGTAACCTATAAATAAGATTCTTTAAGATATGTGTTTAAAGGTAAATAAGTCGCATTATCGTGATCTCATCACGATCTGATTCCTATTGCACAAATTCATGGGTATCACAATATATGCAACACACAAGATAAAGTGATAAAATTTTAAAATAATAATAAGAAAAAAGACTGTATGTCATATCACATGTGTCATTACTCATGTGATTGGCTTGCATGACACATTATGACTAGCAGGTACCTTTGCTTATACACTGATAAGTTGGAGGTGAGGCTTAGGTTCCCCCTCTAGATGGAGGATCGAAGCGATGTCGATTGAATCCCCCTAAACTCTTAGCATATGTTTTCCAAGCATCGATCCATCTATTACAACTACACTCGAAGAGTATATTCTATGACATCCATTGACCGGACAAACTTGAGCATTATGGCACTCCATCCGCCATATGATTGATTGATTATGGCCTTTCTAGGGTGTATGTCTTTCAAGCAATATTACTTGAATCCCCCTCTACCAAATGGAACTCTTAGGCGTATATCTTTCAAGCATTGGTCCATCAATTACAACTACACCCAAATGTCTATGAAATCCTTTGCTTGGACCTCAAACTTGAGCATTATGGCACTTCATCTGCCAAATGATTGATTGACTATGGGCTTTCTAGAGCAATAGGCATCACGACCGACCGAGGGACCTCGATTGGCATTTGTAGAGTTGTTGACTATTATGGCGTCAGGTCCACCACCATCAACTAGGCTAATTCAGGAAGGAGGGGGATGACAAACTATATCATTCCAATCAGTGTCTAAACCTACTGAGTGAGGTTCAGGAAGACTCCACGGGGACTATCATGTGGGTGGGGGTCTCTATCGGCGGAGAGAGATTATGGTCATTGAATAATTGCTAGTATTGCATCAAGATTTATGTCGAGATAGAAGTGCCAAGCATTGGAAATGCCAACTATTAGTTTACCATGGGTGAAAGTATTATGGGTTGGGGGCAAAGCAGCCTGACTTGAGCGGGTCAACGGGATCATGTTCCTACAACATGAAACCCTCTTAGCACCAAAATGATAGTGTTGATATTGATGATGTTTGGATTAACTCGATTTGGTTTTGGCCCATGTGTGTAGGATGTAGGAAGCTTAGTGTAGTTAAAAGCTTGAATGCATAGTGGTAGTAGGGGTGCACTCATATGCTTGCTCCATAATTGATCTATACGAAGACTAAGGTCTGACGGATTTCTTGACATGATCCCTCCAATACTAAAGTTATTAATCAATAAAAGAGAAATAATTTTAGCAAATTTGTAATTGACCTCGATCATCATGTCCCGGATAACTTTTAACAATCGGTAAACTAGTGAGAATATTTTGTTGTACAAGTGAAATGTTTCGCACGTATTGTCATTTTCACGATATGGGCAAGATATTCCCCTAGACCACTATTTTGAACCGGTGTCAACGTGGTCAGTTATGATTGAAGTAAATATATACAAATAGCACTATAGAGAGAACCATAAAACAAAGTCCAATACTCTTTTATGTTCTTTTACTTAACTTTTTTCTTTATTTCATGAATTTTGTTTATAAAATCCATTTTACTTTTCACCTCATACTCCATTTTTCTTCAATCGTTCTATGGGAACTTTTTATAAAAAAAGAATACAATGTACAATTAATAGCTCCAAGCCAAAAGCATAAAAAATCATAGATAAATCCCTGACTCTCACATATGTTAGGAAATATTCCACATATAGATTGGATGAGGGTTAAAAAAATAGCCTCATATTGCTTAAGATTGAAAAATACAAGTGGTTCATCCACAACTTAATAAAGCTTACATTTTAGATTGAATTAATGTTTATTCAATATATGTTGATCTTCATTAGTTTGATTCAAACTCATGATCCATCTTAGCATGTTATTTGAGCCAAGGTTGAAGAAAAATGAGCGAATCAAATAAAGTATTTTATGAAATTTATCAAGTTCTTGAATTCATGAAATTACATTATATGCTCTAAATTTTTTTTGGATAAATTGATGCTTACAACTTTGCCTCATAACATCATAGTATATGATACATATAAAGGATTCCAAAAAAAGAAAAAAAAAAGAAAAAAAAAGGAGAAAAGAAACATAAAGCTCTAATTTACTTGAAATAGAAAAGAAAGTGCTGTTTCACTATATGCTTGTTTCATACATATTGGCATCCCCATCGTCTGAGTTCTTCCAATGCAAGAAATCGAATGAGTGATAACAGTTGATTGGTTTTGGATGCCAAGAGATCGGAAAGAGGCATTGGTCAGTCATTCTTGTTTTTTAGGCTGTCAGTGTGTTGCCCAGGCGGAGGCAGGTCGGCCAGATCACGGGACCCAAAGAGCAGCTCCGCCGCCGTTGCGATGTCGGCGTTCACTTGTGGCTCATATTTCCGGAGATTGATGGCCCAGATGGTGACGGCAAGCACCCCCACGCCGAGCAGGAGGGGCACGAAGAAGAGCAGAATCCTCCAAAGAAGGATTACCAGAGGTACCATCCCCTCAAAAATAGCTGACAGATCCATCGCTGTGTCCCTTTCACTCGCTCTCTCTTTCTCGCTTCTGTGAGGTGAAGGTGGTGTAGAGAGACGACGGTGGTGGCTCAGCTGGGTTATGAACGGATCAAGGGAAGCTTTTGGTTTGCCTTTCTCGTGGGTCGCCGGTCATGCACTGCGTGACGCCACGAGAGTAGGAGGTGCAATCTTCTCTTTGAAGCGCAGTCTCGTGTCCCTACAGAAGACAACCAAAAGGCTCAGAAACGTTAATGGATTCCAAGAAACAATACGTCTGAACCTTTCGGTTGTCTTCTGCAGGGACACGAGACTGCGCTCCGAAAGGAAGATTGCACCTCCTACTCTCGTGGCGTCACGCAGTGCATGACCGGCGACCCACGAGAAAGGCAAACCAAAAGCTTCCGGTGTACCTGCGCAGGGAGACTGTTCGATCGGCTGAAAAGAAACGAGTAAATGGATTCCAAGAAACGTTTGTAAGGAACAAAAGCCACTTTCTCTACCTTCTCCGAATGGAACACTAACAAAGCCTTCCTTTTTCTCTTTGATTTATACTAGAGATTAAAGAAAGATGAGATGATCTATTAATCAAATTTAGAACATGTAAATGTGCCATCTCTCTCATTTGAGGATGGATTTCCACACAAGTCCATGAGTGAATCTTTCCTTACTCAAGCCACACATAAAAATATGTGATCATCTTTCAAGACATTCAACAAAGATAACAACTGATGCATCTTATTCGATTATAATTAGACCATCAAATGTCTTTTCAATGATAAATTAACTATCAAAAGACATCCAAACATCATAGGCTGAAAAGTCTAAAAGAAAGTTGGAGACTTCCGACAAAGGAATGTCTTTGTTGAAAGGTTCTTTTTTTTTAAGGTTGGATGAAGAAAACTCATTGTATTTTTAACGATGAATAGAGTGACGTCACTCACTCACCAAAGAAATATTAAATTGAATTACCTTAGAAATTTAAGGCAAGAAGTTATAAACAGGAAATACAATATCTAAATGTAAGAATCAAACTAAGAATAATGCAATTATTTTAAAACACAACATAGAATTTGTAAATATACAATATATGATGAAATAGCATAAATCAAAATTTAACGGAGAACTTTCTACCTCTTGCAAAGACGAAGGTCCTTCTCCTACTCGGTATCTATTGCTAATAAACTCTTCAAGGCCACTCTGATGAACGGGATAGGGGGTATATTAAACTTTAAATATGAGAGGAGGGAGGGTTCATATTAAGGGAAAGGAAAAAATAATTTTGATTCATAAGAGTAATAGTTGATAAATAATTTTTATCCTACTCGTAAGATGCCCGAACATATAAGGCAAGTCAGATTTGCTAGTTAGGTCATACATGCAATGAATAAAACTTTAAATATAAAATTTTTAATTCAGAAAATATGTAATAAAATTCTAGAGATTGAATACCTCTCCCTTAAAGAACTCAATCATCAAATTCCAATTACCTTAAGGTACGAAGTACAAAATTGTCTATCCTGTTAACATGTAAGACATCCACAAAATCTACTAGCATAAGAATATCTTTACAGATATTTCAATTGTCACAGCCTCTAAAGAATCAAAGTTAGAAAGAGCATCTCAAAATATACCAACATTCGGCTTAGAGAGGGGATGAGGCTTGATGTGTATTGATTTCTTCAATGGTAATAGTGTCATTCCCATCCACAAAGTAAAAAAATAGTTCCTACATTTGCATCCAAACTTGAGAAGGAGCCATTACAAAAAACTGTCTAAGAGTTGTGAATGCACTCAGCTTGAAGTTTAAATCAGCCACATTGATGCCATCTCCATTAGTAGAGTAGCTGCCTTTAGGAGCAGGTTCTATACATAGAGCAGCTCTAGAGTTAGGAACACATATGTGTTGAAGAGACGAGGGTTTAAGAGGAACATGTCCTCGGGTAGTTGGAATTGGTAATCATTCCTCTTCTTCCAAATAAACCAGAGGGAAGTAGCAATGACTGAAACAATACTGGAAGGGGCTGATCCACCCTAGTGTTCCCCTTCCTTTAACCAATCACATTAGGCCACTCATTCATGTAAGAGAAATTGAAACCCAGTTTTGATTGGTGCAGATCTCAATAGGATCTAGCAAAGCTACAAGAGAGAATATACTCAACTAAGTACCATTATTGCAAATAGAATGCGCCAGTCCTGTAAGTCAATCGTGTGAGTAATGACACGTATGATACGATACATAATTTTTTTTATTTATTATTATTTTAATATTTTATCATTTTATCATGCGTGTTGTATATATTGTGATATTCATGGATCTATGCAATGAGAATCAGATCGTGATGAGATCACGATAACGAGACTTATCTACCTTTAAACATAGACCATAAAGAATCTTAATCATATGTTACTCGAGGGGGACATCGAGATAACCGGACAGACTGGTGTGTTGTATACCCGTCCATACGATAGAGGCAACTGATCTCATAGTCGCTCGTGTGGGAACACTAAGGATACAGTGCAGGTGCTCATTAGAGAATGAGTTCATTGATTGATCCACTCACGGAATGCTGGATGGTTGATGATGCCTTACTGTCAGATAGTAATTCCATAGCCCAATAGTATATCTGATCCTTAGACTTGAGACACCAAAGATGTTCTGTATGAGTACTTCACTATTTCATACCAGACTTAAAGGTTTTGAAGTTTCAAATATAGTACAACCGATTATTGAGAGTGACAGTCAACCTTACGAGTGTTAATGAATGTCGATAGATGATCATCTACTCTCAATATCATGAGAGAAATATTTTATATATTCTTGCTCAAACAAATCCTTGGTTATGGTCATTTGGATTGAGAGAGAAATAATTCTCTGGGAGAATCCAATTAGAGCGAGACTCGAGGAGAAACCATATGGGCCTGATAGCACCATGCTTGGTATATGGTCTCTGGGATATTAAATGATTGAGAGACTATAATTACACAATAATTGAGGATAGATATGTCAAATGGATTGGATTCCCCTGTATCGTCTAGGGACTACGGTGTAGTGACCTAGTACGTTTGTAATTGATGAGTCGAGTTAATTATTATGGAGATAATAATTCACAGAGTTAGAAGGAGTTCTGACAAGTATGACTCACGGTCAACCCGATATTGGGCCTAAAGGGTCACACACATATAGTAGGTGTTGCGACGAGTAGATGTTCGGAAATGAGATATCCGTTGGAGCCCGTATCTTATTGGATATCCAATAAGCCCCTAAATTATTGGATCTCATGGATGAGATCCAATAAGAGCTAATAAGAGATTATTAGGTAGAGGCATACTAATCTAAGAGGCTTGGGTAATTGGATGGAGATCTAGTACCCAATATAATAGAATTCATTATGGTTAAGTTAACTAAAGGCCTATATAAATAGGAGGGAACTAAAGTCCCATAGGTTGGGGCTTCTTAGTTATCATTTTCTACTATCCTCACCCCTTCTCCTCCTTAGATAGCAAGCATGAAGATTTGAGAAGCATCGTCACAGCCTTATTGTGTGGATCACCGCTAGAGAGGAGAACGCTTGGCCTCCTTCATCTTCTCTTACAGATCTACAAGGATTCAGGGATATACGATCTCCCTGCTAGTCATAGGTGCCCAATAAGCCAATTACGTGAGTGATGGCATGTGTGACTTGATACGAAATCTTTTTACTTATTATATTTTGGCATATATCACTTTATATTAACTATTGCATATATGCATGAATATATTGTGATGTCCTTGGATTTATACAATAGGAATCGGATCGTGATGAGATCACGATAATGAGATCGATTCACCTTTAAACACAGATCCTAAATAATCCCAATCATAGGTTACTCGAGAGGGACATCGTGATAACCGGACAGACTGGTGTGCTGTATACTCGTCCATATGATGGATGCAGCT
>LVTN01000003.1:1313067-1341357 GCA_001649415.1 Musa itinerans
GTTAATATAAAGTGATATATGCCAAAATATAATAAGTAAAAAGATTTCGTATCAAGTCACACGTACCATCACTCACGTGATTGGCTTACTGGGCACCTATGACTAGCATAAGAATGGATTAAGTCTTGTTTCACCATGGTCATTAGGGGTTAGGGTCACCTTAGTCTAGGTTACTTTAGAATTCATCACATTGGCTTGGGTTGGACTGGGATTAGGCACCTTGATCTTGGGCTTACTTCTTTTTTAGACTATTATCTTTGGATTGAGAGCACTCACCAAAAGCCTACTAGATCTAGGCATCGATTTTTCACCAGATTTGGACACCGGAAATGGCTTTTCAAGATAATCCTTATTCTTGTGCCCTACTCAGAAAAAACAAAACTAGACAAGTTATCATAAACAACATTCTAGATGAAAAAAATCTTTTTGGCAGTAATCCTCACACCTTGAGGAAGAGGATAGGAAAAATTAACAACTCCGGTGAACTTTCCCCTCTCTCCCCTAGATGTGATTTCATCGACTTTTAGGAGTTTACTGATCATGACGATGATTTTGAATAGGATGTTAGGCTTCATGAATTCAAAAGGAAACCCCAAGTAATTATACCCAAATGGGAATGAATCTGACAATCTCTAAGAAGGTTTGAAAACTCTCTATCCATGGGAATAGGTTCAAGGCCTACCCTCTCCAAAACTAAGGCCTGCCCTCTCCAAACTCTCCATCTATGATATCACATGTTTCTATTGAAATAATACAAATATGTGATATCATACGATAAACAAAAGATATTGATAAGAGAAATATTCACCTCTAATCATAACTCAAACACATGGTAGTACTATTAACAAGACTCGATCAATAATCAGGCGACGTAGACGCCAGTCCAATATAACAATTTGTAAAATATTTCATTTGCACCATAAAATATTCTTCCTCATTAACCCACTATAAAAAGTCACCTTAGGCATAGTAATCAAGGTCGATCATTCAATATTCACTAAAATGCTCAACTCTTGTCGATTACTAACTTGAAAGTCAAAAGGATTACTTTGGGAAACCTATTTGACCAAAATCTTTGTGTGGGTTGGTCGTAGAATAACACCCGAGTCCACCTTAGCCCTAGAGTGAGTGTTTGAGTCTCTCTTTTTGTCACGTCAGACTTCTCATGTGCGTGACCTTAAATCGATTCAGGCTAATCCAGGCATTCTTGATATTCATATCATCATTTTGGTATTAGAAGGAGGAGAACTTCTCATGTGTGTGACCTTAAATCGATTCAGGCTAATCCAGACATTCTTGATATTCATATCATCATTTTGGAATTAGAAAGAGGAGAATGTAATTCATAGATCTAAGAATTTGGAAAATAGGGACAAGAAGAGAAGACACTTAAAGGGGCTCAAGGTGAAAAGTGAGTCTCACCATTACAACGACAGAAAATACAGCATAGAGCCATCGCCTTAACTCCATACATGATATCAGCTTCTCGCTCAGGAGTCATGTCTTATCAACTTCTTGCTCAAGAGTTATATCACATCAGCCTCTTGCTCATGAGTCATGTCCTAGCAACATCCTACACAAGAGTCATGTGAGTTATCTCCCACTTAATCTTCTTGAGCTAAGCATTACAAAAGCACTCGAAACACCCTTCTTGAGCTAAGTATCACAAAAGTGTCTGATGCGTCTTTCTCGGGCTAAGCAACCTAGAAGCGCCCTATGCATATTTCTCGAACTAAATATCCCAAAAGCATCTAATGTGTCTTTATTGGGCTAAGCATTACAAAAGTATCTAATGCATCTCTTCTAGGCTAAGCATCCCAAAAGCACTTGATATGACATTCTCATGCTAAGCATCCAAGAAATGTCTAATGGACCCTTGTTGGGCTAAGCATCCTAAAAGTGGCCAATGCGCTCTTCTCAAGTTAAGCATACCAACAACGTCTAATGCACCCAATGTGGGCTAAGCATCCAAAGAGGGTCTAATGTGTCATTCGCAATCTAAGCATTGCAAAAGTGACCGATGCATTATCTTCGGGTTGAGCTAGAGCAATTTCCAACGCTCTAAGTTGAAAGCTCGAAGTGTGGTAGCATCGTCAACAATACTCAGTCAACAATCAAGCAATATGCATACAAATCTAGATTGATACTTGTGAAATGTTTTATCTATATTATAGAATATTCTCCTCATTAACTCTCGATAAAAAAACTACTTGGGGTATGATAAACGAGATCAATCATTATTTACTATATTTATACCTCCTTTATTGCCTACTGACTTGAGCGTCAGATGGGCCATGTCGAAAAATCCATTTGACCTTAATTTTTACATAGGTCATATACGTGAGTCCATCTCAATCGTTAGCAAACGTGGAGTCTCTCTTTTGGCCACGTTAGATTTCTTACCTACATGATTTTAAATCAAGTCGAGTTTATCTAAGATTATCAATATTTATACTACCATTTCGACTCAAAAGAATAGTATGCGAGATTAAAAATTAGGTAAAAAGAAAGAGGGCATTAGGGCCACTTGTAACATCTCCCATTTTTGAAAATTTAGTAAATGCTTGTTTGTAAATATGAGGATTATTTAATAATTTTTTTATATTAAATGATATTATATTAAAAGTTTATGGCTAGGGACCTAAGAGTAAATATTAAAAATTTGATATGATTTATGAAAGATTCAGATTTAAGTTTAAAAAAAAAATGATGGACATGTGTCACTAGCTAACATAAGGTTAGTGCCACTTATGTTTCCTCTAAAGATGACACCTAGCTCATTTCATGCATGCATGATACCTTGCAACCCTTGTATTAGACAAACCCAAGTAATTAGAGTAATTAGATGAGAGATTAAAGAAAGAAAACTTAAGTTTCTGCAACCAGCGTGAGTTTGAGAAGAGAAGAAGAAGAAGAAGAGGAGAAGGAAGCTTTGGCTTGAGGTTTTGCATCAATTCCACACTTTTGGGACTCAAATTTGTTTAAGGCAAGTATTCTAACCTCATCCTACAGAATTCTTGATCTCTAATTTAATCTTAAATCTGAAAATTTTAAAAGATTTAAGCTGAGAACAAGATGTTTCTTTCGTTTTGATACAAAGCCATGAATCTGAAATTTTTCAGTAATCTGACCTCTATGCACTGTTTCGGACTTAACTTTTAGCACTAAACTCTGATTTCATCGAAACCTAATCCATTAGAAAGTAGACTCAAATACCTTTATTTATATATATATATTGAATGATTTGGAGTTTAAATACCTACTAAGACTTCTATTTCTATTAACCCTACAGATTCTGTAAACTAGGGATTATAATTTCTGACCTCTTATTATTTAACTGCTTATAACTTTCTGTTGGGAACTCAGATTTATGCAAAGTATGATTTATTGGAAACTAGACTCAAACATCTTTCTGTGCTCACCTGATTTGGAATTTTTGGAGTATAATTGCAAACCTAAATATCTGTTTTCATCGACCCTGTGGATTCAGTTAAACAGAGCTGATGTTTCAGACCTTTCACTATAAAATTATTTGTAACTCCCTATTGTAAACTCCAATTCTTGCAAAACTTGATTTAACTAAAACTAGATTGACAAAGCTTTCGAATGACACCTATTTTGTATAAATTAGAGTATAATTGGTCATCCAAATAATTCATATAATCTGCCTCTCAAATTCTGCCAGAATCGAGCTTTGGTCGATTTTTGTCTCTTATTGTTTCTTCTATTTGGAAATTGATTTTGGCAAAAACCCTTACTTCAGTTGAGCTTTACATTACTGCCTTAAATTCCTATATACTCTTATCCTTCAAGTATTTGCATACCTGAATATGTTATGTAAACTTCATATTTGTATCGTAATATTGCGTATAGGCACATGCATTCCGTTGTTCCGCATGTGTTTCCGATATGTACCAACCTTATTGTTCATACTGCCCTTTTATACTCCGGTGTTTATGGGATTGTCTGGACCTTTGCCAGAAATGGTAAAGAGATTATTTGGACCTTTGCCAGAAATGGTAAAGAGATTATTTGGACCTTTGCCAGAAATGGTAAAGAGATTATTTGGACCTTTGCCAGAAATGGTAAAGGGTATGTGTTTAGAGCCCGCGATGCTCTGTCGGCCCCCTCTGGCTTCATCCAGACGTGGATGGATGACGCTCCTAGACGTGGGAGATTATGTTTGAGATCCCACTTTACCTTCTATGTGTTTGACATGTTATCCAAAGCTTTGACTATGTTTCTATGTATGCTTTGGATAAGAATGAAATGAATGCAACGTCATATGATATTTGAGCTTCTGTTCATGCTTTGTTCTTTGATATGTTCCGAAATGTTTATATGTCTTTGTTATGCCTTGAAAAATACCATATGCCATTAATATGCTCCTTATGCCAATGATATGCTCCAATTACCTTTCCTCGATTATATGAACGAAACATGCTTCGAACGAAACGACATCGTACTTCTACATTCAAACAACACATGCTTCTGTTTCATTTTGTATCTCTACTTTGTATTTTTTATACCGTATTTGTTTAAAAAAAACTGTCCTCTTTGCTATGGATATGTTAGTCACTTGCTGAGCTCTATGTGCTCACCCCGTTGTTATATAAATTTTTCAGGATAGTTTGTTGCTCGCAAGAATGTTTAAAACGGGCTGAGGTAGTGGAAAGCTAGAAGATTTTGGGACAAATATTTCGTACTTGATAGGTTGATGTTGTATAAGTTCTTTTTGTGTGTAATGAAACATCAATGACAAATATAGATTGATGTATTTTATAAATATTTGGAAAGTACCTCTTACGTCGGATTTTGGGAATGTTAAGTTTAAACTGTGTAATGATATAAACATGTGGTACATGTTAGCTTTGTGATTGTATAGATTGCTAGGCTTATGGATTTATGATGTGTTTATGGTTTAGTTGAGTTGGTTTTGGATTTTGTGAATCATTAAGTGATATGATAGTATGATTATAAACTGCATAGGTTTTATGAATTGTGGATTATATAAGTGAATTTTGACTTGAGTGTTTTCTTAGTGGCATCAGATGTGTGATTGGATCTTGGAATATATTGTTGAATTATAATATTATCAATTTTGAGTTAGGTTCACACCTCCTGAATGAGGATTAAATTCAGGGGGGCGTGACACCACTATCGAAATTACCTTTCCCTTCCCATAAATCCCATTAGCTCCCATTAGCTTTCTACTTGTCACATGCCATCCACTTCTCACTCATGAGACACATCTCACCAACAACAAAATCCTCCAAAGAAGAATTATCAGAGATGTCAACCCCTCAAAAATAGCTGACAGAACCATTTCTGTTTCTTTTACTCTCTCTGCTTTCTCTCTTTTGCGAGGTGAGGAATGTGTAGAGAGACGATGGTGGATGGGAACGGTGGTGGCTCAGCCGATCATGCACTGCTCCAAAGAGAAACTGCACCTCCAACTCTCGTGGCGTCACGCAGTGCATGACCGGCAACCCACGAGAAAGGCAAACCAAAAGCTTCCCTTGATCAGTTCATAACCCACCACACAGAAGAGAGAGAGAGTAACAGACACAGAGATGATTCTGTCAGCTATTTTCGAGGGGCTAATATCTCTGTTAATCCTTCTTCGGAGGATTCTGCTGCCCCTCCTGCTCGGCGTCGGGGTGCTTGCCGTCACCATCTGGTCCATCAATCTCCGGAAATATGAGCCACAGGTAAACGCCGACATCGCAGCGGCGGAGGAGCTGTTCTTCGGGCCACGTGATCTGGCTGATCTCCCTCCGCCTGAGCAACACACCGACGGCCAAAGATCTAAGAATGAATGAGCAAAGCCTCTTTCTGATCTCTTAGCATCCAAAACCAATCCACTGTTTTCGCTCATTAGATTTCTTGCATGCAATTTGTTGGAAGATGTGAACATCTATGAAACAAGTATACAGTATAAAAGTACTTTCTTTTCTTTTTTCACATCCGTAGATTATGTCAAGTAAATTAGAGTGTTATGTTTCTTTTTTCCTTTTTCGAAATATATCATATGTGTCATATGATGTTATGAGGCAAATTTGTAAGCATTAATTTGTGCAAAAAAATTAGAGCATATAACATATTTCCATGAATTTAAGAACTTGATAATTTTCATTAAATACTTGAATTGAAGTTATATTTTCATCTGCTGAAAGATTCTTTAAGATATGCTGAAAATATTCCGTATAAATTGTTATGACTTTTTTTTCTTACAAAAGGTAAATGATAAAGACCTATTTATCGACCATCAAAGTCTTTCTCATCGGTCAAAGTTTCGATCTAAATTATTAGTCTAAATCATGAAAAAAATATTTAAAAATATTAAATAGATTTGACTATTCAAATAACATTTCTTCGTTCGATAAGATTTAAGTATCCCATCTTCAAGACAAAAATATTAAATGGATTTGACACCCCTTTAGCATGTTTTTCAAGATCATCATCCATTATCTAAAAGGAGAGAATGAGTTCCATCCAAGAAAAGGAATTAAAAATTAGATTTTTAGAGTAATAATTGATATATATACATGGGTAATAAATTATAATTGCTGGTTAATTTTTCTTATTAGGTCACACATGCAAAGAAATAAATTAACCAATCAAGATAAGAAATTTTCAATCCGGAAGGTTCATTTTCAAACCATAGGTGGATTGAGACGTGATGTAATGTGAATTTAGCATATGGGTTCTTTGTTCTCCTAATAATAGATGAAGAGAACTCTTGCACTATCGTGTGACCATGTATGATAGTTCGCTAATCAATATTGGCATACCGTGTGACAATCCTCCCTTCACGATATTTCACGGTATTTGTAGCTTATTGCTATTGCCATTACAGTCTTAATAACATAATCGACTCAAGTGGGAACGATTTGTCTATCTTGAAGGCATTCTTGAAAGCACAACTATCTTAATAATGTAGTGGTCCATCATAAGGATGTCATAGTCTTGACGTTCGAAAACAATCATCTTGAAATGATATAACCATCTTGACGCTTTGACAATTTTGAAAGCATGATCATTGTTACATGATTATATATTTTCTCTTATATATATATATATATGATATTTTAAATTAAATTGGTGTCTAATCAAATATCTATTAACATTTACCAATTTGACTTAGACTCATTATTGATTAATTTGTAATTTGGTATGAGAGATAAGTGGATAAAATTTGAATTAAATGAGTCAAATTTTTTTAAAAAAAAGATTGAGTTATGAATGAATTGAAAGAAAAATTGAGCCATGATCAGCCAGTTTGATAGCATGAGAAAAGATACGATAGACCAAGAGAATATGAAGAGAAAATAAATAGACTAAGAGGATAATCTCAGAACGAGAAAATAATGAGAAAATATATAAATAACATATGAAGAGATGAAGAGAGATAGATTAAGAGGATAGTCTCATATCACTTGAAAAAGTCATATTGTATATAATAGATTTTGAATCATAATCTAAAATCTTAAGCTTTTAGTTAAATTAATCTCTGATCTAATATATGCTAAATTAATCTTCCTTTCAACTAAAAATCATTTGAGCCAAATTCAAATTGGTTTAAAAGAATCATGAAATCACTCAAAACTAGCCTAATTGGATATGAAATAGTTCAAATTAGCCTAAATCGACTTGAACCATTTGGAGTCCATCCAAAGTCACCTTTGACCAATCTGAATTGACCAATCCAATTCAATCACTTCATACGGTCAAGTTACAAAGGACTATGTCGGTGGATGCACCACGAGAGGTTAGTTGCATCGAGCCATAAGTATTGGGCAACGTATGCTGGTCCATACTAGATCGTGCCCGACCAACTAACTGATTGAGCTACGTGACTTTGACAATCGATATGACTCGGGTAAGACCCGATCTCCCTCAAGTCAATTTCAATATTTTTTTAAAAGAAATCTTAAATTGAATTACTTTAGAAATTTAAGACATACAATTATAAATATGAAATACAATATCTTAATGTAAGAATCAAACTAAGAATAATGCAATTGTTTTAAAACACAAAATATAAATTCTAAATCTACAATATATGATGAAATATCATAAATATGAATTTCAAGGAGAACCATGTACATCTTACTAAGACGAAGGTCCTCCTCCCACTCGGTCTCTATTGCTAACAGGCTCTTCAAGGCCACTCTTGATGAACGGGAGAGGGGGTGTATTAAACTTTAAATAGGAGAGGAGGGAGGGTTCATATTAAGGGAAAGGATAAAATAATTTTAATTATTAGGAGTAATAGTTAATAAATAAATTTTATCTTACTCCTAAGATGCTCGAACATATAAGGCAAGTCAAATTTGCTAGTTAGGTCATACATGCAACCAATAAAACTTTAAATATAAAATTTTAAAATTAGAAAGTATGTAATAAAAGTCTAGAGATTGAATTCCTCTCCCTTAAAGAACTCGATCATCAAATTCCAATTACCTTAAGGTATGAAGTACAAAATTATCCATGGTGTTTGTTAACATGTAAGACATCCACAAAATCTACCAGCATGAGAATATCTTTACAGCTATTTCAATTGTCATCCTCTAAAGAATCAGATTTAACAGTGGTATTTAGAAAGAGCATCTCAAAATATACCAACATTCGGCTTAGAGAGGGGATGAGGCTTGATGTGTATTGATTTCTTCAATGGTAATAGTATCATTCCCATCCACAAAGTAAAAAAATAGTTCCTACATTTGCATCCAAACCTGAGAAGGAGCCATCACAAAAAACTGTCTAAGAGTTGTGAATGCACTCAGCTTGAAGTTTAAATCAGCCACATTGATGCCATCCCCATCAGTATAGTAGCTGCTTTTACCTGCATTAAGGACTAAGTTAGGAGCAGGTTCTATACATAGAGCAGTTCTAGAGTTAGGATCACATCTATGTTAAAGAGATGAGGGTTTAAGAGGAACATGTCCTCGGGTAGCTGGAATTGGTAATCAGTTGAACTTAGAATCATTCCTCCTCTTCCAAATAAACCAGAGGGAAGTAGCAATTACTGAAACAATACTGGAAGAAGCTGATCCACCCTAGTGTTCCCCTTCCTGTAACCAATCACCATTAGGCCACTCATTCATGTAAGAGAAATTGAAACCCAATTTTGATTGGTGCAGATCTCAATAGGATCTAGCAAAGCCACAAGAAAAGAGAATATGCTCAGCTAAGTCCACCCCATTATTGCAAATACAACGTTGGTCGACTAAACAATGAATGACATTCGACAAGTTTCAACAAAATGACTTTTAACTCAAGAGAGAACATTGAGACTCCAAATAATCTTACAATCATCCCAATCCCTTCCTATCTATCCCTCAAGAATATGTAAATGCTCTTAGAAGTCTAAACCCTTAGGGGTGATGACTCTAAATCTAGCTGTCATCATAAGACCCAAGACCTAAGTGAATATTACCGACCAAGAAGGAATGAAAGATATCCTACGAAAGCTAAAGATTTCAAGCACTATTCACAAGTTGGTCTTTAGTAAGTCATTAACCTCATCACGGTTGAAGAAAGTGGGCCATTTGCTTAGGGTTAAATTAGAAAGCTAAGGATCATCTAATAACCTAATGTGCTACTTAGACCTGATGATCCTCCTAAGACCCTCTCTAATATAGTGTATAGTGCCCATGATACCTTTCTAAATTGGAGAAATCTTTCTATAGCCTAGGACCTAGGGTGTTAGGGCCGGCATACTTGGCAATTAAGATTCAAGCCCAAAATGAGTTATAGTTGTTAAGAATAAGCTAAATATGTCAAAGCATTTATAATATACTTGACTAGGCTAATATTATATAACCCTAGTCTACCGTATTCTTTTAGTGTAATGACATAGTCTCAAATGAGGAGTTTGGTCTTTTTATGAAAAAGAGAGTTACTCCATAAGAAAGTTATTTGCTATGTTTGAAAATGTGCCAATTTATTAGTGGTCCAACAATTAACAATGGAATAAAGAGGATAGATTTAAGGATAGAGTTTATCAGTCGCTTTTTCAACTTTAGACAAAAAGTGCTATTGCTAGCGATTGATTCCACTGAAGGATCTGTCAATGATTTGATTTAAGACATTAGGTGGGATTCTATCATGTGATAGAAATAGGGAATAAGCCAAATGCCTTTAGTGATTGATATCAAGGAGATGAAAAACTTTGTGCTTGACATCTGATAGATAATATTTAGAGAAGAACACAATAGATCTATTTCTATTAATATTGAGGCTGGTTAAGGAAGAATATAGTTTCAAGGTATTAAACAAGTGCTTACAATAGTTAGGGTAGCTCTAATGAAAATCAAGATATCATCCACAAAGACAAAATGAGAAATCTTTATGCTTATACTAGTAAACAACTTGATTGTATTGCACTCAACATTAACATCCAAAAGGGTATATAGGAGCTATTGAATGATGTCAAACGAAGTAAGGAGATATCGGATCCCCTTGATGGATGCCTCGATAGCTTGTAAACTAATTAGAGTTGTAATTGTTCACCATACAATTAAACTTGGCAAAAGCAACACAAGTTAATATCCAATCAATAAAGTTTGAGGAAAATTCATTTTGCTAAGAATTCTAGATAAAGCAGGCTAAGAAAGAGAATCAAAGTATTTTTAAAAATCGATATTGATCAGGATAACGGGATTTTTACTATGAGAGTTAAACATAGAATGAGTTAGCTCCTGGGTAATAATAATATTATTAAGAATACATCTACTAAGGATAAAAATAGATTGCTCCTAATTAATGAGATTACATAAAAAAGGTTTGATATGATTAGCAAGCACTCTCGAGAGAATTTTGTATATGACATTGCATAAGGCTGTAAGATGAAAATCATTGATTTTGATATGGCTATCCTTTAAAATAAATACCAAATTAGTTTCCTCTCAACTATCAAGAATCACAATCAATATATGAAACTCACTAAAAAATGACATGATATGAAGCTTAAAAAGCTCCTAGAAGTGGACGAAAAAACTCAACTATGTACCTATCTGGGCTTGAGCTTTTGCCTATATCCATTGTTTTGAGTGCAACTCGAACTCAAGGTGTGAGTCTGTCTCACAATTAATTTGGGGATAGCTTGCATGTTGGTCTTTAGGCACATTGTAATTTTCGCCACCGTAGATAACATCTAATTAGCATTAATTGTAGCTTGCATTCCTTTGCTTCTAGTCTTGGCATGCAAATTTTAACCTTTGCTAGGTCAAGTGCAATCCATTCCCTTCGATCCAATGCATAAGGATGGATTAAGTATGGTTTCATCATGATCATTAGGGGTTAGGGTCACCTTAGTCTAGGCTACTTTAGAATTAGTCACCTTGGCTTAGGTTGGGCTGGGATTAGACACCTTGATCTTGGGCTTACTTCTTTTCTAAACTATTATCCATGGTTCTTATAGATCCTCCTCTCTCACTTTTGAATTGAGACCACTCACCATAAGCCTATTAGATTTAGGCATTAATTTTTCATCAGATTTGGACACCAAAAATGGCTTTTCAAGATAACCCTCATTCTTATGCTCTACTTAGAAAAAGTAAAGCTAGAAAAGTTCACATAAGCAACATTCTGGAAGAAAAACATCTTTTGTGTCGTAATCCACACCTTGAGGAAGATGAGAGGAAAAATTAACAACTCTGGTGAACTTTCTCCTCTTTCTCCTAGATGTAATTTCAACGACTTTTAGGAGTTTACTGATCATGACAGCGATTTGGAATAGGATGTTAAGCTTCCTAAATTCAATGGGAAAGCCTAAGTAATTATACCCAGATGGTAACGAATCTAACAACCTCCAAGAGGGTTTGAAAACTCTCCATCCATGGGATTAGGTTCAAGGCCTAACGTCTCAAAAACTAAGGTTTATGTCCTCTTCAAACTCTTCATCCATGATATCACATGTTTGTATTGAAATAATACAAATATGTGATATCATATGATAAACAAAAGATATTGAAAAGAGAAATATTCTCCTCTAATCATAACTCAACACATGGTAGTACTATTAGCAAGACTCAATCAACAATCAGGCGATGTAGATGCTAGTCCAAAATAATAATTTATAAAATATTTCATTTGCACCATAGAATATTCTTCCTCATTAACCCGTTATAAAAAGTAACCTTAGGCATAGTAATCAAGGTCGATCGCTATTTACTAAAATACTTTATTCTTATCAATTACTAACTTGAAAGTCAAAGGGATTACTTTGGGAAACCCACTTGACCTAAATCTTTATGCAGGTTGACTATGGAATAGTACTCGAGTCCACCTTAACCTTAGAGTGAGTGTTTAAGTCTCTCTTTTTGTCATGTCAGACTTCTCATGTACGTGATCTTAAATCGATTCAGGTTGATTCAAGTATTCTTGATATTCATATTATCATTTTGGTATTAAAAGAAAGAGAATGTAATTTAAAGATCCGAGAGGTTGGAAAATGGGAATAAGAAGAGAAGGCACTTAAAGTGGCTCAAGGTGAAAAGTGAGTCTCACCATCACAAAGACAGAATATACAACGTGGAGTCATTGCCTTAACTCTCATACATGTCATCAGCTTCTCGTTCAAGAGTCATGTCTTATCAACTTTTTGCTCATAAGTTATATCACATCAGCCTCCTGCTCATGAGTCATGTCCTAGTAATATCCTATGCAGGAGTCACGTGAGTTGTCTCCCACTTAATCTTCTTGAGCTAAGCATTATAAAAGTGCTCGATGCACCTTTCTTGAGCTAAGTATCACAAAAGTGTATGATGCGTCTTTCTCGAGCTAAGCAACCCAAAAGCGTCTCATGCATCTTTCTCGAACTAAGTATCGTAAGAGCATCTAATATGTTTTTATTGAGTTAAGCATTACAAAAGTGTCTAATGCATCTCTTTTGGGCTAAGCATCCCAAAAGTACTTGATATGCTCTTATCACGCTAAGTATCCAAGAAATGTTTAATGGACTCTTGTTGGGCTAAGCATCGTAATTTCCAACACACCCAATGTGGACTAAGCTTCCAAAGAGAGTCTAATATATCATTCTCAATCTAAGCATTGCAAAAGTGACTGATGCATTCTTCTCAAGTTGAGCTAAAGCAATTTCCAACGCACCAAGTTGATAGCTCGAAGTGTGGTAGCATCGTCAATAATACCTAGTCAATAATCAAGTAATGTGCATACCAATCTAAACAGATACTCTTGGAATATTTTATGTATATTATATAATATTCTCCTCATTAACTCTCGATAAAAAACTACTTGGGGTATGATAAACGAGGTCAATCATTGTTCACTATATTTACAATAGTCTTGTCGGCTACTGACTTGAGCGTCAAATGGACTATGTCGAAAAATTTATTTAATCTCAATTTTTACGTAAGTATGACCGTAGAACATACCCATGAGTCCATCTCAACCCTTGAGCAAGTATCGAATCTCTCTTTTGGCCACGTTAGATTTCTTAAGTAAGTAATTTTGAATCAAATCGAGTTGATCTAAGATTACTAATATTTATACTATCATTTTGACTAAAAGAAAAGTATGAAAAATTAAAAATTAGGTAAAAAGAAAGAGGGCATTGGGGCATCACCGCAATTACCTTTCCCTTCCCATAAATTCCATTAGCTTTCCACTTGAGAATCACATCCCATCCGCTTTTGAATCAAGAGAGTCACATCTCACCAGCTTCCTTCTCAGGATTCACTTAGAGCTATCTCTTGCTCAATCTTCTAAGCTAAGCATCCCAGAGCTCTCCGTAAGTTGAGCCACAGCAATTTCAATGAACCATTCTAACGCGCCCAGCCGACCAGGTCGGGTATTGGGCACATGCATTCGGACCCAAAGCGAGTTCAGCCCGATCACGTGACCCAAAAAGCAGCTCCTACGCCGTTGGATGTCGGAGTTTACTTGTCGCTCTTAGTTCCGACGATTGATGGCCCAGACGGCAAGCACAGCTCCACCGAGCACCGAGAAGGAGGGGCACGAAGAACAACAGAATCCTCCGAAGAAGAATTACCAGAGATATCAACCCCTCAAAAATAGCTGACAGAACCATCTCTGTGTCTCTTACTCTCTCTGCTTTCTCTCTTTTGCGAGGTGAGGAATGTGTAGAGAGACAATGGTGGATGGGAACGGTGGTGGCTCAGCCGGGTTATGAACTGACCAAGGAAAGTTTTGCTTTGTCTTTCCAGTGGGATGCCGATCATGCACTGCTCCAAAAAGAAACTGCACCTCCAACTCTCGTGACGTCACGCAGTGCCTGAGCGGCAACCCACGAGAAAGGCAAACCAAAAGCTTCTCTTGATCAGTTCATAACCCAGCCGAGCCACCACCGTCGTCTCCCTGCACCATCCCCACCTCACAGAAGAGACAAAGAGAGAGACAGAGTAACAGACACAGAGATGATTCTGTCAGCTATTTTCGAGGGGCTGATATCTCTGGTAATCCTTCTTCGGAGGATTCTGCTGTTCTTCGTGCCCCTCCTGCTCGGCGTCGGGGTGCTTGCCGTCACCATCTGCTCCATCAATCTCCGGAAATATGAGCCACAAGTAAACGCCGACATCACAGCGGCGGAGGAGCTGCTCTTCGGGTCCCGTGATCTGGCTGATCTCCCTCCTCCTGAGCAACACACCGACGGCCAAAGATCTAAGAATGAATGAGCAAAGCCTCTTTCTGATCTCTTAGCATCCAAAACCAATCCACTGTTTTCGCTCATTAGATTTCTTGCATGCAATCTGTTGGAAGATGTGAATATCTATGAAACAAGTATACAGTATAAAAGTACTTTCTTTTCTTTTTTCACATCCGTAGATTATGTCAAGTAAATTTGAGTGTTATGTTTCTTTTTTCCTTTTTTGAAATCTTTCATATGTGTCATATGATGTTATGAGGCAAATTTGTAAGCATTAATTTGTGCAAAAAAAAAAATAGAGCATATAACATATTTTCATGAATTTAAGAACTTGATAATTTTCATAAAATTCTTGAATTGATGTTTATATTTTGATATGCTGAAAGATTCTTTAAGATATGCTGAAAATATTCCGTATAAATTGTTTTGACTTTTCCTTTTTTAACAAATGGTAAATCATAAAGACCTATTTATCAACGATCAAAGTATTTATCGGTCAAAGTTTCAATCTAAATTATGAAAAAATATATATATTTAAAAAATATTGAATAGATTTGACTATTCAAATAACATTTCTTCGTTGATCAATAAGATTTAAGTATCCATCCATTATATCTTCAAGACAAAGATCCTCCTTCCTCTCAACACCCCTTTAACATGTTTTTCAAGACCATCGTCCATTACCTAAAAGAAGAGAGTGAGTTCCATCCAAGAAAAGGAAAAAAAAATTAGATTTTTAAGTAATAATTGATATATATACATGGGTAATAAATTATAATTGCTGGTTAATTTTTCTTATTAGGTCACACATGCAAAGAAATAAATTAACCAATCAAGATAAGAAATTTTCAATATGGAAATAGGGAATAAAAATTTAGTAATTGCGTTAAAGGATTTAATCCACAAATTTGAATTATCAGAAAAAGATGTGGTACTGATCCTTAGATTTTCTAGTTAGCCGAATACAATAAAAAATATGTTGCACTTTTTTTTTTTATAATCTTGAATCATGATCGTCATACTAATAAGCATCCAATTATTTATTAACTAAATGATAATTTGATTTATAATAAATTTAAATAACATACAATCACACTAAATCAATATATAAATCGAATAATTATCATTTGTTTATTACCTATGATTCATTTTCAAACCATAGGTGGAGAGAGACGTGATCTAATGTGAATTTAGGAGATGAGTTCTTTGTTCTCCTAATAATAGATGAAGAGAACTGTTACACTCTTAGTGATAGAAGAGTGGTACTCGTTTTTTCTAATAATGAAGAGGGGAACCATCCAGCGACCATGTATGATAGTTCGCTAATCAATATTGACATACCTGTGACAATCTTCCCTTCATAGTACTTATATCCTATTACTGCTGTCACTAAAGTCTTAACAACATAATCGACTCAAGTGAGAATGATTTGTTTATCTTGAAAGCATAATTATCTTAATTTTGTAGTGGTCCATCATAACTATACGATGGTCTTGAAGTTCAGAAACAATCATCTTGAAATGACAACCATCTTAACGCTTTGACAATTTTGAAGGCATGATCATCTTGATGATGTTACATAATTTTTTATATATATATATATATATATATATATATATATATACACACATGATACATAAGAAAATATATGATACACTAAGAGAATATGAAAAGAAAATAAATAGACTAAGAGGATAATCTCAAATAAATAAATAACATATGAAGAGAGATATACTAAGAGGATAGTCACATATCACTTAAAAAAGTCAAATCGTATATAATAGGTTTGAATCATAATCTAAAAGCTTAATATTTTAGTTAAATTAACCTCTGATCTAATATATGATAACTCTAATCAGTACGCGAGATTTGTAACAATCTTTTAGCGCTACTCTCTTTCTTGGCGATGAATTAAACGGATTGAGGCCTAAGTTTTTTCTTGATATGAGCTTTAAATTTTGGCTTTACCGCGCTTGGATATTCATATAGATTCTATCAATATAAGATGTGATTTTTCTTTGCACATGCAATCGCAAGCATCAATATTGACGGCATATCCATTATCCAACGACTCCCTTTCGAGTTGGCCATCGCATTCTTACATCTTTTATCAAAGAAAAGTGAGGTGATTTTTGTAAAATTCAATCTTTATATATATTTTTTCATTATACGTACGAACATAATAGCATTAAATATATAGTCAACAAACATTAGGTCTTCATTTCTGTCCCATTTGCCTGGAAGACGCACAACTGAGTTATGCATATTATCATCTTCAATATTCATCATAATACTAAAATCATATTATTTCATTCCTTCATGTGTGGATTCCTTTGCAGTCAATCAATTTTTTTAACATATTTTAGTTATTCGATTTTAAAGATGACTTGGCTGATCGTTTTTTCAAAAATATCACAAGTAGAACTATGTGGTGCATCGAATCTACTTGTTTGGATCTTGTAAAACTATATCATAGATGTGTCTGATGTTGGGTTGACAGTCTATATTCAGCTCAAGGTGGGTTTTATCAGCCCACAGCTCATCCCATCTTAACCTAATCCTAATTCCCTAATTTATATTAGGGGGGCGTGGTGGCTATAAAAAGAAGTAGAAAAAGACAGTAACGAGGTAAGTTTTTGTAGCCACGTGATTCCAAAGAAAATGAGGAGAATAAGACAGAAAAAGAAGAGAAAGAAAGGGAAGAAGACAAGGACAAGACAGATAGACTATTCTCAATCATCTAGAAGTGCTTTCATCTCAGGTTTGATCAGATCTACAGTATATTCTTACTGTGATTACTTGGGAAAAATTAGGGAGGATTTAGATATTGTGCACGGTGACATGATTCTTGTATCCCAATTATTCTTTTGTGATTATTGCTAGGGTTTTGGGCAAGAGATTGAGATTTGTATATTCATTATTCTTATAGTGGATTATCTCTAGTTTGTCCCGTGGTTTTTACCCTTCACATTGGAGGGGTTTTCCACGTATATCTTAGTGTTCTATTTGATTGTGATTCCATTTAATTCTACTATGTGTTATGACCTGCTAGTATTTGTTCATATACAAAAGTTTATTTCTATATTGGAGTAGGATTGTAGTGATTTAATTTTATATTTGAACATGGAGGCCAATAGTGTTTCTCTCATGATTAGTTTAAATGAAAATAATTAGATGATATGGAAACCAAGAATGGAATATCTCTTGTATTGCAAAGATTTGTATGGACCTTTGTAAGGGGATAGTGCAAAACCCATAACTATGACAGATGATAAGTGGAAGAGGTTAGATCAAAAAACAGTTGGGTTTATTCGATAATGGCTTGATGATAGTGTCTTTCACCATGTTTCTACTGAAAGTTCTGTATATTCTCTTTAGAAAAAGTTAGAAGGTTTCTATGAAAGAAAAACAACTGGTAACAAAGCTTTTTTGATCAGAAAACTTGTGAACCTAAAATATAAAGAGGGTGCTTCTATTGCTGAGGATTTGAATGAAATGCAAAGTATCACTAACCAGTTATCCTCTATGAAAATGTCTCTTGATGATGAGTTACAAGTATTGTTACTTCTCAGTTCATTACTAGAAAGTTGGGAGACAATGGTGGTTTCCCTCAGTAATTTTGCGCCAGATGGTGTTGTCACTATAAGTCAAGTAACAAACAGTTTGTTAAATGAGGAGTTGAGAAGAAAAAATTCAGCAACATTTCAAAATGATTCACAAGCACTTATCTCAAAGAACAGAGGAATGTCAAAGTCTAGAAGCAATTCACGCATGGGTAGAAGCAAATCAAGATCAAGAAAAAATATTGTTTGCTATAACTGTGGTGAGAAAGGACATTACAAGAACCAATGTAAGCAACCTAAGAAGAGCAAGAAAAAGGAAAAAGAAGTGGAGTCTACAGAGTCAAAAGATAATATCACAGCTATAGTGCAGGGTAGTGATTATTTGATTTTGTCTCCTTCTGATGATATTTTTTCTTGTGTGTGTTAGGATCTTGAGTGGGTGATTGACACAAGTGCTTCTTATCATACTACACCACGAAGGGAGTTTTTTGCTACATACAAGTCTGGAAATTTTGGTGTTGTCAAGATGGGCAACTATGACATAACAGACATCATTGGCATGGGTGATATCCATTTAAAGACCAACCTTGGCTGCAAGTTGGTGCTTAGGGATGTGAGGCATGTGGTTGACTTGAGGCTGAATTTAATTTCAGTTGGAAGATTGGATGATGAAGACTATGAAAACAGATTTCACATAGGGCAATGGAAGCTCGGTAAGGGTTCTCTTATTATGGCTAGTGGAAAGAAATGTCATACTTTGTACAGGTTGCAAGCTAAAGCTTGTGGTGAGCAGTTAAATGCTACAAAAAAAGACTTCAGCATGGAGTTATGGCATAGGCGACAAGGACACATGAGCGAAAGGGGGCTACAAACTCTTTCTAAGAGAGAGGTATTACTAGATTTCAGAGGTATATATTTGAACACATATATTGATTGTTTGGCTGGTAAACAACATAGAGTGTCATTTGCTAGTCCTGCTTTGTCTAGAAAAATGCATGCCTTAGACCGTGTTTATACAGATGTATGTGGTCCTTTGAGGACAAAAACTCCTGGTGGATCTGTTGATGTTCTTGGTATAAGTGGTKTGCACTTTATTTTGTCACTTTTATAGATGATTTTTCCAGGAAAGTTTGGGCCTATGTTTTGAAGACCAAAGATCGGGTTATTAATGTTTTTAAAGAGTTTCATGCCATGGTTGCAAGGGAGACAAAAAGACAATTGAAATGCATAAGATCATATAATGGTGGTGAGTATACAGGATTGTTTAATGATTATTGCAGGTCACATGGGATCCAATATGAGATGATAATTCCTAGTACACCTCAGCATAATGCTATTGCAGAGAAAATGAACCGCACCATCATGAAAAAGATCATATGTATGCTTTCACAGGCCAAGCTACCCAAAAGGTTTTGGGATGAAGCTTTGAGGACTACAATTGATATGATCAACTTATCACCATGTACAGTCTTAGATGGTGATGTTGCAGAGCATATATGGTCAGGGAAAGATGTTTCCTACAAGCATTTGAGAGTAACATGATCAGTTTGGTTATAGGCTTTGGGATCCAGAAAATTAGAAGGTGTTTAGAAGCATAGATGTAGTCTTCTTTGAGGATCAAACCTTTAAGGATTTGAAGAAGGCACCAGCCAAGACTTCTGTAGAAGGATTAGTAAATTGTGACCCAGTTACTCCTTTAGTATATCAGAGTGATAGGGGAGATGTACAAGAAGATGGTGTAGAGTTTGATGTTGATCTACCTGTAGGACATGTTGAGCAAGAAGAAGTTGGAGAGCAACTTCCCGTAGAACCTTAGTTGAGAAGATCTTCTAGACAACGTCAACCTTCCGAAAGATACTCTACAGATGAGTGTGTGATGCTTACTGATGCAGGTGAACCAGAGAGTTACCAGGAAGCAATTGAAAGTGAGCAGAAAGAGAAGTAGTTAGTTGCTATGCAGGAAGAGATTGATGCTCTTTAGAAGAACCACACTTATGATTTGGTACTACTACCAAATGGAATGAAGGCCTTGAAGAACAAGTGGGTTTTTAGGTTGAAGACTCAATAATATTGTTCTCAATCAAAGTACAAAGCTAGATTGGTTGTGAAAGGCTTTGATTAAAAAAAATGTATTGACTTTGAAGAGAGATTTTCTCTTGTTGTTAAAATGTCTTCTATTCGTGTTGTTCTTGGTATTGCTGCTAGCCAGGACTTGAAGGTTGAGCAGTTAGATGTGAAGACAGCTTTCCTTAATGGTGATTTGGAGGAGAAAATTTATATGGAGCAACCAGAAGGCTTCAAAGTCAAAGGTAAAGAGAACTTTGTTTGCAAGTTGCAGAAGAGCTTGTATGGGCTAAAGCAAGCTCTAAGACAGTGATACAGAAAGTTTGATTCATTTATGGTAAAAAATGGATATAAAAGAACGACTTTATATCATTGTATGTACATTAAATGGTTTAGTGAGAATTTTATTATTCTCTTATTTTATGTTGATGACATGCTTATTCTTGGGAAAGATATGTCTAAAATTGATAGGTTGAAGAAGGAATTGAGTGAGTCTTTTGCAACGAAGGACATGGGGCCAGCAAAGCAAATACTGGGCATGCAGATTTCCCGTGACAGAAAAACCAAGTCGATTTGCTTGTCACAAGAGAAGTACATCGAAAAGGTATTGGAAAGATTCAGTATGAGCAATGCAAAACCAGTTGGTTCTCTTGCAGGTCACTTCAAGTTGTGCTCAGAATAGAGTTTGTCAAGTGATGAGGAGAATGAAAAGATGCAAAAGATTTCTTATGCTTCAGCAGTTGGAAGTTTAATGTACGCGATGGTATGTACGAGGTCGGACATCGCATATACAGTTGGTGTTACTAGCAGATTTCTTGTAAATCCAGATAAAGAGCACTAGGCAGCAGTGAAGTGGATTTTTAGATATCTCAAAGGGAGCTCTAAGGTTTGTTTAAGTTTTGGAGGTGGACCACCTGTATTAACAAGTTACACAAATGCAGATATGGCAAGAGATATAGATACGAGGAAGTCAACTTCAGGTTATGTACTTACTTTTGTAGGGGGAGCTATGTCATGGCAATCCAGGTTACAAAGGTGTATTGCTCTCTCCACCACAGAAGTAGAATATATTGCTGCTATAAAGGTATACAAATAAATATTATGGATGAAAGAATTCTTACGAGAATTAGGGCTGAAATAGAAAAATTATGTGGTGCATTGTGACAGCTAGAGTGACATCCATTTGTGTAAGAACCTAATGTTTCATTCCAAGTCAAAGCATATAGATGTCAGATACCACTGGATTCGAAATATATTTGAAGAGAAGTAGTTGCAGCTTCAGAAAATTCACACAAATGACAACGGAGCAGACATGTTGACAAAGACATTACCAAAAGAAAGACAGGAGATATACCGACAACTGATCAGTATGGCTTCACATTGAGGAGTTATGGGATAGCCTCCCTTATGAGCTGAAGGGGAAGGTTGTTGGGCTGACAGCCCATATTTAGCCCACAGCTCACCCCCTCTTAACCTAACCCTAAATTATATTAGGGGAGTGTGGTGGCTATAAAAAGAGGTAAAAAAAAGATAGCAACGAGGCAAGTTTTAGCAGCCACGGGATTCCAAAGAAAAGGAGGAGAACAAGACAGAAAAGGAAGAGAAAGAAAGGGAAGAAGACAATGACAACACAGAGAGACTGTTCTCAATCATCTAACAGTGCTTTCATCTCATGTTAGATCAGATCTATAGTAGATTCTTATTGTGATTACTTGGGGAGAATTATTGAGGATTTAGATATTGTGCACGGTAACGTGATCCTTGTATCCTAGTTATTCTCTTGTGATTGTTGCTATGGTTTTAGGCAAGAGATTGAGATTTGTATATTCATTATTCTTATAGTGGATTATCTCTAGTTTGCTCCGTGGTTTTTACCCTTCACATTGGAGGGGTTTTCCACGTATATCTTGGTGTTTTATTTAATTGTGATTTCATTTAATTCTGCTTTGTGTTATGACATGCTAGTATTTGTTCATATGCAAAAAATTATTTCTCTTTATATCTCATAATGTTCTTTCAATGCTTAAGTTAACAAAAGATTCGAAGGACCCCATGAATATCAAATTTTTAAAAATACTAATTTAGATTAGTTAATAGGTAATCCAGAGTGATATGATATGATAAATTATGTGTGTCTTGCGATAGCATACTTAATATTTTTATAATAGAAGAAAGAGCTATAGAAAATTTAATTATCGTCAGAGAGTCATCAAGTTGAGGATACTAACCGAGTCAAAGTACCGATCGATCACATGTTACTAAGTTGTATCTTTGTATCGCTAAGATGTTGGTCAAAGATCACCTGTTGTTGAGTTATCAGCAGCCCATCAAGTATCAATCTACTCGTGTAGCCACTAAATAATTGGGGATACCGAGATCGCACCAGCTTAATCAAACGTCAAACATGAGTGGATACCATGCGACTTCCACCATGGATGAATCAGAATGGTATGGATGTTTCCTTGCTGATGCTTTTCTCCCACTTGCCCACATTAACACGCTACCGTATTACCATAAAACAACGTTGGTGCTTTCAGCGTCGTCACATCACCATAAAACAATCGGCGACAGCGACGACGCCATCTCGCCGCGTCCTTCACACGCAACCTGCTCGCCGCGGTGGTCCGGCCGCGACAGTAGATTCCGCCGCCCTCCGCCATCGAGGCATTCGTCGATCCGAGGGTCTGTCGCATAGAAGAATTTGTGTTTCCTTTTTTTGGTTCCAAGATTCCGAGAATATCGAATATTCTTGATCTTCGATTTGGATTCCACCGTCTTTCGAAGCGGCGATCATTCCGATGCAGATGCGATTGTAGTCGCCGTCGCATTAGTTCACACAAAGGGAAAGTTGACTATGAACCTTAATGTGTGGCGTGATGAGGAGATCGCTGCAGATTCATGAACCTTAATGGGATCCCTCTTTCTTGACGCCAGATTCTTCCTCCCACTTGCCCATTAAACTACCGCAACCCCCGCCGCCCATGTCGACACCTGACAGCTACGGCGACTCTGGTCTCCCCGTTAAACAGAGGCAGCGCCGTCGTCACTCGATTGGAACCCGGCGCGCTGACTCCACCTCGCCGCGTCCGTCCTCCCCACGCAACCCTCCCGCCGCGGTCGTGGCGGGCCCCACCTTCCTCCTCGCCAACAGCGAGCGGCCGTCGGCGCTAGGGAGGGGACGGCGTCGCCCCTTACGCGGCTCCCCGAGGCCCGAAGCGGCCCCCTCCTCGTTTGTTGCGGGTCCCGCGCGTGTAGATTTCCGCTGCCGCTTTCCTGGGTCGTTCTCATGGACGTTTGCGGGATCCCGCACTGCTACTTCGGTGGATCGAATATTCCGGGCAAGTCAAACGGAATCCAATTTGAATCCCAGCTCATGATTGAACCCAATGTGAGTTTGGGATCGAGGAATCCGGGCGGAATCAAGATCTGGCATCGATCGGGTCTACGTGGTGTCCCTGTTTCTACCTGATGCTTACTCCCACTTGCCCTCTAAAATACTGCAAAACCATGACGTGGGCGCTCTCGATGTCGGCACTCGGTGACAAAGGCTCGCCACCGGCACTCGACATATACATTAGTATATCTTTTGGCTTATACGAACAGAATTTAAGTATTAATCCGAAACTAAGTTCGAAGACACCCGACTCACCACGCCGCGTCTTTTTCGGGTCCCGCACCACGTGTCGTCACGCGGCCGGTCCGCCGCGGTGGTCGACACGCGGGCCCCTGACTCGTCTCTGACGTCGGCCCTCGCTGACGTCGCCACCCACGCCGACCCTCCGCGGTCTCCCAAGGGGCAAGCGGGCCCCACGCTGCTCTGCTCCGATACCGGCGACGTCAGCCATGACGGAATCGGCCGTCCCCACGCCGCACTTGCGGAAGCCTGCGGTCATGCACACGTGTCTGCCTCACCTCCTCCGCCGTATAAATATCGCCCGCTTCTTCTTCGCCGAGTTCCAAACCCTTCTTCTTCCTCGTCTTCCGTTCGTATTACCCCGTGGCCGGCGAAGAGAGCGAGAGGATGAACGGCAGCGATCTGGTGTTCCCACCGGGGTTCCGCTTCCATCCAACGGACGAGGAGCTGGTAGTGCACTACCTCCTCCGCCGGTGCGCCGCGCAGCCTATCCCCGTGCCCATCGTCGCCGAGGTCGACCTGTACAAGTACGACCCGTGGCAGCTCCCAGGTAGGTGCGCCTGGTCGTCCCCCTCGCGCCCGCTTTAATTCTCACCCGTCCGATGCGAATCGTACGGTGCAGATCGATCCTGACGTCTCCCAATCTCGCCAGGCATGGCCCGCTACGGGGAGGAGGAGTGGTACTTCTTCTCGCCCCGGGACCGCAAGTACCCCAACGGGTCGAGGCCGAACCGAGCGGCGGGCACCGGCTACTGGAAGGCCACCGGGGCCGACAAGCCCATCGGCTCGCCCCGCCCGGTCGCCATCAAGAAGGCGCTCGTGTTCTACTCCGGGAAGCCGCCCAAGGGGGAGAAGACCAATTGGATCATGCACGAGTACCGCCTCGCCGACGTCGACCGCTCCGCCCGCAAGAAGAACCACAGCCTCCGGGTATGTCCCACGCGTGCCTTGCTGAATGCAACGCCTCTTGGACCTGATCCGGTTTCTATCTATTATTATTATTATTATTATTTTATATCATAAAAAAGAGCACATAGCGGGAAAAAAAGACAAAGAAAATAATTAATTATTTTATGATCAATATGCAGCTGGACGACTGGGTGCTATGCCGGATCTACCACAAGAGGGGCGCCGTGGGGAAGCAGGCCAACCCGGACCGGAAGCCGGCCGGCCCGAAGAGCCAGCCTCGGCCGGCGCCACAGCCGCAGCTAAAGCAGGAGGTCGTCTCCCACGCGCGGGCGCCCACGACGGACATGATCTGCTTCGACTCTGCCGAGTCGCTGCCGCGATTGCTGGGCGAGTCGAGCAGCTCGGGGCACGCGCCGTCGTACACGTCGCCCGACTTCGCGTGCGAGCGGGAGGCCGAGAGCCAGCCCCGGTGGGCCGACGACGGCTTCAGCGACTGGATGATCGACCTCGGAGTTGGGCTCATCGACGACGCTGCCGCCGCCTCCGCAGTGGCCGCTGCCGGAGACGCGTTCCCGCCGTTGTCGCCCGCGGCCGCGTTCCGCGACTCGTTCCAGGACCTCTTCGTGTATCTCAATACACCGGTCTAGTGGGTCCCTACACGCACAGCAAAAACCCACAAGCACTACATGCGTGCTGAGGTAATAAGATTAAAAAGAGAAGCAAAAAAAAATTCTTTAGGATTAGGTAATGGTTGTCATTTAGGTTGTGGGGGCAGCGATGATGTAGGATGGGTATCAAGTGGGGATTTAGAATAGCGAGGATGCACGGCCTGCAAAATTTTGTTTGCTTCTTGTATGCTTAGTGTGTGTTAATGGTGATTGAATCCTTAGACAAATGCAAGTGCTTGCGTAATCCCTCGGTAGGTATCATTGTTATTAGTTGGTGCTGTGCTTGACGAGTAGATTGCCAATGTGTTGTCCTCACCCTAAATGCCCTCTGTAAGCAAGCATTTGAGGGCAATTAAAAGCGCAAACATAGAGAGTGATGATTGTCAATATAAACTTAATCATGTATATGATATTAATAAAACATTTAAGATGTATATATGCATCATCATTTAATTCAGGTTTTAGATGTTTGAACCGGCCTATCAATCTAATTAGTACGCATGATGTATTTGTACTTATGATAATTAGACTCGAAACTCTTTGAAAGGATCTGAATGGTTTAACTGTTTAAGTTAGTCGGTATGACTCTATGATCACAAGGGCTCACGAGTTAGACATTACCATTAACAACGTATGGAGAGATTTACGTGTCTCACTAGTTAATGACAATTAGGGCTTGACATGTACAATTGGGATGAATGTGGTTTTAGAAGTAGGTAAAATTTTATGTCTCTAAAGTTGGGTTTTTTTATTTATCATTTTAAATTTAAATTTAACATACATTTATCTTCTGAAACCTAAAAATTATGCATATGTCATTGCAGTTAATCTCTGTTAGCTATCATAATTTAGTTGCTACTTGAATCTTTGATTTGCATTGACATCCTTTATAAACTCATTATGATGATTTTTTTTGGATTCGACGCAATATAATTCCACATGAATTGGGGAATATATGATACCATTATCTATATCAATACACGCATGTGAATATACAGTCCACGAGCTATACTATAAAAAGCCCATTCATGTGCATTCCAAATCAAATAGAAAATCTCTCACTCAATCAATGCATTCAACTTTGTTGCTTTGCACTTTTCTAACACTTCAACTCCTCAAAATAATTTAAGCATGGAAGAAGTTTTATCCGTATACCCCTAATTTTACAGGGTTCGACATCTTTTAGAATCTTCTACATTTTGTTATTTTCGATATATAAGTAAGAGACAAACACGAAATAAGGTTACCGTTAGTTTCGAATTAGTATCCAATTTTGATAATCATATTTGGATTTAATAATTTAGCACCGAAAGAAGGGTCTTTCCTAACTTGTCTAAATAAATCATGTTGGTCTCTCTCGGGTGAACCTTGAAGAGTCCACTCACTTGAGTCCGAACTTCTATTGCTCGAGGGATTCACCTTAGGGTGCAATCTCCTTTAAAACAATCACTTCAACCCCTTCAGAGGAGGAGAAAGTTTCCCTTGCCAACATTGAGAATAGTGAAGGGATCAACAAACCATCCAAGTCCTAATTGGGAGAAGAGGATGAAGAGAAGCTAGAAGACAATCAAACCTTAGTTTGGGAAGTTAAGTTTGAAGGAGAGGAGTCTAAATGTTATTTCTTGAATGCTCCAAATCAATTGAAGTCAACGGGTAGCAAATGAGACTCGCCTACTATTTGTAAGGCCCGAAGGCAATCTTTGGTCTACTTTAAATAATCATTCAACTTCATGTTGGTTCAAAGAGTGGGCCATGTTGTACCTCCTAAGTGATCTTCAGTTATATGAATCATCATTGTGATCTTTTAAAATCCTCGATAGTTTGAGAAATTGACACATAAGACTTAAGAATGTCATATAAGAAGGATGTTAGGCCATCATTATGAGATGCCCGGTGGACAAATACTATACAAAGGTCGAAATGACATGCTTGCAAGTGAGAGAGGCGATAATGATGTCACGCAAGTTTGGATAAGATGCATAGAGAGATGTACCACTTTTAATAATGCACCACTCAAGTCTAGAATTGAGCTCAATAACATAACCAACAAGTCCGAAGTGCTCCTTACAAGAACAATATACTCAAAACACTCTCTACGATGACAACATAACTAATATGACCCAAAGCCCTCTTTATGACAATGATGCCACTAACACGACATAAAGCACTCTCTATGATAACAACATGATCGATACAATCCAAAGTGATCTCTACGATGACAATGTAGTTGACACAGGCCGAAGCACCTTATATGATGGTAACACAATTGACATGACCCAAAACGTTTGAAAGGGTGATTGACATGTCTTAAAGCACCCTCTATGATGTTAGTGTAGCTGACACGGACAACTCTATGATGATAGCACAATTAATATGATCCAAAATGCTATATGTGATGATGGCACAATTGACACAACACGAAACACCTCCTCTAATAATAATATTATTCAGCTGACATGATCTACCCTCCCTGTTGATAGGTTTAACAATTGCGCTACACTTAAAAAGACTGCTACACTTAAAAAGACTATTGAAATGGAAGGAGGGGGGGAGGATGAGTGGGTGGAGGGTGGGAAATTATAAGGAAATAATAATATAACTGATGCCTAAATATTATATAACCAACACCTTGGTGTAAGGTGACCGACACCTAAATAATAAGTAGTCAATACGTTAGTGTCAAGTAGCCTACAAGCCAATCATGTGAGTGATGACACGTATGATATAATATGCATTCTTTTTTCTCATTATATTATTTAATATTTTATTACTTTATATTACTTTTTGTGTGTATATATATATATATGTATATATATA
>LVTN01000003.1:1341395-1387971 GCA_001649415.1 Musa itinerans
ATATATATATATATATGCCCAAGGATTTGTGTAATGGGAATCGAATCGTGATGAAATCACGATAATGAGACCAATTCACCTTTAAACACATATTCTAAATAATTCTGGTCATAGGTTAGTCGAGAGGGACATCGAGATAACTGGACATACTGGTGTACTATATACATGTACATATGATGGAGATGACTAGTTTCATAGCTGATCATGTAGGGACACTAGTCTCATAGCTACAGTGCAAGTGCTTATTAAAGAATGAGTTCATTGATTAATTCACTTACGGAATGCTAGATGGTTAATGATACCTTATTGTCAGACAGTGATTTTGTTATTCTAATGGTGTACTTAGTCTTTAGACTTGAGGCACTAAGGATGTCTTGTATGAATACTTCATTCTTTGATACCGGACTTATAGGTTTGGAAGTTTCAGATCTAGTATAGCTAGTTATCGGGAGTGGCAGCCAACCTTATATGGACTATTGAGTGTCGATAGAAGATCATTCACTCTCGGTGTCATGAGAGAAATGTATCATGTGTTCTTGCTCAGATAAATCCCTGGCTAAGGTTATTCATATTAAGAGAAAAAGAGTTCTCCAGGAGAATCCGATTAGAGCGAGACTCGAGTAGAAACCATATGGGTCTAACAGCATCATCTCCGGTATACGGTCTATTGGATATTAGATAGATGAGGGACTATAGATACACGGTAACTGAGTCGATAGAAGATCATTCACTCTCGGTATCATGAGAGGAATATATCATCTGTTCTTGCTTAGACGAATCCCTGGCTAGGGTCATTCAGATTGAGAGAAAAAGAGTTCTCCGGGAGAATCCGATTAGAATGAGACTCGAATAGAAACCATATTGGTCTAACAGCATTATTTCTAGTATATGGTCTATTGGATATTAGATAAATGAGAGACTATAGATACATGGTAACTGAGGACAGACATGTCCAATGGATTGGATTCCCTTGTATCGTTTGGGGACTACGACGTAGTGCCTTAATATGTCCGTAGTCAATGAGTCGAGTGAATTATTATGGAGATAATAATTCATTAAGCCAGAAAGAATTCTGACATGTATGACTCACAACCATCTCGATATTGAGCCTAGAGTGTCACACATATTATAGGAATTACGATAAGTAGAGATTCAGATATGAGATATCCGTCGGAGCCCCTATCTTATTGAATATCTAATAAGTCCATGAATTATTGGATCCTATGGATAAGATCCAATAAGAGCCAATGAGAGATTATGGAATAGAGATCCACTAATCTAAGAGGCTTGGGTAGTTTGATAGAGATACAATTCCCAATATGGCAGGATCTATTATGGTTAAGTTGATAGGGGATAGGATCTATAGGCTAGAGCTTCTCTTGGTTACCACCTCCTATTCTCCTCTCCCCTTCTCCTCCTCGAATAGCTAGTTTAGAGATTTGAGGAGCATCGTCGCAGCCCTATTATCTAGATCACCACTAGAGAGAAGGACGCTTGACCTCCCTCATCATTTTCTACAGATCTTTAGGAATTCATGGATATATGATCTCCCTAAATAAAACATAATCTTTTATATACGTAGTTTTTGGTTTTATGAATTTTTTATACCAATCTTTGCACCACGATGAACATAATTTATAAGAAATTTGAAGATTTTTATTTTATGTTCTTCCGCTACGCATATGATGTCATCCCTAGATTTCTCCATACATGGTGCCAAGTGGTCGACACCTTAGTGCTAGGTGACCAACACTTAGTATTATGTGACTAGCACCTCAATGTCATGTCCACAACATTTTTGCTATGTGTAGCTAACATGAAATGTCTCACTGACATTATCAACCACATTGCACTTGTCACATGTCCCCCAAATTCAATATAACACAATTCTACCTAAGCTAGGGAATACAAGAAATCATCTCTAACATTAATGCATGACTACAAATATAATGGTCCTAAGCCATATAATAAAAGGCCTCTTTGGGTGCATTTCAAAACACATAAAAAGGTTCTCACTCAATTAGTGAATTCAACTTTGCTACTCTTGATGTTTTGCTATTGCTTCAACTCCTAAGCTAACTTAGTATGGGAGAGGCTTTATCATACATACTATTGGCATAGATTTACAAGATTTGACATATTCTAAATTTGATTGTTCTCGACACTAATAAGAGAGATATAGAATAAGATCCTAGTTGGCTTGAGTTAGTATCCAATTCAGATAATCGGATTTCTACAACAAATAGAAAATATTTATCATGATTGTGAGTTTAGATACTAAATCTTTATATTTTGATGTTCAATTAACACTTTTACAATGTTCTTTCCTTTTTCCTTTTTGTATATGTTTTACAAAGGGTAAGTGATAGAAAATAGCGATCTTGAAACCTTAATTATTAAAATGAACCAATTAATTTAGTTGATTTTTTTATTATTGAATGATATATCATACTTTCTTCTATTTTCATCATGAACTTAGATTCAACTTACATGTGAAGCATAATCTAATTTATATTACATGTTGGACATATAGTTTAACATATTAATAATCTAAATTAAATAATGTCTTATATATAACTAAAGCTTTTATGTTGAATGATATTTGTTTTGGAAAGATGTTATTGATGTCTTAGTCAGTCCAATGTGATTCCAGTTTGTGTGCACAGGGATATCCGAGGTACCTTCAAGATGGAAACATTGAGCTCCTGAAGTGCCACCTGCATGAAGACCAAGGTGAAGAAAAGTTTCCTGACTCGATCCCTTCGATATTTAGCTCAATAACCCGAGGTAGGTGAGTGTGATAATGAGTGGTCAAAAAATGATCCCTTATAACTATGTTAAAAGTGAACTTTTATAGCTGGTAGTGAAGGGATGAAATATTCTTCGAGGGGGTAATCTTTAACTATCTCTAACAACCTAAATTTGGCCTTTTATTCACATAGGCAATAAGGGTATAGATAGCCCATATTAGCCTGCTTTGGAACCGTGTCCATGTGGGTACACTGATGAGGGGTAACCTTTGTCTCTTTCTTTTAGCTTGGATGTCATGCAAAGGATACTATCGAATGGTGATTAGTCAACGATAGGAGAGTAAGGGTGCCCAACTAATGTACCTTAAGCATACCTAAAAAAGGGGGTTGGGAAACCCATCCTCCCCACCTCGGGCAATGAGTGGATCAGGGTGCCCGACCTACCCACCTTGGGTGGATAGGGGATCGATGCCTGACCTCTCCACATTAGGTGAAGAGAGAGGTTAGCTCTTCACCTGCCCACCTCAAGCATGGGGGGGTTGGCACCCAATTTCTCCACTTGGGGTAAAGGGGGAGGTCAATGCCCAACCCACCCACCTTGGGCAAAGATGGGTCAATGCTCGACCTCTCTACCTTGGGCAAAGGGAGATGTCGACACTCGACCTACCCATATCGGGTGAAGAAAGGGTCAACACTTGACCTCTTTATTAGTCATAGATACCCTGCAAGCCAATCACGTGAATGATGACATGCGTGACATGTTATGTAGCCTTTTTATTTATTGTTATTAGTATTTTCTTACTTTATATTATATGTTGCATATATTATGATGTCCATGAATCTGTGCAATAGGAATTGAATCATGATGTTCATGGATCTATGCAATGGGAATCAAATCAGATCGATACTCAATAATTCTCGTAATGTTGGCTACCACTCCCGATGATCGGCTATGCTAGATCTAGAACCTCATGACCTATAAGTCTAGTAATCAAAGAGTGGAGTAATCATACAGGACATCCTTGGTATCTTAAGTCTAAGGACCAGATATATCACTAGGACTATGAAATCGCTGGCTAATAATAAGGCATCAACAACCATCCAACATTTCGTAAGCAGATCAATCAGTGAACTCATTCTCCAATGAGCACATGTACTGTATCCCTAGTGTCCTCACATGAGTAGCTATAAGACCAATTGCATCCATTATATGGATGGGTATACAGCACACCAGTTTGTCCAGTTATCTCGATGTCCCTCTCAAGTAACATATGATTGGGATTATTTAGGATATTTATTTAAAGGTGAATCGGTCTCATTATCGTGATGTCATCACAATCTAATTCCCATTACACAGATTCATAGACATCACAATATATTTATGTGTATATGCAATAATTAATATAAAGTGATAAAATACCAAAATATAATAAGCAAAAAGACTACGTATCAAGTCACACATGTCATTACTCACATGATTGGCTTATATGACACCTATAACTAGTGATGAGGGTAATAATGGTGATGAGATATGTGCGGACGTCAGCCACTCTTGGACGACATCTCACTCGCTAAGGGTAATGATGGTGAGGGGATGTGCATGGACGTCAGCCACTCCGGGACGATATCTCACTCATCGGCTTGACCTGACACACCTAGCCGAGGCAAACCAGAACGACGATCGAGGCATGCCAAACCACTACGGGAGCCCGGTTCTTCACGTAACGCCAGCAACGGTGTCGGACGCCATCAGAAGTATGACCCACCCCCTGCAAATAGGCACATTAGAAACAGTAAACTACTCTATAAAAACCCTCAAGCCAGGGAGGGGAAGGGGAGAAAAAAAACCCCCGAAGACTATCCACTAACTTGATCGTCGGAGGGGTCGGGCCGAGCTACCGACCCGACCTGTGTGCAGGTACGAAGACGGAGCCACTTCACCCGAACGCCGAGGAGAGAAACCCCTTCCTGGAAAAAAACCAGCGTGCCTCGACGTACTCTGACATATGCGGCCGGCTACCTCAGCAACCCCAAGGGACGTTAAGCCAGATCCCCTTTCATTCAGGACTCGAACCAAGCCGTGTCAACCCCGAGACCATGGCGTAAAGTTGTTTACACCAACAACTAGTACCTTGGGCATATTTTACTTTTTGTCTCTAGTCGTGGTGAGCTTTTTCTTATGTAGATCAAATTTTGTTGACTCACGTAGCTCAAGTACATTTTGCATTATGCCTCTCCTCATGGTAGACTTCTTCTCACGTAGGTCAAGTTTTTCTGACTCATATGACTCGGGCATATTTTGTCTTATGTCTTCCGTCTTGATGAGTTTTTTCTCACATGACTTGGGTTTTCCCAATTGATATACTTCAGACGTATTTTGTCTTATGCCTCATGTCGTGATAAGTTTCTTTATGCTTTGAAAGATAGTCTTCATATATTGGGCATCTTTACGCTTCTCGAGGTATCTCTTGAAGAGTTGAGTTGCATTCACTTTCAAGGAAGGTGTGCTTTATACCCTTCCTAATGTTCTATTATGTTGTAACTACTTTTGAGGTTAGGGTATTACATTCAGATCTAACCTAAAGGAACGCTTGTCTTCAATGTGAGAGGTGAGAGGTCAATCCTCACCCTATAAATTGCCCTTAGCCATGGGAGGGTAGGACACATTATCTTATATGAGCCTATGTGATCCCCCTTAGAAACTTTTTCTTCTTAGCCTCGATCTTTCTCTCTAAGACAAGTCAATTCCTAGTTCTCCCCTTCAAGACAGGTTGGTCTTTGAGTGTCTTGGCCTTCAAACACATCGGCACTCTAATACCTCAGCTTTCTAGCATATCGGTTTCAAAGCACTTATTCCACCTCCATAAGTTAGGATGTCTTTCTTTTCTCACACAAGCTCCTCTTGATTTCACAACCACCAAATAGTCAAGGAAGTTGGCCCTCCATTCTCGAATACCCATGGGTGGAGGAATTTTCGACCTACCCTTTGTCGAGAGAGTTAATCCCCGTGAACTCAAAAATCCTTCAGGATTTAGAATTCATGAAAAGCACATATGATCAAGACTTAATAATAACTCCATAACTCATGGACTATTTATGGACTAGGTACTCTATCCCGATCGAGTTCGAGTTGCAAGTCCCTTAGCTATGTTACTATCCATATGGCCCAATGTTTAATTTTATTTTGTTTATCTTCTAATGCACTAAAGGTGAGACTTCGCTTTCCCCTCCACTAGTAATTGTGTATTACCTCCAATGGTGGAAGATATCATCTTCCCAGATGAGGCCCAACTCGTGACGCTATTTAGTAGTGTTCATCAGGAAATGCTGTCATGCTGATATTATCCTGACTCGTACTCTTTGTCACTTGCTTTTGATTGTGCAAGACAAAAAATGACTATTACCTGGCTGCTCGGGAGGGCTTCAAGATTAGTGGTGCCCCTTCCAACAATAAGGGTTGGAAGGAGCACTTCTTCTTAACAAGCATAGGTCGAAATTAGGGGTTCAATCTCATTTGGTCTATACACTCTATAGATAATATATTTTCTTTCTTGTTAAACAAGAAGGTAGATCTAGTGTTTCTATTGAGAGATGTGCTCTCTTCTTTTGAGGTCGTTAAGAAGATGAAAGAGGATTGGCTACTCGATGCAGGTCTCAACCCTACTCCTTGAGGTATGATCTGAACACCCCCCCTCCCCTCGCCCCTCTCTTTTCTCTCTTCTTTCTGTTTTTTTGAGAAATTATCCTTTGTAGTCTCATGACTTTAATTTTCTACATGTATGGATCTTTGAGCCTTATAGAGGAGAGCCGGCTCTTGTTCAGGCACAATAGTAGCCTCTTTCGCCTGCTCACGAGCCGTCACTTAAGGTATCAATCCTGACCTAGTCTAACCATCCTTCCATCGCTAATTAACCAAGAAAAAAGAAATTATGAGGAAGGTGGCTCATCCTTAGTCATCAAGGAGCTTGAGGTTGAGTGAATTCCCAAAGAGGAATTGAGCGAGGTTCCTCCTACCCCCGAGATGCTAATGTTTTCAAAAGTTCTCGAGATCTTCCTTGGAAAGAAGATGAAAGAAACAATGATCAATGATTAACTTATGCAAGAGCAAATATTTTACCATTCATGATACAGAAGATAGCCAACCTATCGAATCAATTCCAAACACTTTGTTATAATCAAGATGAGAGAATCTATAATAAGAGTAAAAAATATGAAGCAACGCCAAAGCTAAAAATAATATGACTGAAGATTTCTATCAATAAAAAAAAATTAACATGATAACGAACGAGCCATACATATAAACATATAAATAGTTTGAGACACCCCAAAGTAAATTAAGGAAAACAAGATAATCTCATGTAAAAGCTGAAAAAGTAAGAATTTTATGGATAAATTACATTTATAATCGATAAAATTAATTTTGTTAATAATTTTAATACTAACAAAACTGCACTTCTTATTATTAGTTGTCTGGTCAACAGCACCGTTTACCCTAAGTCCAAGCTGACGTGTCCATCGCCACAGAGAAAGAGTTTCCGAGACGCAAAAAAAAGTACGGCGTGCAAATAAAGAAACTAGCAATTACCAAAACGCACGTGCCGGATTCTTCCCCCCGCCACACACGGCAGACTCACAGCCTTAACGCGCACTCTCTGTACGACACGTCTTCCAAGACCCGAACCCTGTTCAATACGAAGCAGCCGATCCCCGTAAATGACCAAAACGAAGTAGGACGAAACCTCGGGCCACGAGCACGCTGACGTGGTGATCGTATCGGCTGTGTGAATGACGACAACAGTCATGATGATCGTCCGTGTATCGCCGCGTCATCTGTAATCTTATGGTACGTATTGGTCCGGGAGAAAAGGAGACAAGCAAGCCCAGATAACGATGAGACAAATTCCTTCCTCCATCTCACCATCTCCTCCTCTCCTCTCCCTCTCCCTCCCTGTTTCTTTCCCCTTCTTCTCCGAGGAGTTTATGTAACACTGTGCGACAATGGCTGTCCGATTGATGAGATCACCAACGTTGGCGTGGAGGAAGATGGCTTCTCTGGCCGCTTTTGGTCGTAGCCTCTGCCCTACATCGCCTCTGTTCCCGGCGCCGGCTTGCGGCAACCACGGAAGTCTCCTTCGCCCGGTACGGTACCTTGGGTCGGGAGAAGCCGCTGGTGAAGGCGTGTTGCAGGTGGACGATCGCTGCAGTGATCAGGTTTAATCCTTTGCCTTATAGGCGATTGTGCCGGATTTATTTTAGGGTTGATGTACCCAATCTTTCTTATGAAAATGATATCTTTGGTTTTTAGGTTTTAAGTTTAGTTGAATCCTTCTTTTTATTAGACATTTTGAGAGGGTGGTCAGGTAATATTTTGACTTGAGGGTAGTGATGGCAAAATGTGCCAAAGCTGCCCCAATGCAGAGCCCTATGCATTCACAGAGGGAAGATGTTGATGTTGCTGGTGATGAGGATTTGGATTCCTGTGAATGTCGGTGCCCTGATTATTAAATTCAAGGGTAAAGGATTTATAGACGGCATTAGAATTTGTGATGTGATTTTGACATTTCCCTCTCAGATGCCCAGTGGCCTGTACTATCTGCTTGTAGATTTGAACGTGTTCTGTATGGGAAAAGCCTGATAAATTGCAAGAGAATTCATTAGGTGATTGTGCCGGATTTATCTTGGGGTTGATGTACCCAATCTTTCTTATAAAAATGATATCTTTAGTTTTTAGGTTTTAAGTTTAGTTGAATCCTTCTTTTATTAGACATTTTGAGAGGGTGGTCAGGTAAGATTTTGACTTTACGGTATTGATGGCAAAAGGTGCCAAAGCTGTCCCAACGCAGAGCCCTATTCATTCACAGAGGGAAGATGTTGATGTTGCTGGTGACGAGGATTTGGATTCCTGTGAGTGTCGGTGTCCCGATTATTAAATTCAAGGGTAAAGGATTTTATAGACGGCATTAGAACTTCTGATGTAATTTTGACATTTCCCTCTCAAATGCCCAGTGGCTTGTACTGTCTGCTTGTAGATTTGAACGTGCTCTGTATGGGAGAAGCCTGATAAATTGCAAGAGAATTCATTATGTCATGTTTATGGAAAAGGATCAACATGATAGTCGGTACATGGTTCTCTTTAAATGGCTCACCTCATGGAGACCATGTGATAGATGTGACTGATATTTAATGCTTTCTTGTATTAGTTTCAGCCGTATACCACAAGTTGCTTCTTACTTTTTATCTTTTGCAAATTTGAGCATGAGGATCAAGAGATAAAAATGTTTGACCAGATCATGGCCTTACTTGATAGATGAAAGACATAGTATCAGATCTTTAACCATATGAATGCTCAACGGAATTGAATAGCAAAGTTCTAGTTAAAAGAATTCTTTGACAAGTTGGGAGAATACTCATAACTTTTCATATGGGCTCAGAAGTTCATGTATCATTGTTTTTTTTTTTTTGCTTAACTATTTTGTGGAAACATTCGGAGGAAAGGATTCATGAATGATGCTAATGGACATGAAAACACAAAATGGAATGCCAACAGTTTGTTTTTGACAGGTCTCTTGTTCTGTTTGTCATGTTTTGACTTCGATTTATTGAATAGGGAAGTGTTATATGCTTATTTAGACAGCATCATGAAGGATTATACTGTATTTAATTGAAAACTTGAGAAATCCTAGCAAATCTTCCTGGTTTGTGTACAAATATAAGGCTGAAATCCTAGATCTACGTCTCTTCATCTGCTAAGTTGATTAAATTTATTGCTGAGCAAACAATAGGGAGATATTTGAGGACTTTAAATTGGAGGAGACCTTACCAGATATGCCGTGTTAAATAGATTACTGTGCAAGATGATAGTAAGCAAGAGATGATGGTTTATTTTGTTGAAAAATATTATGTTGGATGTGTGGCCAACTTGGAGTGATATATACCCATAAATTTTCAAGCTTAGGAATTGGGAGACTTGACAATTATTTTATCCAAAAGTAGAACTGTTCCTGATTTCACTTTTGATCCTAGAAGACAGGAAAGCCAAGGAAAACGTGCGAGGAACAGGATTTAGATAAGGGGACATAAATTTGTTGGTTGGAAAGGAGGTCCTTCTCATGTTACTGAGGTGAAAATAAAATAAATTACCAGCTATGTTTTTAGGTTCAGTGTTTTGGCTTTGACCGCTGCTTAGTTTTTGTACATTGCAAGAGTCCTTGGAATATTGAGATTACTACATGGTTTAGTAAATTATAGATCAAGGACTGTAGTTGCCAACTACACTATGAACAATTAGACTTTACAATTAGACTTACCTACTGCAGAAGTATAATGGTAGTCTTCTAGATTCTTAAGATTTCTGGCTGCATATCAAGGATTTTCGTCATGGTAATGGCAGGTGCTGGATTTTCCTGGAGGAAAGGTTATGTTTGTCCCTGAAATGAGGTTCTTACCAGGGTCTTCAAATGAACGAATCAACTGCTATCGTGTTCTCGATGACAATGGGCAAACTATATCAGGCAGCAGATTCCAGGAGGTATTCGTTCTCCCCTCTTTGGTAGTGATTTGCAATTTTTTTAAAGCAGAACAAAGCAGAAATTTCATAGCATTGTAAGAAGAAGAGTTCACAAAATTTTAGTGTGCTATTGATTGTTGCTAACAAAACCATTTTTTAACATCAGGTGAGCAAAGAAGTCGCCATCAAAATGTACAGTAACATGGTCACTCTTCAAGTTATGGATACTATCTTCTATGAAGCTCAGAGACAAGGAAGAATCTCCTTTTATCTTACCTCTAATGGGGAGGAAGCTATAAATGTTGCATCAGCTGCTGCTCTTACCATGGATGATATCGTCTTTCCTCAGGTACATAAACAGAATGAATGATCCTTTTTTTCTCTTGTTGCTGGTATCCACTGATGACATAATCTAATCATTATGGATAACCGTGCTTAATCTAGTACAGGGAGCCTGGTGTGCTCTTGTGGCGAGGTTTCACGTTGCAAGAATTTGCAAACCAATGCTTTGGCAACATGTTAGATTATGGTAAAGGACGACAGATGCCAATCCACTATGGGTCAAGCCGGCTCAATTACTTCACGGTCTCATCGCCTATAGCGTAAGGATCAACTTCCTCTTATAAGCCAGTAAATAGATCAGATATTTTCTCCTCACATTCTGTACTTCACAGTACACAAATCCCTCATGCTGTTGGAGCTGCTTATTCCCTCAAGACGGACAGGAAGAATGCATGCACCATCACTTATTTCGGAGACGGTGGCACCAGCGAGGTACACAAGCAAGTTCACTACTGCTGCATCAGTAAAACTTCCACCACCATGATTGATTTTTCTGATTGAGAAATGTTGTGGCAGGGAGATTTCCATGCTGCACTAAACTTTGCCGCGGTCTTGGAGTCACCAGTCATCTTCTTTTGCCGTAACAATGGATGGGCAATAAGCACACCTACAGAAGAACAATTTCGAAGTATTGACGAATCCACGTAGTTCATTAGGATCTTCCCCCAAAACTAGATCTAATATTGCTGTGCTGTTGAAATGGTAGGTGACGGTGCTGTTGTCCGAGGTCAGGCTTATGGAATGCACAGTATCCGTGTCGATGGCAATGATGCTCTTGCTGTGTACAGTGCAGTGCATGCTGCTCGCGAGATGGCCGTCCATGATTGCAGGCCTGTTTTGATTGAGGTGGGTGTCAATCTTTATCGATAAAATCACTCTTCAAGATTGCTGAACTCAACGCTGCTTCAAACGAACAGGCACTGACATATAGAGTGGGGCATCACTCTACATCAGATGACTCCACCAAGTATCGGTCAATCAATGAGATCGAGCACTGGAAGACTGCACGAGACCCTGTGTCGAGATTCAGGAAATGGGTTGAAGGAAATGGCTGGTGGAGTGAAGCTGCTGAAGTGGAACACAGAAGCAGTACCAGGAAGGAGGTATCGTAAACTGCAAATTGTAATGCTGGTGATACAGAACTCTCTCAGCATCCATTCCCTTTAATATCTCTGTGCATGGCATCCCATCTTGCAGCTATTGCGAGCTATTCAGGCTGCAGAGAGAGCAGAAAAACCATCGTTGAGCGAGCTATTCACAGATGTGTATGATCAAGTTCCTGCGAACCTGCGGGAGCAAGAGAAATTACTCCGCGAAACCATCAAGAAACATCCAAACGACTATCCATCTGATGTGCCAGTCTAGTAGAACATCCGAAGGCCCATATCTGTAGTTCATTTCAACTCTGTTGTTTCTGGGAACCACCAATAGATGTATTCCAAGAACAAAGGATAGAATAAATGTAAACAAGTTGAATAGCCAAACATTCATTATATTGTTTCTAGTTAAGTTTTATTAGATCCTCCTCTATCATTACTCGTATGACTAATCGCAATTGTTGCTATATTAATTTTGGAAAAACACTTAATTATTTTATATTAAAATATTTTTTTTCATCTTTTCTGATAACGTGCAGTATTTTTACCTCAATTACACATTTCTTTTATGCAAATTATTTCTTAGTCGTTCAACGTTCCTATACATAAACTATAGCTGATCTTATAATAGTATGATAAAATTATTCCTTTAATAAACTCTCCAATTTAATTTTTTTAATTTTTATTAATAATATCTTCATGGATAATATTTTCAATATATAATATATTCTGTGATCATCTAGATTCAATAAGTGTTCGTCAAAGGTGGATTCTCAAAAAAAAAAAAAATAGTTTTTCTTAGAAAGTACCCTTCATGTTTAGAATTTTCCAACAGTATTTTTTTTTTTTGGGTCTAATACTTGAAGTCCCCCTAGCTACATATCTTTTTTTCTTGACGATAGGATAAATCGATCTAGTTATAATATTTTTACACTACCTTATAATCTTTTAATAATAATATAAAAATACTATAATAGAGTAAAAAAAGACTATGTTGCACTGTTTTTTTTAATATTACTGAAAATATTATAACAAAGTTCAAAAATATTATTTATTATAAATAATATTTTTATCAAATTTATACTGTACCATAGTGTAAAAATACTATAACTAGATCGGTTCACCCGATAGATCGATTCATAGAAAAATAAAGATAGGTATTAGACCAATTCATAATTATGCAAATTATTTCTTAATCGTTCAACGTTCCTATACATATACTATATTTGATCTTATAATAGTATGATAAAATCATTCCTTTAATATACTCTCCACTTTAATTTTTTAAATTTTTAAAATTTTTATTAATAATATCTTCATGGATAATATTTTCATAATATGATCATCTAGATTCAAAAGGTTTTCATCAAAGGTAGATTTCAAAAAAAAAAAAAAAAACTTTTTTTTGAGTTTTTCGCAAAAAAGAAAAAAGCATCCTCCATGTTAGAATTTTCTAACACTATCTTTTTTTACCTAATAATTGAAATACCCCTAGCTACATATCCCTTTCCCCTTCCTTTTCATAGGGACCGATCCACAAGATAAATGGATCTAGTTACAATATTTTTACACCACATTATAATGTTTTCAATAATAATATGAAAATACTATAATTATGTTGCAATATTTTTTCTAATATTGTTGAAAATACTATAACATAATATAAACATATTATTTATTATTAATAATATTTTTATCAATTTTATACTATAACATAGTGTAAAAATACATAACTCAACCCAATCATAGAAAAATAAAGATAGGTATTAGACAAAAAAAAAAGCTATTAGAGAATTTTGAAAATGAAGGATACTTTCCGAACAAAACCCAAAAAGTTTTGGGAATTCACCTTTTCTTCGACATCATATAATTTTTCTCCTGGTGCTATAAAGAATTTTCACCAAATACTGAATTATCTATTATAAATATTATAACAAAGTGCAAAAATATTATTTATTATAAATAATATTTTTATCAAATTTATACTGTAACATAGTGTAAAAATACTATAATTAGATCGGTTCACTCGTCGATCGGTTCATAGAAAAATAAAGATAAGTATTAGACTAAAATAATATGCTATTAGAGAATTATGAAAATGAAGGATACTTCCCGAGCAAAACCCAAAAAATTTTGGGAATTCACCTTTTCTTCAACATTATATAATTTTTCTCCTGGTGCCATAAAGAATTTTCACCAAATACTGAATTATCTAACTCCATAATTTATCCTGCACTTCTTCATGCATACTGATGTGCCGTGGGTAAAAGAAAGAAGCTACATTGATGAGAACAAATGCACCTGAGAAATTATCACATATATACCACATCTTCTCTCCTATCATATTTTTCAGCTAATTGAGGTTTTGGATTCAAGGTGTTATTCCAACTCCCAAAAAGTCTATGAAGGGAACGTTCTTGCCCCTCTCATTCTGCTCATTATCATCCCCACGTCTGATTGCATGGCCGACACAACTATCATACTCGGAGGAGAATTTGGAATTAGGAGCAGCAGCCCTCTTGTAGTGACCATCCTCGCAAGCTCTGAGACTCCTGTAAGTTTGGTGACGATGGCGAATCGATTGATCATGGAGCTGTGAAGTCTCAAGAGTACAGCAACTGCATCTAAAACTGGAGCAGTTCCCTCTCTCTGAACCAAATCCTTGTGGTACCGAGTGGATCCTTGATCCGAAGAAGGCTGATGCAGGAATAGTTGTACCGTTCGTGCCATCTCCAACCTCAAAAGGTAGCTGTGAAGTAAAATCCTGATAGGTTCTCTTCCTCATGAGCTTTAATCTTTCTCTGCGCCGGCGAGCCATGATGACATGCCAATGGTTCTTCACTGAGTTGTCTGTTCTTCCGGGGAAGAGCTGTGCGATCAGTGCCCACTTGTTTCCATGAACTCGTTGAGCTGCAAGTAGCATTTCTTCCTCTTCCGCTGTGAATGGGCTTCTGTTAATCCTCGGGTCAAGTTGGTTGAACCACCTCAGTCTGCAGCTCTTACCTGCAAAAAGATGAAAACAACACATGGCACACAGTTCTTCGGGAGCAAGAGAAGGTAAGAGAAAACGCACCTGATCTACCTTGCAGCTTCTCAGCCATCGAGTTCCAGTTGTGAGGCCCAAACTGCTCTACAAGCCGCCGCAGCTTCGCATCTTCGCTTGGTTTCCAGTGCCCACGAGGGCATGCCTTCATGTCACCTGATCCAGTGGATGTTGTTGTCGATTCCATCACTGCTCCTACTAAAACTAGGGGATGGGAAGAGAGGAAGAGAAGTAAGAAATGAGGAGTTAGATTGGGTTAGGGTTTGGATGGCATGTCCTTTTTGTTAGTTGTACACGACAGAGAAGGAAGGGTGGCAGTGTTCGAGTTGCGTGTTAGGCGATTGCCCATCATCTCTCTCTATCAAATTGCACCTGTCCCAACTCCATTAATGGAGTCATATGTACACGTTCTTTCCTTTTAACTTCCTTGACAATACTCTCTATCATACACATCTCTCCAAAGAAAAATCTTTCTTTGAGGTCTTGGGTTAACAACAGTGCAAGAAACAGATTCATCAAGTTCTTTATTTTGGTAGATCAAAGAATGTCATGGTCTTATCCACATTACGCAAACAGGTGCATGGAATACCCACATAACTAATGTTGATTGCAACAAAGACAAAGGTAACTAATATATATATATATATACAAAGGTGCCATGAATTCCTTGTGCAAAAGTAGAGTAGGGTTTCAAAGCATTGACATGGCTCAGGTTTCCAGAAGAGTTCAGGGTTGAAGACATGATCGACTTGTCTCGCTGAAGATAAGGAACAGACAGCACGTCAAGAACACTGAGAAGCAACTTTTGAATCAATCAACTATGTGTTCAGAAAAGTCTTGTAGATGAAGTTGTAATTAATCCTCCATGCTGAACTTACAGTGTCTTGTTTGAGTTGTAATGTCAGAAGGCCATGTTTATCTAACTTTGATGTCATGGTCAGAGGCTTTCCAAGAAAGCTTAAACTCTCTCCTGCCTTCCATAATAGACAATTGGAATGTTCAGAAATAAGAGAATGTGTAAATGCAATAAAAGAAGACAACCATCATTAAATTGCTTGATAAAAGCCTCGGTTAGCAACAATTGTTTTTGATGTATGAGTCAAGTTAGATCTGATATAAGCACTTTATAAGGCTCAAATTATAGTATAATGGAGTCAATTAATGTGTCTAAAATGAATAAGGATGAAACTAAAACTAAAACTAAATACCACTATTTTGATCACAATTACTCAAGTCCTAATGGAATAGGGTTTGAACACCAATACAACAATGAAAGTTTAGCTAACTACCAACTAATCACAAAGAGTTGCTTAGTCAAAGTAGTTTCACTATCCATTCAGTGAGAAACTTCTGATATCATACAACAGTTGGCTGCCACATTATATGGTCATACCTAATCTACTTCATAAAAAAATAATATATAAGAACTTATAGGTGATGTACACCTGTAGATATTGATAGGTGCATTAACCATCATAATATAGTGCATTATAAAGCTTTTGCTTGTTAAGAAGGTTGGGTGATCCTACAAGTAGTGCATGACAATGCACCAACAAAAAGATCCCATCAAAGTTTCCATAAAATGAAACAAGAATGGCCCACTGAGTTTAGGCATGCTTGTGGAATAAGAAATGCTGTCCAAAATTATATATCCAAGGCAGATATATCAAACAATGACTATAGGAGGAAGAGGTCAAAAGAAGCAGTCTCAACCATTGAAGGGCATTGCAGATGACAACATTAAAAGAAGCAACATGTATTATATACACAACAATTAATCCAATTATATATAGAAGCATACATTAAAATTGCCAGAGAAAACAGTTTAAGAAATCCTTCATATTTCATCTTTCCTTTCCCCACCACAGTTATTGATCTGCATAGCTTCTCTAATGAGTCATGAAGTACTGGTAAAGGTAGGAAATGGCTTCGTTAATCAAACATGGTGTCTTATATAAATTAATCAAAGTTCAAATAGCTCCTTCCCGCTATGAGCTATCTTTATCGCGTGTCAACTCTTCCTACCAAGCGCTAAATGTTATTACTCTATCAAAATCACTTTCGTAAGTCATCAATTCTCGAAAAACACTGACTTGAGTATCAAAGAGGTATTACTAAAAAAATCTTTGACATCTCTTTTAATCTTATAGAAACCATTCACTCGACGAAGGAGGAAGAACACATATCCGTTCGAATCAACACGGATGGATGAACAACCCCCATCTGGTGATTGATCAAGAAAGATACTTATTGTAACTCATTATTCTTCGTAACTAATAATAATGAAAGTAATTTGGTAATTAGAATACTTCGAGAATTTAGAGAATCTTTAGCAGTTATCGTTCATTTAGAACAACAAGGGGAGCAAAGAAACTGGTGAACCGACCCGACCCGTTTGAGGATATGGATCGGATCCATGTTCGGGTCACGGTTCCTTGAGCAGTCAACGGGTCGGGCTGGATTCGATCCGGGTCGCAACTTCGGGTCCGTCGCCCGTACTATATATCACGAGCTCCGAACGCTCCCACGGCCTTCGTCCTTTGTTCCGAGGAATTCCCTTCCCGTTCTCACTTTCCTCGCTGCGTCTCGTCACTGTGGAGTTTTCCCAGACGGGAACAGACACTCATGGAGCCCTCTAATCTCTCCGCTCTCAAAGAAGAAGAAGAGGAGGACGAGACCTCCGTCGGTGGAGGAGATCAAGTACGCCGCGCCGCCCCGTCCGCCTTCTCTCCCGACTCGATCCCTCCCCGCCCCGCATCACAGTGAGATTACCTCTCTGTATAGATCCATTTCCTTACCCTGTTTTATCCTAACAATCTGGATGCAGCAATTGTGAGATCGACTGTTTTTTGGGGGAATTTAGAACCCAGGAACTTGTTTTGATTGGTAACATTTAGCACTCTAATCCGAGCTGTCTCCGTTTCCGATCGTTCGTTTCGTGCTGTTCGGTTGGATGTGAAATTTCGGGAGATAAAAGATGCACTTGAAGGTACGGCATCTGATTGATCGCGTCGTTTGACACGATTTTTCACGGTGGCTATGCGTTTGTTCGAGTAAGATGTTGGATCAAGAGGCAAACTAGGGTTCCATAGTGTCATCGCTTTGGTGTACTTTTCATTTGCGTTTCTGTAGATTTACCAGTTCATCAGGTGTAGAAGGTTTTTCGTTGTTCTTTTAGGAATGAGCAAGTCTAGTGATCTTACATCAACCACTGGGGGAGCATTTGTCTTCCAGAACATATATTAGGCGTGTTCTTGTGTAAATATGATTCTAATTGCATCGAATTAGGAATTAGACTTCAAGTACAGAAATTAGGCCCGTTCTCGTTCATGGACTTCTAATCTCAATGTTTCACTGCATGGATCTGATTCTGTTGCATCAAATTAGGAGCTGGTTGCTATATGAATAAGTCTAATTAACTCTGAACCACTGTGATGTCATAACAACTTTCCAATTCATCACCAAGTAAATGTAGCATTGGAATGTTCCCTGTTTATGTTGTTCTATTCCTTTACTTTCTTTTGGGTGAGGTAGCTGCCTTAGTCAAGGGTTGTTCGTGTAGCTGCTTTTCTCTGTTATTAACCAAGCAACTTGATAGTTTTTCTTTAAAGGAAATTTATACTAAAGTTATCATTATAATTATGTGTAAGCAACTTAATAGATAGGACATGTAACCGTATATTAGAATGCTTATGCAGGAGTTCACTTCAAAAGTATGCACCTTTAGAATGGTCAGATTATTTTGATAAAGAAGATGATGTAAAAGTTCCTGGATCAGATAATGTGAGTAATCTTTAGTATTTTATGATATTTGTTAAATGTTCTTGATTTAAGTTTTTGAATTTGATTTCCTATCATAAGAAATTGTATAACATTATGCCTCTGCTGTTTGCTGATTAGGTTTTTCATGTCTATATGGCTGGATCTGAAGGACCAGTTGTTTTTTGCATACATGGAGGTGGCTATTCAGGGTATTTGAAACTTCTCAAGCCAGAGATATTAGTTTGCAATTTTGTATCTGCATCCTATACAACAATATTAGTGCTTCTTGTGTTTCATTCTTGAATTCATTTCAGACTTTAAGTAGTCAATTCTATGTTTCAGGAGTTATGATATTTGCTTTGTGCAGTAATTTCACTTTTTGGTATAATTGGGATGATTAACTTATGATATTTCACTTTAATTTGTCAGTCAACAATAGTGTATAGGCATTGACTGATATTTAATACATTAGACAAGAAATTGGCTGATTATGATTAGAGATGATTTTAAAATATCTATATTTAATGTACTTTTCATTCAGATACTTCTGCCATGGGAAATAGTTTTTGGATGTTTTGGTTTAAAATATATCGATTTTCCGTACACATAGTGCCACTATCTCTGTTTGTACTATTATACCTCTCCTAACTATTTACAATAGCCTAAAGTATGGTGTCATTTTGATCTGACAATTGTGATCATTTGAAGGTGCTTGCTAGCTTGTCTGGTAAAGACTTTGACAGATTTTCACAAGATCTTGGGCTCGAATCCCGCCTTCGTCACTTGCCCTTATAAAGAAAAAAGACAGTTTGGATAATTTGATGAATGATTGAACTAAGTTTTTCTTATCTATCTAAGATGAGGTTCATTTGTGATGGCTAAGATTTGCACTTGTCAATGACATTATGCTTCGGATATTTTGTTTCCTGACTTTGTCTTATCTAAAGGTTAATTTTGGAACTTTTTAAAAAGAAAGGTGCAGCATCACAATCATATTAAGCTAGCCTAGTTTGACATTGCAACAATCATATGACTCGTAGCCTTTATAATCTTTGTGATCCCTGAAACATGGAGTCTCAAATTACTCACTTTTTTGCATTAATGAATTATTATGATTTGAGTATTTGTGGTTATCATCTTTCCACACAAATCCTAAGGTTCTTCTTTGTCCAATAATGCTTGTGATTGATGGTCTTCTGCAGCACAGCACCTTGGCTAGTAATATTCTGAATATCCATATAAAATGCATGCTTATGCATAAACATGACCATCTAATTTGAAGCATGTATGTGACTGTTTTGTCTGGCTTTCTTGTCACATTATATTCTTCATGATTAGTTTATTTGGTCTGTAATCTAACTCCATCGACCATAAGTGGATATATTTGATGTCCATTTGAGCTTTTCAGGATATTTTTCCCAACAAATTTACATAGTAGAAACATAAGTCTAGTCCTCTATGATTATTAGGATATGTTGTAGAAGTGAGAAGGCATCCTCTGTTTAGTTCAATCAGATATGGCAATGCTGCTGAATACGTTTTTGGACATTTGTCTTTTGTGTATAACTTCTTTTAGGTACAAGTATGTTTTTCCTCTCTTGTTTTTGTTATGATTTTGTTGTCAATCATGAAACTTCATACACTTTTTTATAGCATTTTTAAGCAAGTTAATGACAAGATTTTGCAGTTGTCTTACATATTACGTTAATATTCGGCTATCACTTTTTGGCTAGGCTTTCTTTTGCTCTGGCAGCGAGTAAGATAAAGGAAAAAGCTAGGGTGTTATCCATGGACCTTCGAGGGCATGGAAAATCAGTCACCGACAATGACCTGGACTTATCTATAGAAGTGCGTGCTTTCTTAGTTGGTAAATCTGTCAAGAGAGCAGATTATAAGTATTCATGACATCTTTGACAATTTTTCTTACAGGGATCAATAAAACCTGTGTATTCTAGATGATACTATTTTTTTACTTAAAAATGGGAAGTAACATATTCAAATTTGCAGACTTTATGCAATGATATTTTGTCTGTTTTGAAGACACTGTATGGAGATTCCCCACCTGCAGTTATACTTGTCGGCCACAGGTTTTCTCATTGGAGCATAATGAAATCTTTATGATTATATTAATGCATTTGCTTAAGCTTGGAGGTCTTTTGTAGCTCAGCATCTAGTCATTTCATTCACAATTGGGAATTCGAAATATACACATTAATATGATGTCAAAGATGCTGTTTTTAATTAAATTATTAAATTATGAATTCTCCTTTGTCTGCGATCTAAGATTGATCATTTTTTGCATGAGCAAATTATATAAGAACCATCTATGATCAGTATAACTTATCATAATGCAAATGAAACTATGGCACTTAATATATAATTCAAAATGGTTTATGAAGTGCTTATCATTTAATTTTGCTTGGGGTTTAACCTTTCAATTCCATGTAAAATGAATTAGAATATATAGGCACTTGATATATAAAAATTTAAGTTGGTTTATGAAGTGCTTGTCATTTAATTTTGCTGGGTGTTTGATCTTTCAATCCCATAAAAAATGAATAAGAATATATATAGATAAATAAAAAATAAGATGTTACAGATTTTACTTACAACAACGTACATTGGACTTATGCATCTGTTCACCGTGCTGAACATATTAACCATATAATACACTTCTTTTTTTTAGTGTCTTTACTTGATTAATGGAACATTAGCATTCTTTTTATTATTTAAATATTTTTTGGTATAATTAAACTTTTTCATCTAATCTTTATCTTGCTTTTTGATACATATGAAATCAGAATAAAACATTTTAGGCAGAATAGGACATTATACAAAAGCAATCTTTGATAGGCTCATGTGAAATTGAGTCATTTTTACTTCCTATCACCTTTAGATGTTACAACAATATGTTACACTGAATTCCTACAGCACAACAACAAGAGATAATATCCCTTTTAGTCAGCTATATGTATCATTTTCGGTGATTGAGTTTTGTACAAAACAATGTCTCTAATGAAGAACACTCAAATATCTTTTTACTTTTTTCTAGTAAAGTCTTTTTAGGTTTCCCTCCATCTCTTTTCACATCACTAATATACTAATTGGCTGACCACATCTAGCTACAACATTGATAGTCTTTTTTGGATATGTCCACAGCATTTTAGATATCTTTTCATCATTTATTATCTACTGGGGCTGCACTTAATCATCACGAGTGAATATATTGCATTTCTTTATTTTTCCTAGTAGCTCCTTGCATCCACCTCAATATTCATCTTAACTGCATAATAAACTTTTGGTCCACAAAATATGGTTGACCTAACATATACAAAATTAGCACATCATTATCCTTGACATTGAAGTACAATATGAAAATGACTATTTCAAGTTCAATATGAAAATGACAAACCGAAGTATGTTTCTCCGGTGCACATGTGCAAACCAGTGATATTAATTTTGACATGCTTAAAAATGTAGTAAAGATTTACGAAAGTGCAAATAATGCTCACCTTATTTCCCTGACCTAGAGACAGTGAAAAAGAAAAGAAGACATGGATCCCATACATAAGTCTACTCTACTTGTCATGTTCAAGTTTCCCAAGACCAAGAGTAGCTTTCAAGGTTGTAAATCTTATTACTGCAGCATCCTTTGATCCAAAAATCTTTACTATTTATTTGCTCTCTAAGCACCTGCAGGTGCAATAAGACAACAATCCAGGTTCTTCTTGTGTTAACTTTTTAACTAGAAATTAGTCAACTAAAGGGATAATGCTGAAGTTGCATCACAGAATTGCTATGAAGAAGAAAAAAATTTATAGCTCTCCTTGTGCACCTAGACAACTACTAGTAATTTATTTTGTTTGTTCCTTCATTATGTAGTGAATGAGAAATTTTATACAATGATATGTGTTTACAGTTTTGTTGTTGTTGTTTAAAAATATGTAACTTCTCATGCATGTGTTTTGAACATCTAATTTGTTTTACGTTTGACTAAAATAATCTATAAATAAATGTCTCTTCTAATTCTGTCCCTGTAGCATGGGAGGTTCAGTGGCCGTGCATGTAGCTGCAAGAAAAGTTATCCGTAACTTAGCTGGTCTTGTTGTCATTGATGTTGTCGAGGTCTGTTTCACATTTGAAGCTGTTTGTACGAATGTTGATTTCTTTTTGTTGAATGCTAATCCAGTCAATTTCATCTTGAATAACAGGGAACAGCCATGGCATCCTTAGTCCATATGCAGAAAATCCTCTCGAGTCGAATGCAATATTTTCCCACAATAGAAAAAGCAGTATGTAATATGCCACTAAGCTTTTTTGTTCTGATTGTTTGTTGTCATTTTCAATGAAAATTTTAGTCAAACCTTGGATAATATCTGTTTTCTATATTTTGGCATGCCACAGTTTCCTAGTACAGTAATGCAAATATAGATTTTGTGTATTGACATGTTATTACATGGTCATCAAAGTGATCAAGTGTTTGAGAATGTTCAGGATTTGGTGCTGTGTTCTTAACAATTGTGTAAATATGGATAATAATAATTTTGTTTGTCATCCATCGCATGGCGTTGCAAGGGACCATTTTACCAGATCACAGTGGGAGTTTTCTTATGCCATCATGGACTGAAAGTTTAACAAGGGACATGGATGAAATTAATTTTCAAGCACCATTCATTTCATCACCTTGGAAGCCCCGCAAGTGGCATACAGGATATAGTTGCAGATGGTATACCTAGGACATGGCAGTTGAGAACTAAGCCAGCTATTTTACACTTCTGCATAGTTTTGTTTGATGGTTTTCCTTTTTCTTGTTATTGGAAATTGTGGTGTCATATCGAGTTGTAAGCATTCCCATTATCAGTAAAAAAATTTCAATGCAAATTTTCTGTGCCTTCCATTGAAATAATAAGTTACCCATTCCATTGATAATGACATGCCTGAGACCCTTGTCTACCAAATTGTTGCACTTACAAGCAATCAACATGTTTCACCCTAACAATCATTCATTTAGGTTGACTTCTTTGGCAGTGTGCAACAGACTGCCGCATAAATTTGCCAGACAATGCTAAGTCCATGATAGTATGTAGCAACAATGTCACTTGTAAGCCTAGTTGGTCCATATAGAAACGTCATTTGAGGAGTTGCTGATGTTGTCATGGTACATGATGTTTAAGTAGCATGTTTTGTTTCCTTGAACTCTTGAGACTGTCAAACATAAAACTGGGGTGTTTGTTTCAGAGTATGTTTCTAGTAGCTTGATTGGAAATGCAACCATGAAGAGCTAACCTCGCAACCAAATGTTATATTCCTTGGTTAAGAAACTTTTTGATATATGTTAGCAATTAAGTGGATTGATTTTCTAGTGTTGGCATATTTCATGTTGTGTCTATGGAAATTGCCCTTGTGAAACATTATCAGCAGGCCATATACTGTCATATTATTCAGCTAGAGATTTACTTAGTTGTCTTCTAGCTATCTATGTTGTCTTAGTTCAAGTGCAAGCTAGCGTAATAAAGATTGCAAGGTGATATCTTTGTTCTATGTTGTCTTGGTTCAATTGCATGCTAGCATAATGAAGACTATGAGGGTACAGCATTTGGTATTCACTCAAATGTCTTTTATGCTTATATCATCTCAACTGTTATGTTTGTACAGGAGTTTCTAGGAACTGTTCTGTTAATGTTACTGGTTGTTGTAATTTGTTTGCATGGTCCACAAATTAAGCTTGATTGATTATGAAGTGTGGATCCTTTTGTCCATTTTATCATCTATCTATTTCATTTTTTGCTTTCTAAGTCAGCTTGTTAGTTCTCACTTAGCTATCGATGACAGACTTTTGTTCAGTTAATCTTAATACTTTGGTAATAGTTATTGTTACATATGATCGATCTTAAATTACTTGATCTGCAACATATTAGTTGTCTATTAACTATTGACCTTCTGGCAGAATCTAACTACAGTAGAATATCAGTCAAATGTCCCAGTATTCCTGTACTTAGGCACATGATGTAGCTCAGTTGTAAATAGCCAGCTCTATGTCACCCTATATTGTTGGTTAATCATTGAAGAATTAAGGGTTAAGGCTGAAAACAGGTCTGTGAAACTGGTGATGGATCAAATCATAAGTTTACAAGATAGTTCGTGGTCTTGCACAGGAGATCTAATATTATGCATATAACAATTAAAAATAAGTTAAAGAATTTTTTTTCCTTTCTTGGAGATGATTCAATAAATTTTCAAGGTTAAAATTTGAGGTTTCAATGAGGCTAGAACAGATTATTTAGCTAGTTGCAGAAACAAGGTTATATGTCATACCTACCAAAATTTTTTTGTCTGTATCAAATTTAGCATCAATTGTCAATTTTACAGATATATTGTAGAAACTTTTATCTAAGAATTTCATATGTAACAACCACCATTAGTTAGTCCTCTTTGGTATGAAATCTGCTTTTAGAAAATAATAAAATTAATGGACTATTATTTGATTTATCTAGAAGTTACAGCATGCCTAACCATCAATTCAGATGCATTTGACTTCATTTTAATTCATCGATTACCAAATTCTGTAGATTGAGTGGAGTGTTAAAGGAGGCCCATTAAGAAATATTGAATCTTCCCGTGTATCTGTTCCATCAACACTAGTATATGATGATTCAAAGAAGTGGTAAGTATACCTGTAGCTATATTATGAAATGATTTTCTTCAGCAATTTCATCAATTCATGCAGTCTGTGTTTGACATATACCTAGAATGTTTCTAATTGAAAGTTTTATTGCAGTTACATCTACCGTACTCCTCTTGAAAAAACCGAGAGATACTGGAAAGGCTGGTAAGTCGAAGATGTTTCTTTATTGCAGTATAAGCTAGAATTTTCTGGGGTTTTGTAACCTTCCGTAGATTTACTAGTCTTTAAGCATTCGAACCATAATTATCAAGCTCAAACTGAACAATGACTTTACTAAGCCTCAGATTACTAGTTGGACCAATAAGACAGCCAAGATCAATCTAGTTTCGTGCTTTATAAAAAAATATAAAAACTTAAAAGAAAAATAAAATTATTTCATATTGGAAAATATTTAAAAATCTGAAAGTACTAAGAAGTAAGGAAATGGTGCAATATTTTGCAGCTAGAGATAAAATGACTGGAAAGAAGAGGGAGCAAGGACAAAAGAGACAGGAGGAGGTCAATTGCTGGGGAGAGAGAGAGAGGCGTGTGCAAGAGAGGGACAGAGTAGGTAGACAGAGATAAAAGGGTGGCTGGAGAGAGAGAGAGAGGGTAGCGGTTCGCGTATGAGAGGGTTCAATCATGCTTATGATTGAATAGACTGAAATGTCTTCAAGATAAAAACAAGTAATAGCTTGGATGGAGGGTACTCTAGTCACTGTGTGCCAAGTGACAACAGGGTTGGTACCGTTCAACTCGGCCAGTTCCTGCAGGTCAATAAAAAATCCATTTTTGTTGATTGGTTTAAAATGTATTTCAAGCAAATTGATCTAATAAATGAATCAAACTGGCCAGAGGTCTTGTTCCCATTCTTTTGGTCCAGCCGACAATCTGGTTAGTTCTAATAACTATGATTGTAAGTATGGGTGACATCCTAGGATTTCTATTTCATTATGATCTTGTACTTGTAATGTTACAAATTTATTTAGAAGGGTTAAGATGCAGAAATTTTAGTTAATGGAGTGACTTTAAGATATTGTTTAGAATCACAAAATCAGGAGGCAAATAGAAGAATTACAGTTATTCATATCACCCTCTGCTGCAGTTATATCTTATTGCTGTGTGATTCCAGGTATGAAGGCCTCTCAGAAATGTTCTTATCATGTCCAGTGCCAAAGCTGTTGCTGTTAGCTGGAACAGACAGATTAGACAGGTCCTCTCTGGCAGATCTCTAGCACACCTTACGATATATATCTTTAGTCCAGCATGTTGTCACTGATGAAAAATCGATTGCTAGAGCTGAATCCAGATAGTTGTCACCAAGGTTCGCCATACCATGGCATATTGCCCAGTACGAGCAGTATATACCGATCCAACAGGAGACCGGTATGGGCGATACATATCGGTTTGTCGGAATGTCCCATCGTACCATGTGTTAATACATTGATACAGTTTGGTACATAGTATACTGATGGTTGGTCGGTACACCGGTATGGACCAGTAAGACAAACTATGATTGTCACAGTAAAATATTATTCATACTAGTCTGCTTCCTGTTCTTGTATTTGTGCACTTTGATGTGTAGTGCAGGCCACTGGCATAATCAGCAAGAAATTTGTTAGGTTTAAATCAAGATATAGTGGAGATGATCCATTAAATTCCTTGGCTTCCATATACACAACTGAATAGTATGTTCTGATACGCAGAGCACTGACTCTTGCTGATTGAACTAACCTGATTATGCCGCTGTAGGGCATTGAATTTCCATGCTGGTTAGCCTCTGGCAGCAATCCAGTTCATATTCATTGCATGGGTTAGCTTGCACCAATTATGTTTCAGGTGATTAAGGTAGGAGGATGTTCCAATTAATTTTCTTGGATTATGTGAGGATAATCTAACATCTCTTAGTATATCTCTTAGTATATCAGGATAAACTTGTGAACAAATAAAGAATGCGTAACCAAAGCCTAGTCTATACTAAAAAACAAAGCAACAATGTTTCGACTGGCCCCTGACCGATCGGCGTTAGATCAGTCTGGCTCCTTGTTTCGGTCTTGAACAACCTTGATTGGGTCTTTGAATGTCCAAGTTAGGTCATGCTGTCAAGTGGTCTGAGCAATAACTGCAGACTCAACAAGAATTTGTTTTTCATCATCAATCCTGGGCTTCTCCACAATGGATTAATTGGACCTAAGGCCTCAAGTGTGATGTCAATGAGATAAAGTCACAGGAGACTGGCATCTGCCCTGTGATGTTGAATGGTCATATTATGTTTTCTTCAGCCACTTGGCTGGGCTTGGGATCCACTTTTGTAGGATGGTGGAATGCTCTGTGGTGTTTTTGATTGTCTGGAAGTTCCAAAATGACAAGAAAAGGATGAACAGAAGGAATCTAAGTGAAAAATGGTGGAAAAGGGACGATGACCAAATAGAAATGAAATGAAGAAAGCAGGGAAAAAAATTCTGTACTTGCTCTCGAGGTCCTCTGAACTCTCTCCATGATGTGGAACATCACCATTGTTATTATGGAAAGATTTCTTGCTGCTACAATGCACAAGCTTATGTTGCTTTTTTCAGTTTATAACCACTTCAGATGCAACTGGAAAGGAAAAGATTGAATCAATTTCCATTGATCTGTCCTTAATTATTGGTTTCCTTCCCCTTATTGTGATCTTATTTTACATATTTGTCTTTACTTGTTGAGGTCATTTGAAGGTTTGTTGTTATTTCTGTCAAATATATTCAGTTAGTACCACAATCTTTTCTTCGATCAGTATGCATCACCTTTTTGTTATGTTTGTTTGTGCCAATTGTCACTGGATAAAATCACTGTCATGGAGCCAATAAAAAGAAAATTCCTTGCTTATTATCAACTTTTAATAGATTAATCATTTTAATGAATTGTTTAATTTATAAAATATATGAATTTATGTCATCCAACTTATGCCATTCTGTTGGATTCAGAATTAGCACTTCCATTCTGTCGCTCGTATACTTTATAGTTTATATTGTAAAGTTAATGTCTCAATGACAATCCATTCTGTATGATTAAACTTTTGAAGCTTTTGTAAAGTTTTAATCTATGGCCTAAGCACTATGTAGCCTTTGATGCTTTAGTAAGATGTAATCCATGGCGTTGACAATTGTATGTCTTTTGATACAACAGATCTCTCACAATTGGACAAATGCAAGGCAAATTCCAAATGGTAGTTGTTCGGCACACTGGACACGCTATACAGGTGCTGATCATTTCAAACTACCAATTCTTATGGCAAAAAAATGAACTGCAGATGTCTAAAATATATTAGTGATTCACTACTGGCCCAATATGTATGGAAAAGGTGCCTGCTTTCATCAGTTTAACTATTTTTACAACAACTTAAGTAGGGCTAAGATAATAACCTCAAATTTCATATATTAATGTACAGTGTACACTTGGGGCTTTATATACTATGTAACAGTAGAGCTAGTATTACAGTCTCAATAATGCACTAAATTCATTAATGCGAGCTGGTTAAATTATGTTATCAGGGTGTTCCCAATCATTCAGGCATCTATTTCTTATATGTAAAGCGTGAACTTCATTAAAACTACATGTTCACATCATTGCTGTTATTGCAGGAAGATGTACCTGAAGAATTTGCATCTCTTATAATCAACTTTATATCTCGCAACCGGATAGGCCCAAATGGTGTTGAGGTTAATAACTCTTGTGACTTTGTTTGAGATCAAATCTTTTTTCTTATATTTTTAAGCTAATACATTTCTCCTTTGAATTTGCCATCTACGATGATATCTACAATACAATGATCGGAGTATTTTATCACCGTAATCCAGCTTAGATGTAAATGTTAAGTTTCACTTGCCATGGTTTGTGTTCAAAAACAATAAATAGGTACCTTTTGGTTTAAGTTGACAAATAGCTTAAAATTTTTAAGCCGCATCATGTAAATCATATATTCAAGGAAAGATGAGATGTAGGACATGTGGAAAGAAAACATTTTTTTTTTATAAATGATATATGGTATATGTGTTTTCTGCATTATGAAAATATGAAATGAAAGACGATAAGATTTTAAGAGGCTTCTGAAACCAACAAGGTCAAGTTCTTAATGTCATGATATCAGTTGCTATTTATGGACTATCACTATAGAGTTCTTCCGTCTCAATCTTGCGTTTCTTGGTTAAAGAGCAACCCGATGTGATACACATGTTTATGATATTATTGGTATAGGACTGACTTACGATGGAAGGTTTACAGTGAAATCTCCCAACAGTATCCTGTGAGCATGGATGGCTAGTAATTCTTTAAGTTTGATTATCTTATGCTCAGCTGCATGTATGTTTCTGAAAGACAGATACTAAACATTGTGAAGGTTGATCAGGCATCTGGACAACATGACTTCCAACCTTAAAATTGCATAAAAATATGTAGCATGAACTGTTTGTCTAGTTTGAGAACTTAAAAGCAGGTCCAAGGAGTAATTCATTGTGAATGGACATGCTAACCCATACCCCATAGTACACCATTTTAGTGCATTAAGTTGTATATAAATCTGGATGGTATTATGATGACCAACTTAGCAAAAAATTATAATAGTAACTTATGGTAATTTCCTCATCTCATAGATTTAGTTCAATCTCAGTTGAAGGATAGCTATGTGATCATGGTGTCTCTGTTGCCTGTGCCAGAAATCATGCTCGAACATGTTCTATGTTCATATTTTTGGTTATCATTGTGGTTTTCATTCCCTTTTAATTCAGTTCATGACTTGCATTCACTTCTGCAGATTCCAGGGTTAATCCGACGACCACAGTAGAAGAACTAGTTTCTGAGAGGTGGCTGAGAAAATTGAGCAGTTCTAGTGGTAGAAAAAATAATTTCTCAATCGCTAAAGTTTGTATGTCTTTTGGATTTTTCTCCAGATTACATATTAAGCAAATTTGAGATCATCTTGGGCATGTGCTGTTGTCTAGTTAGATATGTCTTTCATTTTGTATTTGATGCATACATAGTTTAGCAGACAAGTTTTGTGTCAGCTTTTCTACATTCTGAGAACAAGACCACCTCTAACTAACTACAACTTGATGGTCAAGTGGTAACAGATGCACTGTACCTTATTATGTAATTGGCTGGAATTGATCGACATGATGTCGATCTGATCTTACACTGATGGCAATTCTATATAAAGCGATGCTAATCTCTCTTATACAAATGATCTCAAATCTTTTTTTTTTTTTTTTGAATCTCAAACTTGGTAAGAAAACAACTCGTCAGGATTCCAAATGAAACCAGGATGCAATGTAAAGCAAAGCAAACAATATTGTGCAGAGTTTGATGCATCGACTGTAAGAAAACTAGTTCTGGAAATGGATCTGTTGATACACTGCGGCATGGAAGAGAATGTGCCGCAAAATTGAATTCTCCTTTGAAGTAGAGAGAGAGCGATAACTTACAGATTCTAGTGGAGGCAGTTCTGGGAAGAATCCCTGTTTATTCACGGAACATGTGGCAAGCGTGTCACTTCGCTAATCACTGCTAAAAAAGAAAGAAACGGAATTCTGCTTTGGGAGTGGATGCAGGCGAAGACGGCGAAACAACTTCTCGAGGCCCGCGGCTGCCGCCATCGCGGATATACGAGATCCGCAAGAGGGCCGAGCTCTGGACCGCGCCTCCGAGCTGGACCGTGCCTCCAGCCTCTCCACGGTCATCGCCGACGAGCAGCTCGAAGCTCCACCCGATCGCTCTCAGCGACCCGGCGGCTGCGACATGTGCAACGTCCGGGACGGTTCTTCCCTACGGGCATCGCCCGAGCACCGGAGCAGGACGCAGAATAGGATAGGATGGGGAGGAAGATGTGGTGGTCAAGAAGGAAACATCGAGTGGTGGAGAGAGAGTCATAGTTCGTCGTCGTCGTCAGAGGCTAGATGTGGAAGAGAAAGAATCTGGGTGCAGCGAGTGATCGAATTGATCAAGATTCGACCCTTACCTCAAAGAGTTGAAAATCTTGGCAAAACCCTAATCGTCAAGATTGTTACGCAAATGAAGATTGGAGGATTTCTGGACGGGATCATGTCGCCATGGATGCCTGCCGAAGGACGGACAGCTGCTCTGAAGGGGTTATTGATAGATCAAGAAATCGCAGTGAGGCGCGGAGGCAAAGAGTTCCAGATCGATTTGGCCGGAATAAAGTGACGAAGCGACGGCTAATTTCCAAGGACTTGAAGATGGAAGATGGAGAAGCTAGTTGTATTTTAGCAAATGTTAGTCCAAGAAACCACAGAAATGGCATCAGCCAACGATTTGGGGATACATGAATTTTGACGTCTGGTAAGGAAGAAATGGTTAAGATCGGTCAATGGAAGATGCAGCAGTGCCAATAGCAGGTCCGAAACAGAGAGGATGACACTGCGACCTACCAGAGGCTTGTTCAACAGGGAGGGTAACCATGGCAGGAAAAGTTCCATGCAGAGTGGAGATGATGGTTACAAAGGAAATGCTGAGAGGTCTAAGCACCGAAGGCAACCTGATATTGATCGGAATTTTTGGTTGGAATCTTGAATTCCGAGGTCCAATGATAACAACAAGCCATAATTCTTAGCTATTTGGGATCGGCTCAATGGATCTTTATCCAATGTTGAATTCCAAGGTATCATTAGAAAATATTTAGTCTCCATACAAATAAATGAAGTGCCTATACTCTCAAGAAATCATCTTCACCAGCCCTTGAAAGCCCATATCTCTACTTTGTCCTATTGGATTTATGCCTATGTTTTGAAGTTGAAAGCTTCTCTTCTTTCTATGCGTAGTGACTCCTACTAAGTGCTTTAAACTGCTGATAAATAATGATAAAGATCCTAAATGTTTCAGTGAAATAGCATCCCATTCTCTTTTATTTTACTATTAAGAATTGCACATGTCCTAGCTCAATATTTTGTTTCTTACCTTCACTAATAACTTGCTATATATGGTCCTTTCATTTCAACACAGGGAGGGCTATACACTGCCTGTTTATAAACCATCTTACCAAAGAACGAATGTGTCAAGCTGATGCACATTGTATTTTTTGCTATCTGTCATACAGGCAATGTGTTTCTACTTTTGGTTATTTACTAATGTTGGTAGGTTTGGAATTCACATTGCTTATCTTAAATTCAACCATTCTAGTATTGTTATTAATCAATCAACTTAGTTACCAGTTAATGCTCATGCTGAGGTTCAGGAATGTGAACTTCCATCATGGGTTTCTTTCTTCTAATTCATTCGAGAACGCATGAAAGACCATTTATGTTATTTACACTTTTCTATTTTGTTAAACTTTTTTTTGTGATAACTGATAACTACATATAGTCAGAGGTAATTTGCATGAAGTTATTCCAATCGTGTTTTGGTTCCTCACAGATCAGGCCTGCTTGTTCTAGTGATTGCTTATATTCCTGCATGTTGACTCAACATAGTGATTTGTTTGCATCTTTCTTTTCTTTGTCATTTAATTTGTTCGTGTATTGATTATTAATATTTTTTTTTTCTTGTTTGACATGAAGGAAGAACTTTCCAATTACACTGTGATGGTGATTCTAACTCAAAAGTCAATTAACCAGGTAAAATGGATTCACACTTTCCGTTCTTTAGTCTCAAGTTTTAATACATATAATTTGCTATCTGCTAGCTGCCTATCTAATAAGCATGTTTTCTCATAGTTCTGGATTTACCTTCATCGTCATTATTCTCATTGTAAAAGATCTTACAGGTTTAGAATTGCACTCAATTTAGTACTTATGGTGATGATTGAATTGCTATGTTCTTGATCATATGTTGATGCTGGCATAGACAAGTGGATGTCCCAACAATGGCTAGTTCCAATTTGCCATTTTTCCCCTAAATTTTTTGCTCATACTACTGAACAAAATACATGGAAAACTACTGTGAAGTGGACGTCTATGAATCATTCCGTAATTAGTAGTGGATTTACTAGTGTTGGATTGTCTGTAAGAAAGTCATTTGCAGTATGTCTCCATGTATTTAGACTCTTCTAATACTGCAAGTAAATTTGTGATTTGAAGTAATTATACAAACAGATTATGTGTTGGAACTTATGCTAGTAATGTATCATTTAGTCAAAATGGACAATGAATTGGATTACCAATTCTACCAACACGATACATTAATTTAAACCTAAAAGAACTCTAAGCAATATTTTGTTCCCACTTTGATCCTCACAACATCTAAATACAAATTACCGCATGCAAATCTGGCTTTATCAACTTTAGATCAATCCCATCATGCTTGTGTTATTCTAGCTTGCTTGAAGCAAGGATTCATGGCTTAGTCAACTTTAGATCAATCGCAACTATGCTTGAAGGAGGAAGTATTTGATACTGGCGTTTTCTCCTATAGCTTCATCATTTATTCCAGTAGCGTTTTGTTTGTTCCCTGATATGATTGCGTACTGTCACAAATGGGACGTCTGATGGGACTTTGTAAACTGGAGTGCATATGACGTGATGATGGAAGATGGTCAACGTCTTTAATACGCACTGACCAAATGTCATGTCTCCCGTTGCTGTAATCTTGTGGTGGTGGACCTTCCTTTCTTTGATCTCTCATCTTTTTAACTTATGGTCTTTGTTGGATTTAAGAACAGCAACTGAACCAATCTCACTTGACATCTGTCTTTGATCCATCATCATTATCAGCATTTTATATCCCAGACATCATCTCAGAGACAAGACTTGCCCTCCTTTTTGGGATCCATTCATAAAAGACAGCAATGATAACACAAGGCTAAAGGCCCTCTGCTAGTGATGAATCCAGTGTAGGGCTGTCTTGGCTCTTAACAGAAGTCAATTGATGCTCATCATAATATTCAAATTAGATTGGAGATATCTTTTGACAATGCCATCTTCTGACAATGCCACACTATTTTAATATAGTCTCAAACAGTCAAAACTCCTGCTGATGCACATTTACAATTGCAGTTCTTATTCTCTGAATTTTGCTCTTGACATGAAATTGTTGAACTGTTGATTTAGCAAGGCAAGGATTAGTTTATTGATGTTGTTTGATACTATCAGTACAATGGACTCTTTGTCTACTGGCACATGGATTTTGATTAAAGCTTGTGTAGATCTAAAACAGTGAGGCAAAACAAATTAAAGATGGAAGGTTGAGAAGAATTTTGCATGGAATGGAAACAATGGAGGAAACCGTAGACAGAACTTAGTACCTGTGATTTTTTTTGTTGCAGAAAAAGAAATATAAGCGTAGCAAATCAACAAGCTTAGGCTTTATCTATATGTTTAGAAAGGATTATCTTGCACAATTGAGTCATGAGGTAGGTTTTAATTCTGTCGATAAGATATCAAACAAAAAGAGAGGTTTCTTGTTCAAGCCAAATTTTAGAGAAGACCATGATACATGTTGCTGCCCTATATTGCCTCTTGGCCAAATCGATCCAGCTACATTGGATCCATGGCCTAGAAACACCAAAATCCCAAAAAAAAGTGTCCTGTAGCAGAGATCTTTATACTAAGATGAGCGATTGCTTCCGTTGGAGGCAATGGATGACGAAGGGGGAATGTTGAGCTCAGGGGTATTGGCACTGGGGTTGGAACTGGAACTGGATTTGGCTAGCTTCTGCTTGAGTTCAGACAAGAGCGCCTGGTTCTCCTGGTTGAGAAGCTGCGCCTTCTTTCTCAGCCTCTCGTTCTCCTTCATGATGTTGCAGTTCTGCAAGTACAGCTTGGTGTTGAGCCTCTCCATGATTTGCCTGCAGGAACAGTACCCCGGAAGCATCACAATCAGAGGCATGTAAGTGAAGGAAAAAGCAAATAGATGCGGAAGTGAATCCGAAGCCACTGCTGGAAGACGTCTGATTTCTCTTGCAGAATGATCACCTTGGATGAGAAGAACCAAGTGAGGCAGCGGGAGGAGATGGAATGCAGCGGGAGTGTGGCGTTATTTATAGTGCCCAGGAGCAGAAAAAGGTGAGACATCTTCTCTCTCTCTCTGCACTCACAGGATTCATGCATGTGGCGACGTAAGCAAGCAGGGAAGGAGGTGAAGGCGGCCGAGAGGGGGGAGGAGGAGGGAGAGGGTGGCGTCACGTGATATCTGGGGATGGCTCACCGGGAAGGCATCATGGGAGATGATGATGATGATGGCCCCAGAGATTCGCAATGATGGCGTCCCCTTCCTCCCCCCTCCCCCACCCCTCCCATCATCATCATCACCTTCCCCCTTCCCCCTTCCCCCTTCCCCGCCATCGATGCGCTTTTGTTTTTTTCCCCATGATCGCATCGATGCCTCCTCTTGTTTCATTCACCACCTTCCCCTCACCTGTCTTCATTTCTTCCCTCCTGAGAGATACAAACATTCACCACCTTCTCATTGGTTTGTGCTCTCGTTGCAGGCGTGAATCTGGCAATGCTAATAGGATGAGAGCATGAGGAGGAACTCCCTCTAGATTTACCAGGACAACTCGGAATGGAAACTGCAAAACTGCGTGTCACAGAACTGCGTCCAACTTGGCGTGATAGAATGAGGCTGTGGAAGGAGGAACACGATCTTATCATGCAAAAGGTAGGATTGCATGGTCAGACACCTGCAGGTGCCATCGAGTTCATGCTACTTACTGAATGCCTCACATGGCCTACCCATCATGAGCAACGCAGTGCCCCCTTCTTCTTCTTGTCTTGAGTTGCTGTCTCGGAGTCAAACTGGACTGATACATGATGATGAACAGGTCGGAGTATTCAATGCCTGCCCGCGTTAATTTTCTTGGATCGAGCCCACCGCGTTAAATACATGATGATGGCAAACTGGAAAAGAAGTCATCTGGAAGCTGGGTGTGACTGTAGAACAGATCTTTGTACCAATTAAGTCCGAGTAGAATGAAGGTGGAGGGAGCAGAGTCACATGGACCTTATCACTGGCGGTAGCTCCTTTTGTACCGTGTGGTCTGCACCTGAACAAAGTGACGGCTTACCTGTTTGTAAAAGCTGCAAGTCGTTTGCCACCCAAATCTACGAGATCTGCGAGCGACCACAAAAGAAAACTAGGTGCCAAGTTCTACATCCAAGGAGGAAGACGAGGTAATAATATCTTTCCGCATTGAAAACAATGGAGGAAGAGGAGGTCAAATAGTTGGCGATCATCCAACTTAAACCGGCTTGTCATATTTGAATTAAGTCACCCTATAATATACATAAAATAAAATAAACTCAAATTCGGCCGAACTGTTTGTTAGGGAATACATACAACTCAATCATAAATGTATCCGAACACTGTTGACTTACAATTGCTTAGGAGCGGCCCAACTCTTTGACAAGGGGGGAGTAGGTATGCCAAGTGACAATATAGTGAAATCATATTAATCTCCATCTTGATTACAATAAATTTAGACTTGACATAGAAGTAGGTTGATCTGATCTGAGATTGAGAGCTATGCTGGAGTTAGATCCCTGAGATTGTACTAAAACATTTGAGCTCTCGATCACCCGAATAGATGCCCTCAATCTTAGATTCTCGTAGAAGATGATGGTTGTCGAGTGTTTTCGATTCGATTCCTTAGTCAACGAAGAGTTCAGTCCAAAGTGGAATGATCGAGAGTTCAAAGAGAAGAGAGAGATAAAACTCAACTTTTTACAGTAGTCGAGGCTCTCCAATATGGTTAGAAAAATATTCTAATCAACTTTGAAAGAACAATTTTACACTTACCGGTGCCTAAGATTTTACAAGGGATGAACATTAAATCAGAATTTATATATACTTTTAGTGTGTACAAGTAGCTGCCTAAGATAATCTACCTGTTAAGCTTATATTTAAAGCTATAAATATAAAAAATTGTTAGAAACTATAAAAGGAAAGCACAAATCTTGAACCCATTTATTTTGTATTTATTTTCCTCCATTAAATATTATAATCCTTTCGACCGGTCTCCACGTTGGTGACCACATCAATTTATTGATCCATCGATTTGAGTCTATAAATTGATTGATTTGATTTCATAACCATTGTTTTCGATCCCCTCACCGAACGGTTGCATACATTCAGGTATTCCGTCCTTCCAAATGCATTGCATATGTGCTACCAACAACGTTGCCTTTGGACTGCAACCATCTCGAGGGCCTCCTCGCTTGTACGGGATCTACTACGGCCACTCACGTGGTCCGCGTTGAGTGAGGCCACTTCTAATTGACCGAGTCATGACTCACTCTCCGTGCCAACCCAAATACACGGAGACGACCACGTCCACGTACCATTTCCCAGCTTATTATTATTATTATTATTATTATTATTATTATTATTATTATTATTAGAGAGAAACTACGATAATAATATTAATAAGCCATATTTCTCCAGACTACAACGAGGAAAAAAAAAAGAAAATAAATGGAGAAAAAGGAAAAAGAAAAGATTGGAGCAGCCAAACATAACCACCAAAGGTCACATCGCAAGGGCGTCAAACCCGGGAGGGGGTTACCTTCCTGGGAGGATCTGGGCCGTCGATCGAGGGGGAGCAGGGAGAAACGGAGGGTGGGGATTCTTCAGATCCTGTTGAGCTTGTCGGCCTTGACGACGGGGTTGGCGCGGGCGATGGCCTCCCGGCCGGCCGCCTTGAAATCGAAGGTGCAGCCGTGCAGCTCCGCGTGCCGGTGTGCCCCGCAGTGGGTGGCCCCGCACCGGCACCGGAACCCCGTCAGGCCCACCCTCTTCCGGCACATCGCGCACCGGCTCGGTCCCGCCGCCGCCGCGACCGCCGGAGAGGCCAGCGCCGGGGGCCCTCTCGCGTTCCCGGCTGGGGACGCCACGACCGAGGCCGAGGAGGAGGCGTGGGGGGGTTTCTCGGCGGCGGCTACGTTGGCCGCGTGCGAGGCGCCCTGCCGCTGCTCCTCCTCCTTAAGGCGGTGGTCGCGGTAGCATTTGGGGCAGAGGTTGAGCGTCGCAGGGCTCCCGAGGAATCCACAGTTGTTAGCGCAGAGGCGGTGGCCCTCCTGGCATCGCTGCTCCTCCGCCATCCTCGTCTTCTCGGTCGATCTGAAGGCAGCAAATCAAACGAATTACACTCTTTGGCATAAGAATCAACCAAATCCCATTTCCTCCGGTGCAAGAACAAGCAAGAGAACAACAACCCGAGACCACAAACACACAAAATCACACCCAATCCTCCACTAAGAACACAGTTCTCATAAACACAACCGAAAGGAATCGCACCTTTGGGGAAGAAGAAGAACAACAACAACAACAAGAAGATCAAATCAACCACGAAATCGCACGCAATTCGCCACAAATAACACAATTCTCATAAAAACAACCAAGGAAAAGGAAAAAAAAAAAATCTAACCTTTGGAGAAGAACATCAGGAAGAAGATCAAATCAACCAGAAAAAAAAAGGCAATCGCACGCAATCCTTCACAAAGAACACAATTTTCTTAAACACAAACAAAAATATCGCAAAAAAAAATCTCACCTTTGGAGAAGAACGGCAAGAAGAAGATCAAATCAACCACGAACAAACAAAATCGCACGCAATCCTCCACAAAGAACACAGTTTTCTTAAACACAAACAAAAATATGGCAAAAAAAAAATATCAGCTTTGGAGAAGAACAGCAAGAAGATCATCAAATCAACCACGAGCATACGAAATCACAGCAATCATCCACAAACAACAAAGTTTTCCTAAACACAGACAAAAATAAGGGTAAAAAAATCTCACCTTTGGGGAAGAACAACTAGAACAAAGTCAAATCTGTTACGACCGGTGCCTCCGAATCGAATCAATGAGGACGGTGAGACAATAGAAAGACAAAGGGTAGAGATGGTTCCGGCCTTGCTAAACGGGACGGGAAGAGCGTCGATACCAGGCTGGATCGTAATATAGGGGAGGAGCAGGAGAGAGATAGAGGAGAGGAGAGAGAGGGTGGGGAAGGAAAGAGGTGGGCGCACAGGTATTCTACTTCTATCGGAGTGGGTATTCTTAGAAGGTGGCTTCCCAATGATACCAAACAACGGCGGTGGTCCCTGTCGGCCCCACCAGGAAGATTCCAAGTGCCCTCCGTGCGCTCGGTGCATGCACCGAAACCCGCCTCTGCTCGCCTGTCGGACACCGAACAGCAAACAAGAGACCAGTCTCGGTCGAGAACTAGATGGGACCCACACATAATTTTGATCAAATTAATATAATCAAAGAATATAAGGAATTAAAGATGGTATGATCAATTTTGATGTTGTTGTAATATTGAAACCTTATAACAGTGGTTCGCCCTTAGTCAGCATCAATATTCAACATCATCATCAAATCCTCCTTCATCCTCTATCAATATAAATAATAATAATAATCCTATCATGATATGATCATAAAAAAAATCAAATCGATAATACGTATTCTATCAATACTTCGTATCAAATGTGACAACGAGCATTTTGTTTGGGTCTTATCGATATGAGCCGACCTCAATGAGAGTCGATAATTTACGAGCTCACGGGCGGATAAGATCAATTCTTGTAAGAGGCGAATAGGGTTAGAAGATTAGATTTCTAATGTGGATTGTTTGAGTCCTATCAAGACTTATGTATCAATCAATTTTATGTTAATGTTATATCATATCATATTATATTACATCATCTAATATGATATTATTTTGATAATATTTAGCATATAAAATTTGAATACTCTAAAATAGGTTTACAATTTTATCTTTTGACAAGCCAATATATCATGCTAAATGGTTGTCATAAGAAATTTCTTACACTCACCGATCCAATCTCTCTTGAGAAAAATAAATAAATTATTAAAGAAAATTTTTATCTTAAAAAAATTCTCGTAAAGCATCCTAATTTTTAAAAAATTCTTACAAAATGTCTTTGTGAAAAAAAAATTATCTCTAGCCCCCATTGAACCCGTCTTTGCTTGTCACACGAGAACTATCATCACCTTTGTGATCTCATTGGCCATTATCAAATTTGTCATCACCTTCGTACTTTTTTTTTCCTTACGTGAGGCCACAAACGATGATACTGGCCACCTATACAATATGCAAGGATGATGATGACGAGACGACTCCGATGAGAATCAAGGATAAAATTATTATTTATAAAAAAATACTCTATAATTTTTTAAAAAAATAGAAACGTTTTATAAGAATTCTTCATAAACTTTTTCTAAGAATTCAAAGGAAAATTACTTACACACATTTGTTATTAAAAATAAATTAAGATGATTGAAACCAACAATTTAGGTACATCATCAAAACGAGTAATTAGTTAGGCTTATTTTACTTGTCCTCGTGAAAAGACAACCTGAGACAAATTTGTGGGAATACGTAAAATGCATCCCCTATTTCCTTAAGAACACATGCATCCCCCTCTGCCTTTTGTTGTCAGCTTGCACGAGTCTTCTCAAAGCCTGTCTTGTGAATCTGTTGGCTTCTGCAACTCGGACTCGGTTGCCATATATTAATGCACTGCTTTGTCTCCTGCAGGATAAAAATGTTGAGAGATGAGGTCGCAGTTTGGCGTGATATATGTATCTTGGCTTGGATACATCCATTGTGATATGTCTTTTGACTTCGCATGGTTTTCCTTTTCTCTTCGTCGCCCCGTTTCACTGTTTGTTTATAGTCTTATTAATTTCCTTTTATCGTCTTTATGGATAAACACACCCCTTCCCTCGAATGGTACGGAAAATCTAATTTATTAGAAAATTAAATTAATAAGGAGTTTAATATTAATTGGAAGAGAGGCTAGGATGCTCGCTCAAGGGCTCAGGCGGATTCGGATGTATGCTCTATGGTCAATCTGTATGAAGACCAAGGTCTAGTAGGATTCTCGATGAAGTATATCTAACGCTCTAAGTCAATAACCGATAGATGTGGAGTAATTTCAGTGAGTAACTTGCATCTTAATTTTCATGACTCAATAAGCCTTTTTTATGATGCGTTTGACCTACGAAATATTCCGAGGTATGAGTAGAATAATCCCTTAGCATTTGTCCCTTATCCTCCTCGTGCTAACTAGGCTACAACGTGTTGAGCCTTTATTGGTGTGAATATTTTTCTTATCATATGTCCATCATCAAATGTGTATTTTGATATCTCTTGAAGAGATCTTGAAGTCGGTCATGTGTTGGCTCAGCATATCAATTATGAGCATAATGGATTTTTGGTCAACTTGGTCACCTCGGGCACTATCAACTTGGTCACCTCGTGTGTTGGCCAACCAAATCACCTCGAGTGCTAGTCGATTCAATCACCTCAAGCATTGCTCTTCTCAGTTGTGTCGGATGCTTGGCCTACTTGGTCGCGTTAAGCACTTGGTTAACCTGGTCATGTCGAGCACTTGGTGGACTTGATCAGGTTGAGCGATTTGCTAGCCTGGGCACTAGTTAATATGAGCACTGACTAACTAGGCCACCTCGAGTGTTGGTCAACCTAAGTGCCTCAGGCATTGATCGACCTAGGCACCTCGAACATTGATTGACTTGGCCACCTCATGCGTTGGCTAACCTAGGCACCTTAAACGTTAGTTGACATGGTCACATCAAGTAGGTTGACCCAAGGTCAATCAATCTACTTGCCTTGGGGCCAAATCATTTCTTTGACTTGGCATGCTAGTGTTGTCATGTCGAGGACTATTGTGGCTCAACTCAAGTAGGACACATTGGGTGGCTTTTCGGATGCTTAGCCCATGAAGGGTGCATTGGAAGCGTTTTGGATGCTTAGCCCTATAGAGAAATTTAGGAGGCGACATCACATATGCAACGAAAGAATAAAAAATAAAAATCCCTAAATTTTCAAAAATGTGTTAGTCATCGTGCGAATATTGGTGCGCAAAATTCATATAATTGAAAACTACGTATATAAAAGATTGTATTTTACCTAGGGAGATCGTATATCCCTGAATCCCCATAGATCTATAGGAGAGGATGAAGGAGGTCAAGCGTCCTTCTCTTTAGCGATGATCCACACAACAAGGCTGCGACGACAATCCTCAAATCGCTACCCTAATCTCCAGGCCTGCTATTTGAGGAGGAGAAGGGGAGAGGAGAATAGGAGGTAGCAACCAAAAGAAGCTCTAGCCTATGAACCTTTGGTTCCCTCCTATTTATAGAGGCCCCTTGTCAACTTAAGCCTAATGGATCCTACCCTATTGGATATTGGATCTTCATCCAACTACCCAAGCCTCTTAGATTAGTGGATCTCTATCCAATAATCTCTCATTAGCTCTTATTGGATCTCATCCATAGAATCCAATAATTCATGGGCTTATTGGATATCCAATAAGATAGGGGCTCCGACGGATATCCTATATTCGAACCTTTACTCATCGCAACGCCTACCATATGTGTGTGTTCCTCTAGGCCCAATATCGAGTTGGCCATGAGTCATACCTGTCAGAACTCCTTCTAGCTCAGTGAATTATTATCTTCATAATAATGACTCATCGACTACGGACGTACTAGGCCACTACACTGTAATCCTGTTACGATATAGGGGAATCCAATTCATTAGACCTATCTGTCCTCAGTTACCGTGTATCTATAGTCCATTATCGATCTAATACCCCAAAGACTGTATACCGAGCATGGTACTATCAGGCCCATACAGTTTCTACTCGAGTCTTACTCTAATCGGATTTTCCCGGAGAACTTTTTCTCTCTCAATTCGAATGACCCTAACTAGGGATTTGTTTGAGCAAGAATACATGGGATATTCCTCTCATGACACCGAAAGCGGATGATCCTCTATCGACACTCAATATCCCTCGTAAGGTTAGCCACCACTCCCGATGATCGACTATGCTAGATTTGAAACCTCCAGACCTATAAGTCTGATATCAAAGAGTGGAGTACTCATAAAAAACATCCTTTGTGTTTCAAGTCTAAGGACCAGATACATCACTAGGACTACGGCATCACTATCTGACAATAAGGCATCATCAACAATCCAGCATTCTGTGAGCGGATCAATCAATGAACTCATTCTCTAATGAGCACCTGCACTGTATCCCTAGTATCCCCACATGAGCAGCTACGAGAGCAACCACCTCCATGATATGTATGGGTATATAGTACACCTATAACTCAAGAGTCATTGAGCCTAATATGTAACACTAAGCAAAAGTGGAGTCATTTATGTACTTCACGTAGCGAGCGATCTCATCCTCGCTTGCCCCTTCCTCGGGCGTAGACATCACTGTATCAAGGACGTACGTGATTTTCTCCACTATAAGAACAATTCTCAAGTTGCGGAGTCAATCCATATAATTCGGACTAATGAGGCGATTGACATCAAGTATGTCATGTAAGGGATTTGAAAGCAACGTTTTCTGAAAATAAAGATGCTGTAGAAATAAATAACATGCAGATTTTGTAGAGAAATGAACAAATAAGATATGGACTTCTATCTTAATCTACTCTTACTATTTTTCTAGCAAGTCACGCGACACTCTTAGCATATGAAACGGAAGTCTCTGGCAGACTTCTAATGGGGATCGGGATCCAATCAGTGTAACCTCGAGGGCCTCGACCAATCACACTAAGCCTTAAGTACTAATATTTGAACTTAACAAATTTTACTTGTGATTCCCATCCTGTTCAGCCTCCGAACTACCATGATCTTGAGGGACTTGACCAACCAAAATGTTCGGTTAAGTCAACACCATCGTTACAAGATGAATCTGATTTAATTATATACCCTCGAGGGACTCGACCAAGCATACCATGTCCTCAGGTCACTGGTGACATCTCTATGTTATAGGCAAGATGGCGAACTGCAATATAGGTGAGCCTCGAGGAACTCGACCAACTCAACCTACGTCGAGATTCGGTCCCTACCTATAACGATTGAAGGTTACGTAGGTCAATCTAATTGCCTCACGTTTACCGACTTAATATTGTTGAGAGAGGGGATTTTGATTTAGTCTCCTAATATGATATGTCACACACATATATATTTAATATATATCTACATCGTATGTAAATATATATACATATCTAGTATGTGTACAAGCAATCACACATCACATGAGCAATCACACCAAATGATCATGGACCACAGTCTAATGTGATCAGGCCCAAGCCAGTGGGCCTAATCACTCACATCAAGATCTATGTGTATAGTGGTGCACCTTCATGCCTTATGATCATCCATCTCGTTCTCATCGGTTCCGCTAGCATCTCGACACATCTTAATGCATCGCGATCGCTCGTCTCGTGGGTCCCGTTATCGCTTCCACGCTCCCGCTATATCTTTTGATGTGATTACAACTTAATCATAGGCTCGCAGAATCGATAATAAACGAGAAATAAAATGGAGGCTCGTAGGCCCCAATAATAATAATAATCACATCACACGGTTCATGATCATCCATTTATATATCATACATCACATGTACACAGCATCATCATGTAGGACTACTAGATAATAATAATAATAATAATAATCAATTAATATTTTCTAAATTATTAGGGGTATTTTGATAATTTGAACAAAAGGATAGAACTCAAAATTTTTAAAATTCCGAGAGGCAAAACTATCTTTTGCTAGAAAAACCCTATCCCTCCTTCTCCCATGCTGCTGCGTAGGTGGCCACCTTATCGGCAGTAGCCATTATGTCGGGTGGAGGGGGTGTCGCCCTAGCAAGTGGGTGACTTTGCTTGCGGGCGCAACACCCGCAAGCATCGTTGCCCCCGCATGCGACCGTCTACTACCCGCCAACCACCTACACGTAGGCTGCCAGGCCTCGGCCAAGGCTACAAGCAATCATTGGCCAACCTGCGAGGGCAGCAACAGTTGTTGCCCACTCTCACCTTTTGCGTCAATGATTTTGATGACAAAAGTCTTCCCAAAACACAACACACGCAGTTTAAAACTAATCTTTTGCACGAACAACCTAGTTATAATACCACTATAGGAAAATTTAGGGGGTGACATCACATTCGTAGTAGAAGAACAAAAAACAAAAATCCCCAAATTTTTAAAAATGTGTTCGTCGTCATGCGAAGATTGATGCATAAAATCCTAAAAAGTGAAAACTGCATATATGAAATATTGTATTTTACCTAGGGAGATCGTATATCCCTGAATCCCTGCATATCTATAGGAGATGATGAAAGAGGTCAAACGTCCTCTCTAGCAATGATCCACACAATAGGGTTGCGACGATGCTCCTCAAATCACTGCTCTAATATGCATGCCTACTATCTGAGGAAGAGAAGGGGAGAGGAGAATAGGAGGTGACAACCAAGAGAAACTCTAGCCTATGAACATTTGGTTCCCTCCTATTTATAGAGGCCCCCTGTCAACTTAACCCTAATAGATCCTACCTTATTAGGTATTGAATCTACATCCAACTACCCAAACCTCTTAGATTAATGGATCTCTATCCAATAATCTCTCATTGGCTCTTATTAGATCTCATCTATAGGAACCAATAATTCAGAGTCTTATTGGATATCCAATAAGATAAGGGCTCCGACGGATATCTCATATCTGAACTTCTACTCATCGTAATGCCTACCATATGTGTGTGACCCTCTAGGCCCAATATCGAGCTAGCCGTGAGTCATACCTATCAGAACTCCTTCTGACTCAATGAATTATTATCTTCATAATAATTCACTTGACTCATCGATTGCGGACGTACTATGCCACAATGTCGTAGTCCCCAGATGATACAGGGAAATCTAATCCATTAGACCTATCTATCCTTAGTTACCATGTATCTATAGTCTCTTATACATCTAATACCCCAGAGACCGTATACCGAGCATGGTACTGTCAAACTCATATAGTTTCTACTCGAGTCTCGCTCTAATCAGATTCTCCTATATAACTCTTTCTCTCTCAATTCGAATGACCTTGGCTAGAGATTTGTCTGAGCAAGAACATATGGGATATTCCTCTCATGACACCGAGAGCGAATGATCCTCTATCAACACTCAATAGCCCTTATAAGATTGGTTACTACTCCCGATGACCGGCTGTGCTAGATATGAAACCTCCAGACCTATAAGTCCGGTATCAAATAGTAGAGTACTCATACAGGACATCCTTGGTGTCTCAAGTCTAAGGATAGATACACCATTGGAACTACGAAATTGCTGTCTGACAATAAGGCATCATCAACCATCCAACATTCAATGAGCGGATCAATTAGTGAACTCATTCTCCAATGAGCACCTGCACTATATCCCTAGTGTCCCCACACGAGCAACTATAAGACCAACCGCCTCCATCATATGTACGGGTATACAGTACACCAATATGTCCGGTTATCTCGATATCCCTCTCGTGTAACCTATGATTGAGATTCTTTAGGGTCTATGTTTAAATGTGAATCGGTCTCATTATCGTGATCTCATCACGATCCAATTCTCATTGCATAGATCCATGGACATCACAATATAT